>PVKB01001558.1:0-394430 GCA_004027205.1 Ctenodactylus gundi
GATGGTTGTCATTAGAAATGGATCAAAAAAGCTTTAGTGTCCCATGTGTTAAGTCAAACTGTTGAGACTCAGAGGTCTCTGATAGAAAGGGGTCATTGAGCTTTATGGACACAAGCCAAAGGTGACAGTACAGCTTTACGGACACAAGCCAAAGGTGACAGTACTGGGACAAATTCCTGAATTCACCTATTACTCCTTGGTTGGCTGGTCCCCAAACAAAACGCAATGTGGGCTTGGTGGATGATCTTTAGCATGTGGGAAGAAAGGTGAGAGCACTGCTTTTCTCCTCTCTGGCTGAAAATGAGTTAAAATAAAAGAGATAAGAACCTCTTTTCTCCCCTCAATCTCTTATCTGTGACATCTCCGAATTCTGTTAGGCCACATTTAGGATAGTTTTTAAAACTAACAAAATCTTTTCTAAAAGAAACAGCTCTTAGACTCAAAAGAGCCATAATTCTGAGTTTTTGTGACTCTAACAATGGTCAGTGACGTCACCCAGACTCACCCCCCTACCCAAGGTATGGTTGGTCGTGTTGGCTTTGGGGGTTGCCACTGTGTTATCTGTAGCTTTTCTACCCATGCTCTCCCCTCACATCAGGGGCTGGTGATCACCTGCTACATCACATGAAATTCCTAAAGCCCCATTTGCTAAACACCTGTAGCACTCCCCATGCATGGCTCCTTAACGAAAAGCTCAGCCTGATTCTGAGTTTATCTAGAGAGTGTTTGGATTCCTGCGGGAGCGTGGCGATGTCTGAGATCTCCAGAAACAGGCATGAACTCGTGTTGGAAGGAAACGCCCACATGATCTGTGATTCTCAAGGGTAAAATACAGTTTTAACTGAAGCTACAGGATTTGTTTTTGAACATCACAAAATATACACTCATTGCAACATGAATTTCAAAGTCAGATGTGTGGGGGCACTATTTCTTCTTCCTCCAATCCACCCCCTGGTGTCATTAAACTTTGGTACATATTCTTCCAGATGAATTATTCCACAAACAGCTTTTTAAATCACTTAACACACACTCACTCTCCTTTTTCCTTTTTTCCAAAAAAAAAAAAAACTGGTTTGTATCAAATTCTTTTACAACTCAGCTTCATTTTGGCATACCTTGCACACAGCTTCCTAGTACGGAGCTCTGCTTTTTTTTTTTTTTTTTTTTTTTTTTTTTTTTTTTTTTTTTTTTTTTTTTTTTTTTTTTTTTTTTTTTTTTTTTTTTTTTTTTTTTTTTTTTTTTTTTTTTTTGGTGGCACTGAGGATTGAGCCCAGGGTCTTAACACATGTAGCTCGACCAAATGCGTTTTTCACGTTTTATTTTCAGCAAAAGTATCAAAGTAGGATTCTATTTGTATTGATTTTTCTCTTACTTTTCGCTCTGCAAACCATGTTGGTTTTTAGGTGAAAAGGTGTCCTGCAGGCAATGACTTACCATTCTCCTCAGACCTTCTACTGCCACCATCCCCAGGGCCCTTTAGAATCTTAGGTTTGTCCAAGAGACCACCAGGTCTCTCTGTTCCCCTAAGCTGTCCCGGCCCTCACGTTAGCTACCCAATCAATACATTCTTGGGAAAATAAACCGAATTATTCAAATTTCTATTAAAAAGACATTCGCTAAGTTGTGCTCGGAAGGAGCAGGTCACTACCTAGGTTACTAGGTGGGCGGAGAAGCGTCCCTAAACCTGCCCCTCGCCATCTAAGCATCGCCGCTCCTCACCTGTGAGCTGAACCATGACCCCACCTGTGTGAACACCATCTTCACCCGCCCGCGGATGCCGCCTAACCTGAGCGCAGTTCCACCTCCACACCACCTTCCAGGCGCCTCCGGTCGGCCTGAGCAACCCTGTCTCCTTTTAACCGGCGCACACGCCCCCAACCTGCGTACAGGTCCCCCTTACCTGCGCACAGGTCCCGCTCACCTGCGCACAGGTTCCTCCCCTACCTGAGCACAGGTTCCTCTCACCTGCGTACCTCGCTCTGCCAGGGCAGAGAACCACGCTCTGCAGGCCTGAAGCCAACCTGGCCTCAGTATGGAGCTGCCTCGCAGCCCCACCCCCGAGATGACGTACAGAGATAGCTAACCAATCGGGGGTGGGTTCTGTGCGACCGGAGGCTCTGCGTCCTGTGATTGGTCGAGGCACCTGAGCTGACTCCGGGCCCACCGCGCGCGCCACTCGGCGACCGCGGGGCCGAGATTGATGGTCTGGGCCCGCCCTTCGCCCCGCCCAGATCCTTGGCGGGGTGGATGGTTGGAGCGCGGGTCGAGATGGGTCACGGCTGAGGTCGCGAGAAGTGCTGGAGGCGAGCGAATTGGATGGAGGAAACGACGTGGGCGGTGCTGAGGTCGCGCCGGGCGGGTCTGTTCATCCGCTAGGTGGGCGCGAGGCTCGGGGTGCTCATGGTGAATTTCCCTCCTTTGCGAGGGAGCTTCACATTCATGGAGCATCCAGCGTGTCCAGCGTTGTGCAAAACAGACAAAACTCCCTGCTTTTAGGGCTCACCTTCTAGGACGAAAGGAGGTGCACGGTAAAGACACATTCAAGTACATATAAATTATCGGTGTGGGGCAGCAAACAGTATGATACTGAGAAAGACAAAACAGAGCAAGAAAGCTCCGGTGTGATATGACAGCAGTTTTATGTAGGGGCGTCTGGAAAGGCTCGCTGCTAGGAGAGCTCCACAGTCTGTGTCCCCCAAGGAGAATTCCTTGGGGACAGACCTTAGGGTAGCACCCGTGCAGAGACTTGGGGAGGCGGAAGCAGCAGGGTTCTGGAAAGGGAAAATTCAGCCACCATTCAAGGCAGATCAAGTGGACAGTAGGGAGAATAGTTCTCCCACCCATAGTTACAGTAATACTAGTCTGTAGTAGACTATGCTTTAGCCGTCCTGTGGGCCCTGAGCAGGTGCCAAAGCTGCCTGCCAGACTGTGACATCCAAGGTCATCATAGCTCAGTAGTTAAACCACTTACCCACCAAGCACAAGACCATGGGTTTGATTCCCCAGTGCCTCATAAACCAGATGTGGTGGCACAAGCCTATGATCTCTATAATCCCAGCACGTGGGAGACAGAGGTAGGAGGATTGCCATGAGTTGTAGGCCAACAGAAAAAAAAAAAAAAGAAGTCAAAGTCATGCATCATTGCTGCTTGACAGTGTTTGCTAAGACCTGCAGAATTACCAGTAGGGACAGAGATGGAATAGAATAAACACATAATTCTTTCAGCAGACTCTGGTTTTTGCTTCAGCTTTTTTTAATTTATGACTTAGAACCATGTATAAATAGAAGTATGGAAAAGAGGGAGTGACTTACCCAGACAGACTTGCCTGTTGGCACATCCCAGTTAGGAGACAGGCTTTCTTTCATGTCTCTTAGGAAATTCACAAAACATGAGCCAACGCCCGAGGGCAGCTCCAGTGGTGACAGAGCCTCTCAGAGTTGTTCTTTTGGTCTGGCTGGCCTTTCCATGTGCTCCTGTTTCTATCAGTCCTTAGACATGGGCTGGCCTTACAAGGTCAAGGCAGCCCCTAGAAGGGTAAGTTGTAGTAGTTGTCTGCTAACTCCATACCTGACAGCCAGGTAACAAAGCACCCTACCAACAGAAGGATCTGGTGGGTGAGCTGGGGATTTAACTCGGTTTTATGTAATTGGACACACATATAAACATATAATGAGTGCATATATGTTTATAAATATGAGCTCTTCATGTTAGATTGTTCCTTTTGTTATAGATCAAAATTAAAAGACCACCAGATGCTAATTGGGCAAGGTAAGGTTTCTTTTATTACAGCTGGGAAGATAAACTCCCTGTACCTCTGAGTGAGTTTCCAGAGAACAGCCATGAGCAAGCTTCGTACAAAGTTTATAGAGAGGATTTTTTTTTATCATCACACGGCAACCACATAGTACCTAATCATAATTTGACAACATAGCAAGATTCTTGGTGGGCTATCATATCTCTGTAAAGCAACCTATTAGAACTAGACATTTAGCAGTTATTCTTGATGGGCTTGTCTCAGTGGGGCTGTTATGTTGTTACAAGGTAATCAATTATAACCTGACATCCCTTGCTACTGGGTATTACATGACTGGAGTCAGGAATTGGAAGGTGGGAGATTAAGCCTCTAGCCTTGTCATATGACTCTAGAGACACAAGATAAACACAAGCTAGATTACAGAAACAAAAACATAGTTAATTAGTTCTTGGAATTCTTTGGGTTTAAGGTGAGGTGGGCAGGGCCTCAACAAGATAAACTTACAGCAAACTATCTGATTTATAAAGTAAATTCTTACACAGCAAACACATAATCTGAATAGCATAATTATTGTGGTTTGGATCTGGAGTGTCCTCCAAAAGTCCCGTGTATTTGAATGTTATGAATTGCCTATGGAACCATGTGCTGTTGGGAGATTGGGGCCTAGTCTGGAGGGTGGATTATAGGCATGTAGTGGGGGCTTACCACACCTTCCACACCTGGATCCAGGAGGGGCTGGTCACTGGGCTGAGACCTGGAAGGATAGTCTCAACTTGCCTTGACTTGGCTTCCTGTCTGTGATGTTGTGAGAAGCTGCCTCCACCTCTGTCTCTGCCATGTACTTCCACTGTTGCCAGCCGCCCCTGATGGACTGGGACCTTCTGAAACCTGTGAGCGAAAATAAACCTTTCAACCCCTAAATTTGTGGATGTCGGGTATTGAGTCACTGCAAGGAACAAGTAACTAAGACACTAATCAACACAAAAATGGAGTCACTCTAGTATATTAACAGTTTGAGTTATATCATTTTAAAACCTGCTTGCAGAAAGTTAACATCAATGTGGGGTTACAGAAAATTATAAAATTACAAAAGTATACCTAATGTTGGATTTTTAGTGCACGATCACCCTTTTATTTACATATAGTGTCCATATTTGTCTCTTATCTGTTTTTATTTGAAATCTGCTGTGTCTGAGAATAGCACAGCTACTCCAGCTTGTTTCTGAGCTCCAGTAGCATAAAATATTAGATTCCATCCTTTTACTTTCATTTTATGTGCTTTTTTTGTGGGTGAAGTATATCTTTTCACCCAGTATGGTTGGATTTTATTTTTGATCCACTTACGCCAATACGTGTCTTTTGATTGACAAGTTCAGACCATTAGCATTGAGAGCAATTATTTTAAGATTTTTACTAAATCCTGTCAATGTTTTTTCTGATGTTCATTGTTTTTTTTCTTTTTGTTACACTTTTCTTCTCAATGTTTCCTTTTTTCTGTGCCATTTGGTGCTGCTCTTCTGTCTCTAAAACGCCTTCAAATATTTTCTGCAATGTTGAGCTAGTGGTTACAAATTCCTTTAGGTTTCTTTGTCGTGAAAATTTTTTACCTCTTGTGAGTGATACCTACTAATGGTAGCAATGGCGCCTTTTCATATGATAATAGCAATGCCTCAATTTCACAGGTTTACCCAGCCATGTGATGAAGGTCAAGCAGGAGGGGGGAGAAGGAAGGAAGGCCACATCCCATTCCCAAGATAAAGTAGCAAACGACAGAAAATGATCAAAAGAATGTTTCTAATATTGCAGAGAAAATCAAATTGCAGAAGCACCTGAAAGTGTAGTTGGCATACAGTAAGAGAAAAGCAAGGCTGCTCTCTTCTGCTTAGGATGACTCAAAGCGTATGGGTGCTTGGAGCCCTGGCCTCATTAATAATGTATTACTGCCCGCAGCCTTCTAGCAGTGAGCCTTGAGAGCGCTGTCACCTAGGGTATTTGGAACCTTCCTATTAAAGCAACACCAGGGCTACTCTGGGCAAACCTGAAGGCGTGGCCCCTCCAGGCTGTGCTGTGCGCGGCTGCTTGCTGCAAGAGGGCTTCCTGGCACGGCACAAGGACCCAAGGCTCCGCTGTTTCCTAGCTGCGCAGGCGCAGCCCTGAGCCCCGCGAGGGGCGGGTCCCGTCGCGGCAGCTCCACTAGGTGGACGGGGGCGGGTGGGGCTATGGCGAGCGGGGCGGGGTCACTGGGCGACCCGGAAGGGCAAGCTCCTGGACTGGCGATCTAGCTAGCGGACCCCTGGAGCCGTCGCTGTCCACCACACCGCCCGCTCAGGCGACTGAAGCCACCATAATGGGCCGGAAAGTGACCTTGGCCACTTGCGCGCTGAACCAATGGGCTCTGGACTTCGAGGGCAATTTGCAGAGAATTCTAAAGAGTGAGTTTTGGGGGGCTGTGAGGGGGACTGAAAGCAGCAGTCGTTCACTCATGTCGGGCCTTGGCTTCTCATGACGTGCACACCGCTTTGCCCAGAAGAGCTTGCAGCCCTGAGACAGATGAGACAGTGGATGACCTCGCTTGCAGATGTGCGGGGGAGAGACTGTTTACAGTGGCTGTGGACACGTGGTGCCGAAGGCAAAGAGCTGAGAAAAGTGGCATGAAGGTGGAGTGGGAGGTCTAGGGACTCTAGTGTCTTCCCGTATCTCTGTGGTCTCTTTTGGTGAGGCAAGGGCAGAGTTGCCCGTCCTCAGGGTGTGTGACTGCGGATGAGAGTTAGGGTTAGGGATGTTGTGGCAGTTGTGGCATTGGACGGTCCCTAGTCCCTGAGGACCTTCCTGGTTGGGTGGGCATTGGGAGAAGTGGACCTTAAAAAGGAAGTGAAGGAAGGAATGAGTTGGCAAGGTGAAGAGTGAATGGTGAGTGGTCGTGATACGATTTTCATTCAGCTCTCCCCTGATGGTGAAACGTCAAACCGTTGCACAGTGCCCAAGCTAGAGCTAACCCGGGAAGTCTGCAGGCACATCACCCCAGGCTTTCCTATGCTGGTTTGCTTACTGCAAGAGGGTTTCCCATAAGCAACAGAGCAGTACAAATGATGGCACCTTATCAGCTGTGTGTCCCGGATCCTCATTCATATAAAAAATCTATGTGTATAACCTGTACAAGCTGTGTATCCTGCTTTCGTCTTGTCAGAGCAAATCTCATAGAGGTGAAGAGGTATGTTGTAAAGCATGTCCACTGAGCTAGCCCCTCCTCTCCTGTTTGTCGACAGCTGCGACTTATATGTGAAAATGGTGCCTGATGCTGACCCTCACGTGGGCTATAAACCTTCAGGTGGGGTCTTTTCCCAACAGCTATTCTTGACATCTGCTAGTTTATAGACTACCAAGGTGTGACTCCCTCTTGGTGCTAAGGGTCAGCCATGCAGGCCCTTGGTATTTCTCTTTTCTTGCAGGTGTGTGCAGATGTGGGCTGTCTTGTGCTGCTTAGCTGTTAATCGGAGGGCTGACTGCAATGGGTCAGAGACATCAGGAAGCATTCTTTTTTCTTAACATGCTATCCTCTTGGGGTGTTTAATCTACTTTATACAGTGGTGTAGGTGCTAAAGTTGCCTCTCATTCTTTCTCTATACATGTAGGTATTGAAATTGCCAAAAGCCGAGGAGCACGCTACCGGCTTGGACCTGAGCTGGAAATATGGTGAGAATAAACACATGAGCAGACCGGGGTGGCCAGGGAATAGTGTCTAGCTGAAAAGACAAGAAGGAAGGAAACAGTTCTGAGAGCTGTGGAAATGCCAGGTTCACTTAGGAAATGCCAGGACACTAAGCTTGAGCCTGGTTCATGAGTCGTTTTAGATTCCTGTGCTGAGTGATTAGGGAAACCAGTTTCTTCCAGATAGTGGCTTATTTCAAAACTGGACCACTCCTGTTTTACCGTTGCTGTGTGCTGTGGTATAAATGTTTACCAACCCCCAGGGTGATGGTATTTAAGAGGTGATTACGTTGTGATGAATGGGATTAGTGCCCTCCTGAAAGAGGCCTGAGGGAGCTTCTTTGCCCCCTGGTATCATGGGAGGCCACCTAGAAGATGCCACTGGTAAAGTAGAGAGCAGCCCTCACCAGATACCAGATCTGCCGGTACCTTGATCTTGTACTTCCCAGCCTCCAGAACTGTGAGCAATAAATCTTGTGTTATTTATAAATGACTCATTCTATTCTGTTATAACAGTTCAAGTGGATCAGCACACCTTTCTCAGTTTTCATATTTGGCTATAAAAAATTTCACTCGGTGATCTCAGCATCCTTCCATAAACGGTCACTTTACACTATGCCTTTTTTAAGAATTGGAAGAAGCAACACCTTGATTCTCTTTTTGCGTCTTATCAAATAAATCAACGTACTGCATTGTTAATTTCCTGCCAGCTACTGCTCTTGACCAATGGTGAACTCCAATCTGGAGGGTCTTCATAAGGCTTTGTCCCTTTCTTTATTGTTCTGGTTTCTGGGCTTCAAGGAAGTGAAAACCTTCTTCTTCATCATGCTTTTGTGTGAATCCTGAGACATCTTTCTGACTGTCCTAATGAAGCTCCCTTTGTAAATTCATTTCTCTCCGTAGAACCCTAACTTCAAATAGGGCCACTTCTGTCACACCGTTCAAGAACATTTATGCTCCTCATTTAATTTGTTCTTTAAGGATTTCCTAGTTGCCTGGTGATCTGGGGTTCCCTGTAACCCAAGGCCGCAGAGAAGCTGCTCCTGAGCTGAGCTCCTGGCTTGACCGCGGGTCTGGCTGCCTCTTGTCCTGAGGAGCTGCAGCCCAGCCCAGTTCTCCTGGCCTGATTGTTTTACCCAAACACTTAGTGTTTTGATCTTCATCTTTTTCTTTGCCTATCCTTTCCCTTTCACTCTCTCCCACTCTTAAATCTGAGACATCATTGTAAGAAAAGGGGACTTAACTAAATGACTCCAGGATGGGATATTTGTATCAAGCAGGGTGAGGGCCCACTGAGCCGAGCTTCACAAAGGTGCCAACATGCTCACTACATTTGCGTTTAATATTTGCAACAGTTGACAAAAAGAAAAGTGAGTCACTTGACTGAGCTCAGTGTCGTCTTGCTCTTACTGGCTGGGGTCCAGCTCTTATCTCAGTGGGTACCCTGGAATGAGGAGGGTGGGCTGGACCAAGGGCTCTTATCAAAAAGGTGGCCTGTTTTCTGGGCCAGTTTTGTAGGCTTTGGAGATGGAAGGTGACTAGCCCTATGAGCATGGGAGCTTGTTGATCCACATGCTACAGATCTCTCCTCTGGCTTTTGGCTACCTGAGGAGGTGAGAGGTTACTGTAGTTGAACATCATTTGTTATCACATAGGCCCAGGAGCTAACAGGGAACAAAAAACTGGGAACTAGCAGTCTGCTGGGTAGGAAAAGGCATCCCAGGGCTGATGCCTTGCTGGGCATCTTCTAGGTACTGTTTGCATCTGCACACCAGGATTCTTCCTGGTACCTGGGCAATGGCAAGGAGGAATTCTTCTCAGGCATTGCAGATGGCAAGTGCTCATTCTGGGGTTTCTGTTGGTATGAGGAAGATTTGCTCAGCTTTTGAAATATGCCTTCCAAGCTGCTGCAAGGAAGAAAGGAAAACTTCTTGGAGATTTGAGTGTTTTACAAATGTTCTACATTTTATTATTAGAACACCCAAATTAAGAAAGTGTTGTCTGCCCAGTCTTCATGTTTTGTGATGTCATGCTATTTCTGAATGCTCCAGGGAAGGATCCTTCCTGCTTCTTTCAAGTCTCAGTGTCCCTTGGCTTATCAATATATCACTCCAGTCTCTACTTCCATCTTCATATGGGTATTTCCCCCTTTTCCAAGTCTTTTCCTCTTCTGTCTCTTATAAGAACGCTAGTCATTTAGAGGAATCCAGGAAAATTCAGAGTGACCTATTGTGAGAGCTTAATTATATCTGCAAAAATCCTTATCCTGAAATTCACAGGTTCCTGAGATTTGAACATAAGCATGCATTTTGAGGGCCACCATTCAGGCACAAGTGTCTGTAAGGGTGACTGTAGAGGAGGCCTTTTGAATAGGTATTAATGATATTCATTGACAGGAGAATTTGTCTGTGGGCCTAATTTGTGTGTGTGTGTGTGTGTGTGTGTGTGTGTGTGTGTGTGTGTGTGTGTGTGTGTGCTTTTTTTATAAATCATTGTCACTGGCTATCTTAAAGGTAAAAAAAAAAGACAAGGAGAAATACTTGTTGACATGAAAGAGGACTCCCTTAGTAACTAAAAACTAGAAAGAAACAGGCCTGATGTTTCTTAATTACCTGTAAAATGCACTATTTGTTGGAGCAGTGCTTCCAACTTGATCGTGCAGTAGAAGTGCCCTGTAGGTGTTGAAGAAATACGGGTGCCTACCACAGACTTACTCTGACTGGATTGGTCCTGGGCCCTCGCCTCTTTCCTCTCACCTGCTTGCTCCCCATCTCCACAGTGGCTACGGATGTTGGGATCATTATTATGAGTCAGACACCCTCCTGCATTCACTTCAAGTCCTGGCAGCCCTTCTGGAATCTCCGGTCACCCAGGATATCATCTGCGATGTGGGGATGTAAGTGCCAGCACGAGCATGTGGAAGGGCAAGCTCAGAAAAAAAAAAAAAAAAGGCAAGTTCAAGGATATAGGCTATCGAGCCCCTCCTGCACATGTACACACAGGTATAGAGTCTGTGTATGGCAAGGGATTTATAAGTCCTGATGCTACAAAGTGGCTCTGTCCAGCTCGATGGATACCTGATCCCCCACCTACACCCACGGTACAGCTCCTAGAAGCAGTTTTTGTAGATGCTTCCAGAAGCTCTCAGGCACGCATGAACACACTGCACCGGAGGGAATGTGGCATTCATGATCACATGCAGAGAGCTTTGTTGTCCCTTCATGGTAAGTCTCAGGGTGGCGTCACGCCACTCCACATTGATGTGCCAACCAGGTGGCTTTGTGTGGCATGGGTTCTGTGAGTGTGGCTCTACACAGCAGGCTCTGGTGTGGAATCTTCTAGTGTGCGTCTATGCCAGGCATGACATAACGCGGCCTGCATCACAGGCCTCGTGCCATGACCCTCCGGCCTTGCTGAGATGTTTGTTCAGTGGGGTCTGTCAAGTAAGTGGAGGTCTTTAATCCAGTGTGCTCACATTGATAGCTATTGTGAATATTATAGACTGTCTTCATTGCAGCACAGATTCTTCCTGATAGTCCTAGAGGCCAAAATATGTGATGGCCCATCCAGCAGAAGCCCTAGGAGTGCCCATGGCCCTACCTTTGCCTGCTTCCCTGGCTCAAGCCCCCTCTGGCATCTGCTGTGTTTGGCCCAGTTGCCTTCCTGGCCTCTCCTGTAACTCTCCCTTAAATAAGAGCCCTTGAGCTTAAATTGGACAGTCCAGGATAGGCTTCCTAGGTCAGTGACACTAACTTTATTCTACCTGCAAAGCCCCTTTGCCAGGTAACAGGACATACTCACAGGTGCCAGCATGAGGTTGTAGGAGACTTTGAGGGGGCTACTAGCCATGGGGAATCATGGCAGTCACATCATCATCGTCATCATTATTTTCTACTCAAACTTTGCTCTGTTTGTAATTCTGTTTAATATGGTTGTTTTTACCATTAAAATACTCATTTGGAGATATTTTTCTTTGGAGATCCAGCAAAATTGCACTGAACCAAGTAAGAATGATTACGAGGCCTCCCTCCGCTTGGAATTCTTTCTCCAAATTGTCCCCCAGGACGGAAATGCCAAGTCCTACTCTACCCTTCTGTGATTGGAGGTGCTCGTGCTCACTCTGAACCACACCAAGCTAGCTCTTGACTTACTTATCTGCTTTTTATTGTGGAGTTGGAGATTTTTCTATTTGTTGGTCAAATATAACAGTTGTGGAGTTGCCTACTTTTATTGTTTTATTATTTTACCCACAATTGTTTTTATTTTATATGTTCTTTATGTATGAAATGTATCAGCCTGTCCCCACATAGGATAAAAAATTTTTCCTTCCATGTTGTTGACTATTTATTTTATGTCTTAAAGCTTTAAAAATTCCCATGTAGTGATAGCTTCCATCTGATCTTTCTCTTTTCTTTCTTTCGTTTTTCTTTCTTTTTCTTTTTTTTCTTTCTTTCCTTTTCTTTTTTTTTTTAATTTTTTTGGTAAGGGCTTGTTCCAGAGCAAATATCTGTTTCGAAATTCACAGCGGGTTCTTGTTTTATTGAATGTTTCTGTTTATCTGGCACTGCATACCTTAGGTCTAAGTGACAATATGCTTGTGTCTGTCTGTAACGTGTTTTGGCCTGAGGAATGGAAACTATGATGGTGCAGATTGTTTATGATGATTCTCCACCTGCTGTAGCCTGGGGGTGCCTCTGCTTGCTTCTGCCCTTTGACTCAATCTTGGGAGGAGCCGTCGAAGCCAGTGCTGCCTGGCCAGTGGTGAAGCTAGAGTCTGATCCCTAGCACCTAAGCGTGGAACGCATACCCTTGACGGAGCACTTCCTTTTTCCTGCGCCGAACTGTGTGGTTCATGCCCTGGGCATGCACATACTTGCTTTACCACCTGTCTCATGGCCAACCTATGAGCACCTTGTAGGAGGCATTGTTCCCTTGTCCTTCCAAGCCCTGCCCTGACTCCCAGCCTAACGGCTTGACCTCTCTACTTTGGCAAAGAGGGAACTAGGATGCCTGCAAGGTAATGAGAGCAGGCGTGCTCAGGGTAGGATTGCTGAAGGGAAAGGAAACTTGCAGGTTTAGGAGAGAGTGCACATGGCAAGGTGTCAGGGCAAGCAAGAAGGGACAGGTGGCCACTCAAAGCTGAGAGAGTGTTCTAGAGGGACGGAAGGAGCTGTGAGGGTGAAGGCCTCTGTGCTTCACCTGGAAGAATCTCTTACCGTTTTCAGCTTTCACCACTTAAGGGAGCAGAGCAGAAGCATTTTGGCTTATGTAAGTTTGAGGAAGCTATAGAAAAGCCTTGCGATTCTCTTGAAGGAATCTTTACACTAAAGCAGAACACGTGATTCCACAGCAGGAGCTGCTGTCTCCGCCATCTGCATTTCCCAACCTGTGTAGATATTCTTGCTTCTCCCTTTCTTTAGGCCTGTGATGCACCGAAATGTCCGCTACAATTGCAGAGTCATCTTTCTCAACAGGTAGGTGACCCCAGGGAGAAGGGTGGCTGGCGTGCCTCTGCCTGGCCCTGGGCTGCTGGCCTTGGGGACCTCTGTGAGGCCTGGGGAACTGTGCTGGAGGCCTCCTTGAGAAGTCCCTCATTGAGGCCACTGTGCCAGCCAAGTGACTTTGGGACTCAGCTTGTGTGAGTCGCAGCCAGTTCTCTTGGGGCATCTTTGGGGCTTAGAGGGAGAGAGACCTAGAGGGTGGAGCTTGGGGACACATGCTTGTGGTCTGGTTGCTGGGCTGGTCTAGGTGAGGGAGATCTCCTTGCAACCTGGTCCTCTGCTGCTAGCAAAGTACACTGTCTGGTCTTAGCCCCTCTGTCCTTGGCAACTGTCAGGAGTGGATGGAGCCATGCGTATGCATTGATGGACAGAAAGCTGAAGCTCACAGGGGGAAGAGATTTGCTTAGGGCCCTGTCTTTGAGCTGAGTGCATGGCTACCAGCTCCCCACATGGGAGGATGATCATCAGGCGTCAGTGGTGGTAACCTCAGGCAGTGGCCCAACTGTCTCAGGAGCTTGGAGTAAACAGCCCTGTTCTCTGCTGTAGGAAAATCCTGCTCATCAGGCCCAAGATGGCCCTGGCAAATGAAGCCAACTACCGCGAGCTGCGCTGGTTCACCCCATGGTCCCGGAGCAGGTGAGTTATGGAGCCCAACTTAGGACAGTATGTTCAGAACCACTTGTTAGATTTATAACCCTGGCCCCAGGTCACAGTAGGGCCCCAGATCACAACAGGTCCCCCATGAGAACTGTCTGCAACTCACATAGCACAAAGATAAGGTCCTTGCTTCAAAAAAAAAAAAAAAGAAAAGAAAAGAAAATTAAAAAATCATCAGTGCTCTGCCCTATTAATTTTCAGAAATACTTCATTTGTTCGTTTTCCTCCCTTCTTGTAGTGTTGCCTCCGTATTTCCAACTACTATGTTTGTTTAGTTGTGGTTTCTTTTTGCTGCTGTGGTGGTGGTGGTAAAACACAACATAACAGAATTCACCACCTACACCATTTTTAAGTGCACAGTTCAGGAGCATCAATTACATTCACACTATTGTGTAACCATCACCACCATTCTCCTCCAGAACTTTCTCACTTTCCTAGACTGAGGCTGTGTCCCTACTAACCGCTGATTCTCTGTCCCTTCCCCAGCCTCTGGCAACACCATCCTACTTTCTGTCTTAATGGATCTGACAACTCTAGGGACCCCCATATGAGAGCAGTCCTGCTGGAGTTGTCCTCTTGTGCCTAGAGTATCTATCTTACCAAGCATCAAGTCCTTGATATCCATCCACGCCATAGCTTGTGTCAGGATTTTCTTCTTTAAGAGCAATACTTCTCCATCATGTGTGGGGGCTGTGTCCGTCATTTGTCCATGAGCTGATGAACGTTTAGGTTGCCTCCACATCTTAGCCCTTGGGAATCAGGCTGCAAAGAACTTGGGTGTATCACCAGTCTTTATTTCCTGCTGTGGAAGAGCAGGGTTTAGTGTGCCTGTACCTCTGGCCTTTAGTTTCTCTCTATTTCGTGTTCCTACCATGGACATTTTCAGGTTTTTTGTTATTAAATCACAACTTAGCATTTAGGTAATTTGTTTTGTGGAAGTTCAGAATTGAGCTCAGTACAGTGCTGTTCCCCTCCCAGGAACCTTACTGTACCTCCGATCTGCCTTGTCAGCACTGCCCACCCGTGCTTTTCCTGTCAGGCAGGCGGCCATGTGTCCTCTGCATCCTTGCTGGGTCTTGCCTTCCCCGCCTCTGGGTCTCCTTCCTTCTCTCCTGGATTAAACATCTTTATCTGGTCAGTTGCTCTTTTCCAAGAACACAATGTCCAGTACCTTCCAGAACTCAACCATTCAAGAAAGATGAAAGGTAAATTTTTTGAGACCTTGCCTTGATGCTCACACAAAATAAATTTTTAAAATCCTAGATTAAAAAGTAATTTTTCTTCACAGTTCTGAGACATTCTTCCAGGGACTGCCTCTTGGCTTCTACTGGTAACAGTAAGGAATCTTGCATTCACAGTCACTTGCTTTCTGACCACATGTGAAAGTGATGATGCTCCCACTGACGCACCATCCACTCTCTTTGTCCCTTGAGTACGGATGGATGGGTGCTAGAATCCTGTGCTAGGGGATGCAGAGGACCCTACTCCAGTCCCAGTGAGGCTCAGAATGGTGACACTGAACAAAAGCAGCAAGTCACAAGGTGTATTCACTGGAGTTCCATGGAGGTCAAGTTCAAAGGGAAGTGAATCTACCAATGGTATACGTGGGTCTGGGCGCAAATACAACCCATGTGAGACTCAACTTGGCAAACACTTCGAAGGCGGGAGAGGCCACCTGGAATTCTCAGGGCCCCGTGGTCCTCTGCTCCTTCGCCTGGGCAGTTTGTACCTGCGTGTACCTTTTGTGCTGTTAGTCTTCAGTCACACACGTTCTTCAGTGCTCTTCCCCATAATGCATGTTAGAACGAAATCTGGCTGTCCTCCAGTCTTCACTTTTCTTTTCTTTTTTCTTTCTTTTCTTTCTTTTTTTTCTTTTTCTTTCTTTTTTTTTTTTTTTTTTTTTTTTTTTTTTTTTTTTTTTTTTTTTTTTTTTTTTTTTTTTTTTTTTTTTTTTTTTTTTTTTTTTTTTTTTTTTTTTTTTTTTTTTTTTTGATAGGTGGCAATTGCTTCTGCTTAACTGGATACCTCTGGGATGTCTCTGTCACCTTGAAATTCAGTGAATGGCTTGATGATTCTCTTTTCCTTGTATAATAGGCTATGAAATGCTTTAGCTTCCCTCAAGTCCTTTTTTCAGAAAAGTGTCCTTGTTTTCTAGTCTCAAAAAGGTTTCTGTTCTTTTGCTTTTGCTTTCTTCTCCAGGGACCGTGGTCACAGGCACCTCATATCGCCATCTGCCTCCCCTGTGTTTTCTTTCCTCTATAACTAATGCGGCCTCTTCATTTGTGGGCTTTTTCTCTTGTGGTTTTATCCTCTGAATGTATTCTCCTAAATGTGTCCTTTATTTTCTCATCTCCCGCCCTTTATCTTACATAATTTTCTTAGTTTGTAAGCTTTCCTTTTAATCTCATTGTTTATGATTTTGTTGAGGTCTTTAATTTGGTTTATTGAGAGAAATATCTTATTTCTGAACAGGAGTGATAACAGTGGACTTTCTTGTCCTATTCTTGATTTTAGAGGAAATGCTGTTTTTCCTCATTTAGAATATTGTTGGCTGTGGGTTTGTCATATTATGGCTTCTATCAATTTGAAGTAAGATCTTTCTGTACCTATTTCCTCGGGTTTTTTTTTTTTTTATCATGAAGGGTTGTTGAAGACTTCTTTTTTGCATTATTGTATAATTTTTATCCTTGGTTCTATTTATGTGGTGTATTAAATTTGTTATTTACATATGTTGAACCACCTGTGCATCCCTAGAATGAAGCCAGCTTGGTCATGGTATATGGTCTTTTTAATGTGTTGTTGAATTCTGTTTGCAAAAGGATTTTTGCATCTGTGTTTATCAAGAATATTGGTCTCTAGTTTTCTTTTTTATTGAGCCCTTATTCAGTTTTGGTATCAGGATAATAACAGCTTTATAGAATGAATTAGGACACATTCCTTCCCTGTCGACTTCATGGAAAAGTCTGGGGAGCTCTGATGTTAATTTTTCTCTAAAGATCTGGTAAAATTTATCAATAAATACCTTAGCTTTGGGGCTTTTCTTAGTTCAAAGAGTTTTATTACTATTTTAATTTCATTCTCATTGATCTGCTTATATTTTTATATCTTCTTGGTTCAATTTTGCTTAGTCATTTGTCTTGGTACTTCTAGACACTCCAATTTATTGAAATATAAATTTTCAAAATAGTTTCCAGTAATCCTCTGAATTTCAGTGGTGTTTATTGTAATTTTTTCTTTTTCATCTCTAATTTTATTAATTTGGGTTTTCTCTCTCTTTCCTTTGGTAAGTAGGACTAAGGGTTTATCAGTCCTGTTTATCTTTTCAAACCTCTGACTTACTCATCACTTGTATTCTTTTAGTCTCTTTTTTTAAACTTTTGCTCTGATATTTAGTATTTCTTTCCTTCTACTGGTTTTGGATTTGGTTTGTTCTTATTTCTCTAGAACCTTGAGCTGCATCAGAATGGTGACACCAAGCAAAAGCTAAATTGCTAAGCAGAGCTTGATCCTCCTGCCTGAGCCTCCAGAGTGACGCAGTTACAGGTCTACACCACCAGGCCAGGCTTTCTTAAGTATTTTCTTCAATACTAACTTTAGTAGTCATGAATTTCTTTCTTTCTTCCTTCCTTTCTTTCTTTCTTCCTTCCTTTCTGTCTCTCTTTCTTTCTAGTTATTTATTTGTTTGTTTGTTTGTTTTTTGAGACAGGGTCTCAGTCTGTAGCCCATACTGGTCCTGAACTCACTACATAGCCCAGGGTGGCCTTGGACTCACAGCAATCCTCCTGTCTCAGCTTCCTGAGAGCTGGGATTACAGGTGTACACCACCACGCCCAGCCTGTGTGGTTCTGGGGAATCAGTTCAGGTACTTAGCGCTTGTCAAGCAAGCGCTTTAACTGCTGAGTCATTTCTCCAGCCCCATGAATTTCTTTTGTTCATACTTATCTTGGGAAGTTCTTAAGTTCTCTTGATTTTGAAGGTAACCTTGCAAGATATAGTAATATGTGTTGGCTGATGTTTTCCTCCAGAGCTGGAAATATATTATTCTCAGCCCTCCTGACCATTAGAGTTTCTGCTGAAAATTTTGTCGGGTTTATGGAATTTTTATTATAAATAATTTTGTGTTCCTTTCCAGTAGCTTTAATATTCTTTCTTCTGAATTTTTGAAAGTTCGGCTATGATGTGTTATGGAGAGGTTCTTTTTTGACTGTTTATATGAAATCTTAAATGTTTCTATTACCTGAATATTCATCTTATTCTCCAAATTTGAGGAATTTTTGCCACCATTTTAGTGAATAGATTTTCAATACTATTATTTTGTATTTCTTCACCCTCCTCCCGGCCAAAAAGTCTTAAATTTGTCCTTTTAGAGTTGTCTAAGAACTCTTAAATAATCTGTCTGTTGTTTCTGTTTTTCTTTATTGCTATCTTAATATTCTAGCATATCCATTTTGTCTTGCGCCTTGATTTTTTTTTTCTGATTCACCTGGTCTGTGGTGGAACTTTCAAATGAGTTTCTTTATTTGACTAATTGAGATTTTCATTTTCAGAATTTCTATTTTGTTATTTTTCAGCACTTCCGTCTCTTTCCTGAAGTAGTCTTTCATATTCTACATTGTTTTACTAAATTCATTCAGCTGCTTATTTGTATTTTCTTTGACCTCATTGATCATTTTTACAGTTTTCATTCAATCCAGTATCTGTAAGATCAGTTTTTGGGGAGCTAATGAATTTTTGGAGATGTCATATTTCTTTGTTTTCTTGTGATTCTTGTGTTTGTGTGTTGAAATTTGGAACTCAAAGCTGAGTGTGGTGGTGCAAGCCTGTAATTCTAGCACTTGGGAGGCTGAGGCAGGAGGATTGCTGTGAGTTCAAGGCCATTGTGGGCTACATAGTGAACTAAGAACCAGCCTGGACTACAGAGTAAGACCCTGTCTCAAAAAGAAGAAGAAGAAGAAGAAGAGGAGGAGGAGGAGGAGAAAAAAAAAGAAACTTGCAGTTCAGTTGCAATGAATATCCCTACTATTACTATGTGGTGATCTTTTTAGTAAATGACTTTCTTTTTGTGATGTGCCTGGGTTATGGTTATGTCTCCATGGGAAAAGGAACACTCAGTCTGTTCTGGGTGCTAAATTAAATCCTAGCACTCTGATAGGCATAAATAACTACCAGAACATCAACAATTAAAAAGCAAGCCATGTATTAATATGTAATTAAGAATGTGTTTAAAAAGAGTTCTGCTAATTCACTGACTCGGGGAAAGAAAGGAAAATATTATAATACAATAAACTAAAAAAATGTTAAGTATCAACGATAATCATATTAATGCTAATAACATGCTACCTATAAGAAAAAGTGGAAGGACAGAGAAGAAAGTATGAGAGGAGAAGTAAAGAAAGAAGATGAAGGAAAAGAATATGAGTGAGATATGAGAGAAGAGATGGGGATATTAAACCCAATAATGAACTAACGATAAACCAAAATTAAATAATCCTATGAAACAACTATTGATATGGGAAAATATGGCAAAACACTATAGAACCAAAAGCATAAATATAGACCCCTACGTGCATGCACACACACACACATACCAAACCAAACCAAAAACTTACATATGTGAAAAAACTCCCACCAAATAAGTCAAATTTTTAAAACCCAGGACTAATATACTTCCTTGTGAAGGTATTTATAATGGAGAGAATTGTTAGGTACCACCTCATAGAAGGAGGGTAGAGACAAATATTTTATCCCAGAGTTGTTTTTCTCAGCCTCTGCCCAAGTTGGAAAAACTGCCTAGGTTAGCTGTGGGCTAATCTCTGCCCCTCTGTGGTGACAGATGAGTGCTCAGGAGGAACTGTCCGTGAAAGGCCTGAATCCATACCTATTATCTCGGGAGATTTTTGTACCGGGAGTACGGGTGCAGGTAGTGTTGGAGCCATCCACCAAACCTCTCTCTTGCTTTCCCTATAGAGTGGTCATTACTGTGGGCCCAGAGTCTGGAGATCCCCAGCCTGTGCTCTTGGAGGCAAGGCGGGCAAGCGTCTGTGCTGCTGCACGTATTCTGTATGTCTCTGAGCAGGATAGAGGCAGGTGACAGGGTCTATGCTGGGATGAGAAGCCACAAGCACCCACCTTGCCACCAGCCCCAGCAGAGGTGCTTCCAGTCTTAGACCCTCTTCACCCCAAGCTCAGACAGTTGGCTCTTCGTGTCACAAAGATCAAACTGCCATTAGCTTTGGTTTTTTTGGTGTTTGCCTCTGCTGGGGTGTAAATTCTTCCCTCCTGAGTTTTACTTTGCTTAGCAACCATGAAGGACTTTCCTGAGCCTGGGGTCAGTTGTCTCTGTGGCCTGATCACTCAGGCATTTCTGTTTTCCCATGAATTAGTTGCTTTGTGTCACATCACCATTCACCTGAGACCAGGTGACTCTCTGGGAGGGTGCCTTCTGCTTCCCTAGAGAGAAGTGGCTCTTACATCTTGGCAGGATAAAAAGTGTGAGCGTTTCTCTTCTCCCATTCAGGCTGCCGAGGCAGTGGGTACTTGTTGAGCTGACTCCCTCTCCCAGGCACGGAGAAACCACTGGGAAATGCTGGGGAGTACCTCTACTGCTACACTCAGCCCTTGGCAGAACTCAGACTGCCCTTCTGCTTAGGCTGTGTGCCTGTCCAGTAGCAGAATCTGCTTTATTAAGGGTATGCTGGAGTGTCTCAGCCCCATGGAGGAGGAGCTTCCTCTCCGAATTCCCCACCTTCCCCCCGCCCCCACTGTCCTTGACAAAACTGTACGCATTCCATTATCCCCTTTGTCCAGAGTGAGGCTGGGCATGTGCCATTTCCTGGTTGTCTCTCTCTGACTTGGTACCAGGTGGTTCCTTGCATGAGTAGAGTAGGAAAGTGAGGAAGAAGAGGAAGTGCTTGGGGGCGCGTACTGTTAAATGGGCACTGCTTCTGTTATCCCCTTATTACTTCACATACTGTTGGGAGCCATAGCACAGCCATGTTGTATTTTGCTGCCAAGGAAGTGACCTTGGCATTTAACGAGAAAAAGCTGACTGCTCCATGAACCTTTGGGCAGAAAAATAAGGAGGTGTGCTTAGCAAGGACAAATATTTTTGAGGTCTCAAATGAGTCCTTGACTGTCTCATGAGAATGTATTCTGTGTGTTTACAGCTGTGTATAAAAGAAATTGACCTAAGAATAAACAGCGTCTTCAGCGCTGCTCTAATTAATGCTGTCTCTTATTTCTTAATCCTTCCTCCCTCCCTCAGAGTTCCCATTACCTGACTGAGCGAGCTCGGTCAATATACCAATATTCCTCAGTGTCACCTGGTCACTGGCTCACTCAGGTTGTGTCCAGCAATCTATAGGCCCCCACCTCCTTGTATAACAGGCAGTGTTGATTAGGATGAGTGTCCTGGAGTGATGTGTCAGTGCTGCTCCTGCCTCTAGTTCACCATGATCTGGAAGCCAAGACCCAGTTCTTGCCCTAATTGAATCTTAAGAATCAGGATTTTTTTTTTAAGTTCTTAAATGGCCCTTCAAATCTAAGCCCACCATGACTGCAACAGTGAGGTCAGGGACTTGGGCCTATTGTGGCTCCCGGGGAGCAGAAAAGGCTAGCAATTGGCATGGCTAAAAATGGTTTCTTGACAGAAACACAGAGCCTGGAGCCTTGTAGGGGAGCTTTGCTGGGCAGGACATGTAGCAGGTACCACCGTGGTACCCAGCAGGCAGTGTCCCAAATAGCAGCATGAGCCTAGGTGCTAGAAGGTGCCTCAAGCCAGCTGGTGGCAGGCTTTCTAAATGATTATGTTCCTTGTTCCTGCACTCCAGTGACCTATGACAAGCCTTCCTAGCTATCTGCAAAATGTGGACCAGCCTTGGAGCTGCCTTTGACCAGAGTGAGGCTGGGCATGTGCCATTTCCTGGTTGTCTTTCTCTGACTTGGTACCAGGTGGTTCCTTGCATGAGTAGAGTAGGAAAGTGAGGAAGAAGGGGAAGTTCTTGGGGGCTCGTACTGCTAAATGAATTTGTGGCAGCAACATAGTCAGCAGATCTATAGCGGGGCCAGAGGAATGACACAGCAGTTAATGCACTCACCTTGCAAGCACAAAGCCCTGAGTTTGATCCCCCAGCACCACATAACGCCGGGCATGGTGGCGCACACCCGTAATCCCAGCACTCGGGAGGTTGAGGCAGGAGGATTGTCCTGAGTCCAAGGCCAGCCTGGGCTCCGTAGTGAGTTCAGGACCAGCCTGGACTACAGAGCAAGACCCTGTCTCAAAAAAAAAAAAAAAGAGCAAACAAACAACAACAAAAAACAGGTGGTAAATAGTGAATAGGGGTTCATTATGGAATAGGGAGGCCTACAGTGTGTTCTTTTTACCTTTTCCTGAAATAGCTGGCAAGAGCAGGCAGCCTTCACTCAACTTGTTAACCGTTAACACTTTGCTTGAGTAAAGGAGAGCCGCTACAGCCAGCCCACCAGGCTTTTGTAAATTCTAAGATAGCAAAGAAGACATAGAGCTAATCGAGTATCTAAATGATGCATCTTGTAATGGCCTATGTCAAGTCAAAGGTGTGAGTTATCAGTGTTTCTAATGAAGCTTTTTGATGTAGTTCAGGGCATCCTAAGCTATGTATCCAACCCTTTGCCCATCACGTGGAAGCAGAGCTTTATTGTAGCATCTCACCGATGGCATAACTTTGTGGTTGTGTGTTGAGTTAGTGCCGTGTGACTTCTCTGATTCGGTGAGTGTTGCTAGGATTCCACCTGCTTTCTGCTAGGGAATATGGCCTGCTTTCAGCTAATTCCTGTGTCCCACCTCTCAAAAAAGCAGCATGTCCAGGGCTGAGAGCTGCCACCCTCAGACCCATATGAGCATGGTTCTTTCTCACGGTAAAGTGTCCCAGGTCTTTGTCCCTTCTTCCTCATCCTTTTTTATTTTTTCATTTGAAGTAGAAATTCAGGGTTTTTCTGACTACTGGACCTTAGCTGGGCTGACTCCCAGCATGGAGCTCTTGGAGTGACCGTCTGAAGGCTAGTCTCATAGCTGTGATGTTCTCCTTTTCAGACAAATAGAGGAGCATTTTCTCCCTCGAATGTTGCAGGACCTGACGAAACAGGTGAGTTCTGAGTGTCAAACTTGTTTCCAGTCAGGCTTCAGCGTTCCAGTGGAGCAGAGACTCACGCACTAAGCCCCAGAAATACGATGGCTAATGTAAATAAAAGCAAAGGAAGGAAGAAACATCCCTGGAGGAGGTGGGGCGTGGGGTGGTTGCTTTCCTCTCCTGGCCTCCCTTTTCTCTGTGTCTCTCCCTGTCTCTGCGTCCCTCTTCCCCCTGCCTCCTGCCTCGCCGCTCCTTTTCGCTCTATGCTGCCCTGCCCTCCCTGCCTCTTTCTCTACCTCACTCCACGCCGACTTCTTTCCCAACAGCCTCATCCCTCCCCTCCCTCCTCTCCTCTGCTGGCTCCAGAAATGGCTCTCTTCACCTCTGCGGCTTATGTTTCCCACATTCCCTAGACCATGAGCAAAGTGTCCCTTCTCCACTGTGGGTCCCCTGGGGAAAAAACCCCGTGCCTACATCTTGGCCAAGCCATGTCTAGTGGCTGGGGTGGGGACAGGTGAGCTACCTGTGGATTGGCAGCTGTTAACCTGCTATGTGTCCACGGGTCAGAGGTAGCTTTCAGGGTACCTGTTCTTGGTCAGTGGCTCTGTTGGTGTCTGTGACATCCCAGTCTTGTCTTCTCGGGATGCAGGAGTTTTCTTCATATAGTGTACTAAAGCCACCTCTGCCTAGCGCTCCCCAGCATTCCCATGGGCAGTGGGTACTTTTTTTCCCCAGTGTGTGATAATCAAAGTTAAATCCAGCCTGCAGAGCTAGCAGCCTCTGGCATGGAGTGTGGGGAGCTGCAGTGTAGACTCTCCCCAGTTTCTCACATTCTGCATGGATTTCTGCTGTGGGCCTGGCCTCCTCCCAATCCCCACTACATCACCACTCCCTGCCTTGTTTCCCATCACTGTGCCTGCCTACCTCTGGGAGCACCTGCTTAATCACAGCTTAGTGTCCTGCCTCACTCGGATACACCCTGAGTGCAGGGACTGGTTTCAGTCTCTGTCTGCAGATCTCAGGGACCCCAGTGGGGGCACCAGAAACAGTAGTGGAGGGAGGGAATAAATGGATGGGTAGATGTGTGAACAAGCCTAGAAAGTAGACTGAGCTTCTCCTGTTGTCCTGGGTTCTGTCTCTGGGAACTGTCCCTTATCCGTGGTTAGTGAGTGCCAGCCCTGACAGCCCTAGTCCCTGTGACCAAGTTGGGTTTCTGGGGGGGTTTTTTGTTGTTGTTGTTTCTTTCTGGGGACACGATGTCTTAAGGAGCTGTGTCAGTTACTTTTCGTTTGCTGTGACTCAATACCTGACATCCACAAATTTAGGAGAGAAAAGGTTTATTTTAGCTCACAGTTTCAGAAGGTCACAGTCTATTCAGGGGCAGCTGGCAGCAATCAAAGTACATGGCAGAGACAGAGGTGGAGGCAGCTTCTCATGACATCACAATCAGTAAGGCAATTTGAAACTAGTTAAGACTAGTCCTCAAGGAAGGCAGGAAGCAGCTTATATATCCTTCCAGGTCTCAGCGCAGTGATTAGCCCCTCCTGGGTCCAGGTGTGGAAGGTGTGGCCACTACACACCGTTAATCCTAACTTATATCCTGTAATCCACCCCTCCAGACTAGGCCCCAGTCTACCAACAGCACATGGTTCAATAGACAATCCATAACATTTAAATACATGAGACAACTTTTGGGGGACATTCCAGAGCCAAACCACAATAGGAGCTTGAGTTCGTTTTTAATGATATAACACATGTTACATATTACATGTTCTGTGTGAAACTCAGCGTCAGAAGACTGTCTGGAAATGCCTGAATTATCTCTTTAACAGCCCCATCTTCAAACAAGGTCAGATGAGATGCTGAGCTATTGAAGATTGGGTTTCATTGCATGAATTGGGTGACTCACTGCAGCCTGTAACACCAAGGTTGCCTGTACCCTTCACTCTTGCACTCAGGTAGCTCTTGAAATAGGTGTGGATGGGGAAGAGGCTCCTTCTCTCTCTCCAGCAGGGTACATGCTGGGCTAAGTAACTTGCCTGCAGTCATATAGCTTGTAAGGGAAGAGGCCTGGGTCTGTTCAGGAAGTCTGGCCTTATATGAAGGTTTATTCTCATGTTTTTGTCCCCAGCCTTCCCTGGAGGAACAGCTATCTGCTTTGGTCTGCTTTGTTTCCTGGTACCCTGCTGGGCCCGAAAGCTGCTAACCCATCTGTGGTCCAGCTTCTCCTCTTGCTGTCAAGGCCCTGCCCTGCTTCCCTTTTTTGGGGGTTGGGTCTAAAGCTGGATGCTTGTGAAGCCTGGGTGCTCCTTCAAGAGGTTATACTGCCCTGTCTCTCCCTACCCCATTTCCATCATAATCAGGCCCCTTTCATGTGGTCCTGTGATTCCAGACACCTGTTACCAATGTCTCTCCACACAGTATGATTTCTATTAACGAAAACTGAAGGAAAAAAATCCAGTTGAGTAGATTTATACTGAGGATACTATGTATAATACAGTAAGGACACTGTAATGTAGTTTGTCCTTAAGATAGGCTGAATCCCTCTGCAGAGCAGGCCATAGGAATCCATCTCACCAAGGGACCACCCCTCCCCAGCTCATGCACCCTCCCATTGTCACCTTCTCAGTGGCTTCTTGCAGAGCCTTTAATTTAGACAGCAGTTCCGATATGCTTTCAGCCTCAAGTCACCTTCACTGAAGCAATAGGTCAAGTAGATGGTACCAGTCCTGGGTCCCTGGGAGAGATGCTCAGCAGAGCCAGCTTAGCTCAAAGCCTTTGCATTGGTAATGGGTGACCAGAGCAACATTCGGGGCCTTTCAGCCAGGCCTGGCCGCCTGCCAAGGGACCTGGGGATTTTTCTGAGTAGGACCCATAGCAATATGCACATTTTAACCCATCATAGGCCAGAGTGCTACTGATGTGTGAGTGACACAAGCACCATATTACACACCTGCCAGAAGGTATGCTCTGTTGTCATTCTTAGGTCTTCACTCATCCTGTCAGGTCCTAAGAACTGCCCTGCTGTGCCCACTGAGCCCAAGTAGAATGCAGCCTGCAGCTGAGTGGCCCTTACCAAGCCTTGTTGACCCCTGGTCATGTTGCTGGAGTCATCCCTGGGCATAGATGGACGAGGGCCCAGGGACAGATTCAGAAGATGAAATGATGCCCAGTCATTGCCCCAGCATATACAGCCCAAGCCCATAGATAAGTCTTTACCTTCATCTCAGATGTTTTATTTGCCACCCACCGTCCATTGCTCAAAGTCCTAGTCTTCTCATGGCAAGGAGGCAGGATCCCAGCCCTGCCTCAGTGGCCTGGCTCTCGAGGTACCTGGAAATAGGGATATGGTATCCAGCATTGTCATCTTGGGGTGAGAACTTCCCTTGCACGCAGTGAACAGTGACATTGTCAGTGGCAGAAAATAGAGGAGAGGAAAGGGCTGTGTTAGTAATGCAGTCCCTGCCCTTGGCCATAAGGAGAGTAGAACTCACATGTGTCAGGGAACCCTAGCCAAGACCCGTAAGAGGTATTATTCATGGCCTCCTGAAATAATTTCTTGGCTGACCAAAGTAACAACATAATTGTAACCTTGGCATTGAGAGAAAGTGTCAAAGTAGATTTAAATCAAGACTTGCTAGCAATATCAATATGCTTTATTTTTTGGTAGTACTAAGAGGTTGAACCCAGGGCCTTCATACTGAGCTCTTCCCGCCCAGCCCTTTTTTATTTTTTCATTTTTATTTTGAGACAGGATCTCACCAAGTCACCAAGGTGCCCAGGGTTGGCTTAAACTTGTAGTCTTTCTTCCAGGTTGCTGCAATTGCAGATGTCACCACTCTGAATGGCTTCTATGTATATTTAAGCCAACCATTGTATCTCATAATCTTGCTTCATCTACCCCCACTAGTTTTGGTGCCACATTGCATTCACAGGTGAGGCTCTGTGCCCACCTTGCAAATCCCTTTGGTCTTGGTTTATGAATATGTCTCTTAGGCACAGACATACCTGCATTCTGCCTCTAGTCCTGCCATTTGGGAGCTGGTGACTTTTTGTTACCTTCAGGTAGGTCATTTATTTAATAAAGATGAAAAGGCTACTTGCTAATACTGTCCAGGAAGTGGAAAGAGTGCTTACTATTGCATACCCCACTGAGTAATGCTTGACAGATGAGAGTTGTTAATTAATAAAGATAATGAAGATGGTGATTCGTGCCCATGGAAATTTCAGGAGACAGTTTGTTGCAGCCACCATGAGCTCTGTGGCAGCTCAGAAGCTTGGCTTGTTATAGTGAGTAGTGTGACTGAAGTCCCTTGAGGGAAGGCACAGGAGGTGCCAGCTGGAGTTGGGTGTGCTCCAGGCTGACGGGGGACATGAAGCAGGACTTAGGATACAAGACAGCCTTGGAGATGTCCTGAGGACATCTGAGGCCCTAGGTCAGTCCATAGCCCAGGTGAGTTGGCCATTGCATCTCATGTCCTGTTTTTCTTCCACCTGCAGGATACAGTGCCCTTTGGTGATGCGGTGCTGGCCACCTGGGACACCTGTATTGGGAGTGAGGTCTGCGAGGAGCTCTGGACACCACATAGGTCAGTCAGGCTCCCTGTGCCGTCAACCCTATCCTCCCATGGAGGACCTCGGTTTGTACATGTCCTGAGGTCATGGCACAATTTGTGGAGACTCTGAGGTACAGCTTGCGAGACTGTAAAATCGTGGTCAGAGGAGTCCATCCATTCTCTTCTCTCCACCCTCCCCTTCCTTAGCCCACATGTGGACATGGGCCTGGACGGCGTGGAGATCATCACTAACGCCTCAGGCAGCCACCATGTACTGCGCAAAGCCCATGCCAGGGTGGATCTGGTGACCATGGCCACTACCAAGGTAGGCATTAGCTAGGGCCACAAGAGTGTTGTCACTTGAAGCACTCAGATCCTTGGTGCCTGAGGCAGGGCTCAGCAACCATCCATTGGACCTGGAGGACATCAGGACCTCCAAGGCAGAGATTTCTTCTCTCAGACTCTCTCACATGGTCTCACCTACTTCTCACAGGCACCCATGGCAAGTTTTTGCCATCACTGTTGTAACAGGAGCTAGGTTGCACCACCATCCCAGGGTGTCAGGAGAATCACAGGGGCTCTCCACACGTGAGGGCCCTTGTTCCCAGCCACACAGCCACGGTGAAGGCAACACTGGTCAGTCATTCCCAGGCAGATTCCGAGATGGCAGCATTACCTAGAACGTGAGCTGCTCTGGATCATGTTGTGTTAAGCAGAGAGACCAGTGCTGCACGAGGTGCTGCTATGAAGGGAAAGGGATGTTTTATGTAACACCTGGTTCCCAGGAGTCTGGACAGTCATAGCTGCAGGCTCCATGTGTCCTGCCTGTGTACCCTTTGTTGGTGTGGGAACATGAATGAGGCACAGTCGGACAATAGGGGAGGGAGAGAGGGGCACCCCAAGGTGTCCTGTTTTGGTGCAAGGGACAGGCAAACATGATAAGCCACCACTAATAGCGCTGCTGTAATCTCTGTCATTTTTAGAATGGTGGGATCTACCTGCTGGCCAACCAGAAGGGCTGTGACGGTGACCGGCTGTACTACGATGGCTGTGCCATGATAGCAATGAACGGGAGCATCTTTGCACAGGGGTCCCAGTTCTCTCTGGGTGATGTGGTACGTGCCAGTGTGAGCGTGATACGGGGAGAGTGTTTCCTGTCTTTGCGGTACATCCCCACGCACAGAGGCTGACTTCATTCCCCTAACCCCCAGATGTATGTTGGCAGCCCATAGGTGGTCGACCTGGACCACCCCCTCATCACCTCACTGTACGGGGCGGGATTGGCCCTGGGGTTATGGCTATGGCTGAGCATGTGGTAGGCGAGAGCTGCAGGTGCAGCCCAGGGAGGAGGACCTTGTGCCGCTCCAGAGCAGTTAGCGGGCTTTGGGACAAAGAGACTGACTTTCACCCACTTCCTGTGCAGCCTGTGATGGGCTTGTTTGAATGATAATGGGCCTGAGGCTCCCACTCAAGGAGCAGTCTCCAGGCCTGGCCCCTTATCAGAGATGGAACTCTGGGTTTGCTGGAACTTCATCCTCGGGAGCAGCTTTTCTGAAGGATTCCCCAGTGGTTCAGACAGCACGCACTCACATGAGGTCTCATGCCCTGAGACTGAGTCCTGGAGGCACTTACCCTTCGTAAAGAACAGCGTCTCTGAACATGCAGAGGGCTAGCTGGTGAGGGACAGAGCTGCACATGCCCAGGGTGCTGTGTTCTCTGCTCACTGCAGTTACTGTCCTGAGCACATGCAGAGGTGAAAGGTCAAAGTGATGAAACAAATAAGAGACCGGAGCTGTGATCCCAGTCTTGTACACCTCCCTGTAGCCACGCCACCCCTTGGGACAGGGGTCACAGCCTCCTGGGGATTGCAGATCCCTCAGAGGAACTGGAGAGCTATGCACATTGCTGCCCCTAAAGATGCAGATGCATCAGTCCATGGAGATTCTCCTGCAATTTATCATGTCACATTAATTTCTTTGACAGAGAAGAGGCAGCAGATAGAGAAATAGCTGAGAGATTTGTGTTTGTTTGTTTTTCAGGTAGCAAAAAAAATCAAGAAAGACCACTGTTGTCAAACATGAAAATAGGTTGACTAGCCCTTATCCCAAATGCTTAGGGCCAGAAATGATTCAGTCATCACATTTTTCAGATTTTGAAGTAGTTTCACATACACAAATAAGCTATCTTGGGGATGAGACCTGAGTCTATACACAAAGTTAATGTATGCTTTATGCACACCTTACACACATAGCCCAAAGGTAAATTTATTTAATATTTTAAACAATTTTGTTCAGAATAGCAAGTTACACATAGAATTTTCCACTTATGGTATCATGTGGATACTTGGGAACTTACAGATTTTGAAGCTTTTGTATTAGGGATGTCTATCAGTGAATCTCAGTTATACAAAGACAGCACAATGTAGTTTTTCCTTAGGCTCAAATGTCAGAATGAGGCTTTGCTGTTCCTGGGCTCAGAGCTCCTAGGCGCCCCATCCTGTCTTTGGACCTGCTTGCCTTCGGCTCCTGGGTGGTTGGGAGCCAGTACTAAGATGCTGATGTGCAGAGGCGGGAAACTGAGGAGGAGGAGTGTTTCTGAGAGTTGATTGTCCAGAGCCAGGCAAGTGTGTGGTATGGAGTAGCAGGTTCTGTGAGACTTGAGCAAAATATATATTGCCTCACTTCCTTTGCATTCACAGATAGGAGATACATGGATGCTTTCTGCAGCACGGTTGGAACATCTGGATTTTAGATTTTTGGATGAGGGATGCTATTGGCAAGGAGCAGTATGGTTCTACCCCACAATCACAGGGAATCTGTAGAGGTCCTGTAGAGTCACCTGTACAGGAGGCCAGGGTATTTTCAGGGATTTCCTGCTCAGAGGTGGGCAAGCATTTGGCAGCCTCAGCTAGAGCCACTGAGAATTCTTCCTCTGTTCTCAAGAGTTTTTCAACTGTCCACCTCTGAGTTCTGCTTTGCCAGTGACAGACTCTCTTGTTCAGTATTAACCGTACTTAGAGGAGAGGGTGTCTAAGGAAAGATGCAGTTCGTACTAATGGCCAAACTGTGTTCCTCTCCCACTTGAGAAGTGCTAAGGTTATCTTTCACTTGGAGCTGAAGTCCCTATGCCCAAGAGCTTTATCTTGTGCTGTGATCGGTGGATCATTGACAAATATCTGAATGAGTAGAAGGTCTAGTACAGCAAGGAGAGATTTAGGTCACCAATTTTCATCCCCTATGCCTGGGCCCCAGGAGTCCATAGGTTCCCAGCCCCTGATAGAAAGTATGACTCGTGCACAGACAACACCTAGTACCAGTGGTCATAGTACAGGCAGGAGAAGGACAAAGGCAGGAAACCATGATTTCTCTTTGAAATTTTCTTTCTAGGAGGTCCTGACTGCCACATTGGACCTGGAGGACATCAGGAGCTACAGGGCAGAGATTTCTTCTCGGAACCTGGCAGTGAGTATTCAGTAGAGGCTGGTGTGAGTGTGAGTCCGTGACTCAGAGAGTCTCCCCTTTGCTGTGGACGTGGCAAAGCTGTGGGCCCAGCATGACAAGGCCGATGGTAAGCTTCGGAAATATGGAAGGGTGGTGCAGAGAGAATCTTGATTCTGGCTGCCCTCACTTGTCACTTGCCTGAGTCCTGGGACACAAGACTCAGAAAGCAAGGTGGGAGTAGTGAGGAGAAGGGTCATAAGGTCTGTGCAGGAAAGGAAGGGACTCAGGAAGCTGACCATCCTGGGTGGGACAGCAGGAAGGGCAGGAGGCCAGTGGGCAGTGGACAGCTGACGCTAGCCTCCGTGTTGAAGTCAGCATAAGGCCTAGGGGTGTTGGCAAGTAAGTCTGAGACCCCTGAATGTGCGCAGGGACATCATCCAGCTAGTGGTCTTGCCACCCAAGACTCAGGACTCTGCTTTTCACCAACAGGGCATTGACCATGCCATGCTGGCATCGTGCTGCGGCAATTTCACAAACCTTGCAGGTGTATAAAGCTCAAAACTAAAAGGCCCATTTTCTTAATAGCAGTTTTACTGAGATACAATTACCATACTATAGAGTTTTGGTGCAATTTGATTTTTTTTTTTTTTACTATATTCATGGAGTTCTACCCGTTGTCACAGTAAATGGGAGAACATCTCCAGCTCAAAACAAGCTCTGCTTATGAGCAGCTCCCTGGCCTCTTCCTTTCCTCACCAACTACTGATCTTCCCTCTGTCCCTGTGGCTCATTCTGGACATTGCACAGAAATGGAATCACTAGCATTTGATGTTTTATACCCAACCTCCTTCACTTTCTGGAGCGCTTTCCAGACTCATTCGCATTTAGCGTAGTGCGTCAGGACTGCATTAGTTTTTTGGCTGAGTGATGCTTCCCTGTGTCATGTCCATTGGAGCATTCTCACTTCTTGTCTGTCTTGAACAGAACCACTGTGACATTTGTGGTCAGAATTTTGAGTGGACACATGCTCATTTCTTTTGAGCAGATACATCCTGGACCTTGGCCTTCTGAGGAGCTGGCAGGGTTTCAGGGCAGCTGCATACTTGTGTCCTCCTTAGGAGTTTATTCAGCTGTACTTCCTCCACGCCTTCTCCAGTACTTGCCAACACCTGTTGTTCTGATTCAAGCTGTCCTATCCCCTGTGGGTTTGGTGTGTACCTCATAGTCCCACGTACCTATAGGGGTTCCATAACCCAGAGATGTCTCTCTGTCCTTAATGTCCACCAACAGGCCAGCAGGGTGAGTCCCTACCCTCGAGTGAAGGTGGACTTTGCCCTCTCGTGCCACGAGGACTTGCTAGAGCCTGTCTCTGAGCCCATAGAATGGAAATACCACAGGCCTGAGGAAGAGATAAGGTAGGAGGTTCCTGGCTCCAGGGTCCTGGAATTGCATGGCCCTCACCCTTCACCTGACAGCTGCTGCAGTTTGTACAAGGGTTGCGGGCAGTGCAAAGCATATGCAGTGGGTTTCAGAGACTGCCCAGGGGGACTTTGGGCTCAAGGAGGCTGTGTTTCATTGAGGTGAAGGTGTGGCTGGCTCAACCAGACCACCTGAGCACCACTCCTGATTCTGCTGTTCCCCTTGTGCTGTGATCTTGACACAAAGACACTGTCCTGTGTGTCACAGGGTCCCTATATCAAAAAGTGACATTGGTAATTCTTCCTGGGATTATCTTCAGAGCTAAAACATCCTGATTCACATGATGTGCTTATAGCAGAGAGGGAACCCTGCGAGAGCCCAGCCCCACTGACCTGCATCTCTAGGCTGCCTCCTCTGGAGGACCAGCCACAGGGTGGACAGGTCCTACCAGTCCACACTCAATGCTCTGATTGCCCTGCAGCCTTGGACCTGCCTGCTGGCTCTGGGATTATTTAAGACGAAGCCAACAGGTAAGATACCCAGTTTCTGCCCAGCTTACTCGGCTTCTTCTGTTGCTTGGTTCTGTGTCTAATTCTAGGAAAGGCCAGTGATTTTGTTTTTTCCTGTGTGGAACTAAAATCATTTCATCCCTCTGCCTCTGAGGGAACTTATCTGCCCTGGCCAGAGGCCAGATGAGCACAGCTGCTTTGGCTCCATGCATAGTGTCTTGGCAGAACTGCCTAGGTGTTCAGAGTCACCATCTAGTGTTAGTTCGTGGTTGAATGTGTCAGTAATTTGTCATTGGAGAATCAGTCACAGACTGAGGTCTCTTTCTCTTTAGTCGTCTGATACGTGTGTGTTTTTACTACCCCAGGTGGGGTACTGACACCCACAGGAGGTTACGTGGGGCTGTGGGAAGTTCGTGAGGCAGAGCTGGGCTGAGTTGTGGGCACCCTGCATCTGGGAAGTTCTTCTTACAACTGTACTTGGTCGCCCCATTCCAGGCGGGGTTCTTCCTGCCACTGAGTGGTGGTGTGGACAGCGCAGCCACTGCCTGCCTCATCTACTCTATGTGCCACCAAGTCTGCAAGGCGGTAGCAAGTGGAAGTAGGTGATATCCATGATCCAGAGGGACTTCTGGGTTGGGGAGCCCAGCAAGGGCAGAAGAGAAGCCCAGGTCGTGGGCATCATGGCCAAGGGAGGCTTTGTGGCCATGTATGCATGTCACATCATGTCTACATCTCAGAGCCCAGAGACAGCAAGACTACTAAAGGCTCTCCCTGGTGCATGTAACTGGACTGAAGGTACAGAGCCAAATCTGTCTTCTGCCCCTACCAACATTGTGGCCCTGTGAAAAGAACAGAGGCTTTGTTGTCAGACACACCCTGTTTTGTCCTCCCCAGTTGTATAGTGACATTGAGCGCAGCTGTGGTATGTGCAGGAGAACAGCACAGTGATGGCTTCAGTGTAGAAATCCTGGTGACAGACCAGGGTTAACCTGCAGACTCCTGGTCACACACTAGGATTAGCTGTGCAGGCCCTTGGGTGACAAAGCTGGGTTTAGCCAGAGACTGAGTGACGCACTGGGGTGAGCTGTGCACACACCACATGCAGTGGTCACCTCTGCTCATTCTGCCCGGACTGTTTCAGATCAGGAAGTGCTGGCTGACATTCGGGGCATTGTGGATGAGAGTAGCTACACTCCCAAAGATCCCCGGGAGCTCTGTGGACGCATACTGACCACCTGCTACATGGCCAGTGAGAACTCCTCCCAGGAGACATGCAACAGGGCCCGTGGGCTGGCGCAGGAGATTGGAAGGTATATCAGTCCTGGTACTGAGCACAGCCTGGCATCTGTGACAAGAATTAGGACTGTCATTGACTTAGCCTTTGACAGCTTGGTACTTAAATATGAGTCTAGGAGCTGATCTGACTTCTCCATTCTCTTAACTTGAGTCAGATTTCAGGGGAGTGGTATGCCATTCCTCTGTATCCCTGTACCCTAGCCCTGGTACCGTTTCCGCACGCCTTCCTGCCTTGATTCACAGCTGTCTGTCAGGAGTGGCCGGGTGTGGGAGCATAGGGAGCCAGCTCCGTGTAAGAGCGGGCTGTGGGGCAGCCCGCCCCCTCTTGTCTTTTTCTCCCACGCTGGCTGCCTCTGAGGATGGTGGAAAGAGAGCACTTTTCAGAGAAGTGAGACTTGGTTTTATTGTGAATGTCCCATTTATTCTGCCTCTTGGGAAAAAAAGAAGCTGTCCGTTAGCTTGCTAAACACAGCTAAGAGCTGCCCCTGCCAATGGTTCTAACCAGGACGGTTAGAGGCAGGGACCCTCCAGCCTTGCTTGTATGGGAGGGCCCATAGCAGCACTATGTGTAGGAGCCCAGAGGTGGAAACAGCCCACCTATTTCTGAAGCATGAATATTCAAAGTGTGGCCCACCCATGCAACCATAAAATGAATGAAGCCCTGGCACCTGCTGTAGTGTAGAGAAACCTTGAAATAGTGTGCCAGGTATAACATGCCAGACACAAAAGGCCACATAGTGTATGACTGCACTGGAATGACATGTCCGGATTAGGCAAATCTATAGATTGAAAAAGTAGATTTGTGGTCATCAGGGGCCAAAGGAGGTGGGAAGGGCAGAACTGTGAATGGGGCTGGGGCTTCCCTTCAGGTGGCAGAGTTCTGAAACTGGACAGCGGTAATGGCCATACACTATCGTAAATGTAGTAAAGACTGCTGAGTCACTTTAAAGATGGTTACAGCGAATGTTATGTTATACACGCCTTCCACGCATGCTCATGTGTGCACGTGCGCACACACACACACAGTCCTCCACACTCCCCTTTTCTCCTTTCAGCCACCACATCCGTCTCAACATCGACCCGGCCGTGCAGGCCATCGTGGGCATCTTCAGCTTGGTGACAGGGAGGAGCCCTCTGTTTGCGGCTCATGGAGGAGGCAGCAGAGAAAACCTAGCACTGCAGAATGTGCAGGTGCGGCACTCCGCAGGGGTCATTGACCCCAGCAGGGGGAGGGTACAGGGAGCGCTGGAGATGGCAGACGCCAGATCACCAGACTTTGGGCCCACGCTCGTGGACAAGGCGACAGGTCTGTGTGTAGGTACGACTGTATGTACGGAAGAGGATGCAAGGGTGTGTCTGAGTGCGATTGTGAGTGTGCATGTGTGTGATTGAGTGTGTGAGTATGTAAAATGTAGGAGTGTGTATCCTTTTACATGTATGCACATATTAGCATGAATATGTGGGATGGATGATCCTGAACACAAGTGTGTATAAGAGTGTTCCTGTGTGAGAATGTGAGCATGTGTGCGTGAGTATGTGTGTACATGTGTTTGTATATATGTGTGTGTGTAGGTAGGTGTGCATGAGTATATATGTGAGTACGTAGATTTGTGTATGCGGAAGTATGTGCATATGTGCATGAGTGTGAGTGTGCACGAGTGAAGGAGTACATGTGAACTTGTGTGTGGGTGTGTAGGAGCACATGTGAGTGTGAAGTGGTGCTTCGGCATGTGCAGGAATGTGAGTGTGCAAGTGCGTTTCCTCTAGGAGAAGCCAGCCTCCTTCCTCCCCTGGGCTGCTGCAGCTGGGCTGGATGACAGTTGTCAGAGAAAGAAGGAAGAAAGCCCGAGGCCTCTGCTTTGCTTCTCAGGGTGTCATGGCTCTGTCTTTTCCTTGCTGTGCATAGATGCCTCGTGCCTTTGTCCTCCTCCAGAAGTGCCGCTGGTGAAGGCAGCGAAGCACGGCAGCCAAGCTGTGCCCCTCCACTGAGGCTCCCTCTGCCCTCCCAGGCTCTGGGCTTCTCCATCTTTGAAGACACAAACCTCTAAACTCATATGGATTTGAGGAATGCTCTGAGCTTTTTCTGCTGAAAGCTGGAAAACTCCTAAATTATTGTAATTTTCTCACTTGTGAAGCCTTCTCCCGAGCTAGGATGGAGCTTTAGTGCAGTGTGTATCCTCCCTTCTCCGAGTCCTCCTGAAATCCTCTAATCAGGTAATTCCTTCTCTCCATTGTGTTGTGCAGGCTCGCATCAGGATGGTCCTCGCCTACCTGTTTGCTCAGCTGAGCCTCTGGTCCCGTGGTGCCCGTGGGGGGCTTCTTGTGCTCGGGTCTGCCAATGTGGATGAGAGGTACGCATGGCTCCATGGTGGTGGGCTCTTGGGCACCTCATATCTACAGAGGCAGTGTTCCTACATTGTCCTTGCCACATGTACAAGGTACACAAGGAAGAGATCTGCGTTGTCCTTTGCTTCACAGAAGTTTGGTACCATGCAACATGATTCCTTCAGAATTTCAGGACAAGAGTGCACAGATTAGCTCAACATTGCTTTCCCTCTGGCTCCCTCCACTGCTGTCCCCGCTCCTAAATACGCTGGGATGTGCATTCATGCTGAGCACGGGCTCTTTCCTACCCTAACTTGGCTCTTGCACAGCATCTCAAGTCATTGTTTTACGTCTAGTTTTCACCTCCAAACCAGGTAGCTCATTTCTCTGTAGAGTGACAATATTCCCTTTCTCACTATGCTTCCTTGTTTAATTAAAAAATAAAAATCTAGAGACCTCATCTTGTTTCCAGGTAAAATCCAAACTGACCGCAGGTCCGACTATGGAGGCTGGTGAATCCTTCCCAGACTCATTTTTCCCACTACTCGTAGGTGAGCGTCCCTGCCCCTCAGCTGGTCTCTTTGCTGTTGTCCTTCATTGCTTCTTGTTAGCTGAGGAATTTTTTTTAACTTTGTTTGTGATTCATGTTAGTCTTCACATCAGTCTTTTCATCTCTCTGTCAGCCCACCCATTCATCTGCCCATGTGTCTACCCGTCTGAGCTCCTACCCCTCCACCTACCCATCCATCCACCCACTTACCCATGCCCGTGCTTTCCTTCTTTAATCTACATCCTTGCTTGTCTGCAAACATCTGGTCTTTTAATTTTCGTTTCTTATTTTGAATAATATCTTATTTCCCTGATTATAGTTTAAAATTAACATCCTGCATCTGGTAAAAAGTCTCACTGTGTTTGCGCCTGCCTCGGTGATTCTCACTGCTATCCTCTTACTTCTAGTGCTCATGTTGGCTGAGAGTGGTATGATGTGGTCTGAGTCCTGATGGAGAGAATTGCTTTGCTTTTGTGGATGAACAAGAATTCAACCTGTTATAAAATTACACTGTTATACTATTTTCCTCTCAAAATTTTATCTATTGTATATTGATATTTAAAATTTTCCCAGGGTGAGGGTATATTCTGGGAGTGGATAGGTTTCTAGGTGTCTCTTTAGAAAACAAAGGAACACCTCATACTGCCAGTTAGATATTCATCTCATTCAGTCATCTTTTGCCACAAAGCTCTCTCCTACGTAGATATAGGTGTCTCTCAAGTTGAGGAAGTATCTTCTGGTTGTGCCTAGTTGCTCTTTCCCTGCACTGTTTGGGTCTGCATTATGTATTCCAGCTTGTCCTTGATGCCTTCCCAGGTGCTGCACTCTCATTCAACAGAGCCAATTCTTGTCTTTCTTTATATTCTAGGATGGAATCTCAGGTTTATAATACAGATGCATTCCTGTTTCTTTCTTGACAGGTACTTGTTAAGCACCTGTAGTGTGAAGACACTCTTCTTGATGCTGTGAGCAAGAGGGGAAAATAGTTCCATTTTTACTCTAGTAGCAGTAAACAGATAATAGCAAAATCAGTAACATGTATAGAAAACCAAAGTAAGAAAAGGAGTTTGGGAGTTTTCAGTCCTGAGTAAGCTGGCTAGGGAAGGCTTCCCTGAGAAGCCAGTTTGTAAAGGCCTGCAGGAGACAGAGGAGAGAATACAGTTCAGATACAGCTTGTACAAAGGTCCTGGGCAAAGACTGCACCAGGATGGAGGACCAGTCCTGAGAAACCCGTCTCAGAATGCTAGGTCAGATTCAAGGGAGAGTGTAATGAGTGGGGTGCAAGGACATGGAGGTAGCTGCTTTCAGAAGCTGACTTTCAGGTGAACGGAAGGCACGGGATCGTGGCTGGAGTAGTGTGGGGACAAGAGCAGGAAGGGTTGTTGTTTAAGATGCTGGTGTGAAGGGGCCGGTGGAGAGAACTGAATTTGCTGATGCAGGAGAGCAGAGACACGGCTGGGGAGGAGATGGCAGCAGGGCCTAGGGAGGGGCTGGCTCTGTAGGGACGCTGCCCACATATCCACGGTAATGGAAAGGCTATAGGGGGTCCATGTCCCTTGGAAGGGTCGAGGGATGAGATGCCACCCTGGAGACGAGAGCCAGGGCCTGCCCAGGAGTTGGTTGTGTGTTCAGTACAGCTGCTTGGGGCTCCGCCAGCTGGGCAGAGATGGGCTCAAAGCCCAGCAGAGCTGCTGCCTAGTGGAGGTGGCAGAGAGGTACACAGAGGGCACACACAGGAGGGAGCACAGGGAGGGCTTTGAGAGATGGGACAAGGTCTGTTGGGTCTGTGTCCCTGATGATGCTAGCAGTGGAGAGACGTGGTCAGGAATGACCTTGGAGGTCATGGGCCTGGCATGACCCAGAGGTCAGCAGTCACCTAGGGACCTGCCATAGGACACAGCGGCCCACACGAGAGTCATCGGCAGGCGGGTGGGTAGAGAGGAAGCATGTGGTCCCCTGTGGCCTCTGGAGCACATGGCCACACAGCGGGCACCCTGGCCACACAGGCTGCTGCCGGCCCTATAGGGCAGATGTCGTGGTTCTCACAGATCAGCTCGTGCTACTGGTGGGCAGCTTCCATCTGGGCTGCAGCAACATCTTTTCCCTGCTTCCTCGGCCCGTGGAACCTACTTATATTTCATGCCCTTTCTTATACCTCATAACCCTCTGCACTTTCCTGCTCTCTCTCCCTGTCCTCTGTCCCCTTCCTGCTGCTAAGGACACTGGCAGTTGCATTTCTAGCCCTCCCTCAACCCAGGACCATCTCCCATCTCGTCCTCAAATCAGTACATCTGCATAGCCCCTCTTGCCCTGTGAGGTGACATACTCACAGGCTTTGAGGATGAGGCCTCTGCTGCTGCCCAGGCTGAGCTCAGCATGTGCCAGGGTCTTGCTTCTGCCTTGAGGTCTTATGTCCTCCCTTAGCTCTGCCCACTGTCCCTTGTCCCTCCTTCTAGGCACGTTGCTTTCAGCTGGATGCTGAAATCCCCAATGGTTTCCTGGCCTAGACGTCTTCCCTGGTGTGCCCAGCGCCTCTCCTGGGTCCTGCAGCTCCTGCCCTCTTATAGGTGACTCCAGCCATGTCCTCTCTTCCCCCAAGTCTTCCAGCCTTCTGGGCTGCTGGAAGAAATGAGTCCACAGATGACCAGAGTCTCTCTCTCTCTCTCACTCTCTCACTCAGTCTTCTCGGCTACCTGACCAAGTATGACTGCTCCAGTGCAGACATCAACCCCATTGGCGGAATCAGTAAGACCGACCTGAGAGCCTTCGTGCAGTTCTGCAAGGAGCACTTCCAGCTTCATGTACTGCAGGAGTGAGTGTGTATTTGGACAGCGTTTCAGGGTAACAAGTACCACTCCCCACGTGACCAGGGCACCTCTCACCCTGTTTGGCCACCCACTATAGCTCCCTTTCACCTGGCAAAAGCGGCTGCCCTTCCTCTGGCCCATGAGATCCCATGGCTAAGCTCGCCACCTACGTGCTTCTGCAAGTCTGAGCCCGGCAGATGGCATGGCTGTACCTCCCTCCTGCCCCGCCATCTTTTTCCCACTGGCTTCAGGCATGAAGGACTAGTGGAAGCGTTAGCAAGTGCCTGGTCCCCAACAGTGTTTTTTGTTTTTTTTTTTTTTTTTTTTTTTTTTTGCTAGGACTGATGAGCAGTAATACTAGAAATTGAGCCTAAAACCTTCATGCTGAGCTATATCTCTAGTCCTTTTTAAGTTTAATTAATATAACTTAATTTTACCTTATTTTGAGACAGGATCCAAGTCACTAAGTTGCCTAGTTCCACCAGCCATGGCTCATATTTCACTTCCTCAGCTTCCCAGAATACTAAGGTTACAAATACAATTTCTTTTTAGCCAAAGTGGGATGATATATGCTGACCTGAGCAGGAGTGGACAAGGCCTGGCCCACGGGCCTCACACAGCCTGTGAAATCATTTGGTCCAGTCTGGTCAGGCAGATGCAGGGACTTAAAATTTAATAAATGTAGGAGCTTTTTTTTTTTAATGTAGCAACATGACAGGCTAACTTTAAAGCTGATAATTTTGTATGGCCTGTGAGTGACCTTATAAATATCCAAATGGCTCTTGGCAGAAAACAAGTCCCCTCCCCATTTAGAGTTAAGACACCCACAACAGAGCAGTTCCTTTCTCAGTTCTACTTATCCCAGACTTCTGGTCTCTAGGAACTATAGTATTTAGTTAGTTTTAACTTTTTTAATATCTGTTTTGGTGTTTACTTTTTTGTCTTCTTTTATTTTATTTTTTGGAGACAGAGTCTGGCTGTGTAATCCAGGCTGGCCTTGAGCTCACTGCAGTCCTCCTGCCTCAGCCCTCTGAGTACTAGGATTACAAGCATGAACCTTTATGTTGGCTTTATGCTAGTGTTTACTTTTACATGAACTTTATTCTACTGATCACTTTTATATGACCTCCTTTTTTTCACACTGAGTGACATCTCCACACTTTTTCTCTTTTGTATTTTGACATAGTGTCTCACTGAGTCACTGAGTTGCCCAGTCTGGGCTCAAACTCATGAGGCTCCAGTGTCAGCCTCCCAGAATGCTAGGATTATAGGCATGCCCTGCCATGCTTGGTTCCTGATGGTGTTTCATTATTGATAAATTCCCAGAGACCACTCAGGCCTTTGCTTCATTGTTTCTAGACTAGGAATGTCCTTTGCCTTCGTCGTTTTCCTTGGAGATTTGGGGCCATTTATGGAGACATCTGCAGGTATCATGATGGGGTGTATTGCTGGCCACTGGTGTTAAAGGCCAGGGATTCTCAAGTGTCCTAAAGTGCAAGGCCAGCTAGCCTCAGTGCCAACAGAGTCTCTGTGCTATGCCTCATATCACCACCCAATATATGCCCCAGTGATGTCCACATACCTCTGTCCAAGGCACCCCAGCACCAGAAGCCTTGGTTTGGCTCTTGCAGTGGTAGGACCTGCTGGGGATGGGGTCGGGGTGCATGGTCTGAGGATTTTCCCCAATACTCAGGAGCCAGTGAACTGACCTCTGTGTTTCTTGACCACAGCATCCTGTCAGCACCAGCCACCGCAGAGCTGGAACCATTGGCCAATGGACAGGTGTCCCAGACAGACGAGGTAATGTTGGACTCTTTCTCATGGTGCTTTTACCCTTTGTTCATGCCCCACTGTGTGGCAGGACTTGTCCTTCCTGGTCTCCTGTCTTCCCTAAGGAACCGTACACCTTCATGAGTCCCCAGAGCTCAGGCTCAGCAATAGTTGCACACCTGGCCATGGATACTGTGGTCACCTTTCCAGCTGTAGTGGGACCTGGGAAGAGAGATGATGAGGTGGATGAGGGGAAGGGACAGAGCGAATAGCAAGATGCCGTGGTGGGGGTTTTGAGCTTCAGCATGACCGCATCTGTCTCACACTAGCCACCAGCCAGGGAGACCACCAGCTGTGGCTCTCAGCTGTCACAGAGGCTGGAGAAAGTCACTGAGACCACTGTATTAGTTACTTTCTTATTGATTGGACAGAATACCTGACATCCACAAATTTAGGGAGGAAAGATTTATTTTATCTCACAGTTTCAGTAGGTAACAGTCCATTTATATGGGTAGGTGGCTGGAAATGGTCAAATCACATGGTAGGGCCAGAGCGGGAACCACAGCAGGAGCTGGTGCCCTGAAAACAGAGATCCTCACAGCATAGGGGGGCAGAAGCAAGCCAGGGAAGAAGGGCAGAACCAGTACACTCCCGTCCAGGCCAAGCCCCAAGTGTCTGTCCCGTCCAGCTAGAGGCCACTTCCCAGTACTACATAGTATCCAAGGTACATGAGGCTTTGGGGGACACTCCAGACTCAAACCATAACTGGCACACATATTTACTCCTGTACGTTTATTCAAGAGTTTTAGCTCATATATATAGGTCTGTGGTCTCCTTGAATTAACTTTTATATATTTTGTAAGATAAGGGTCCAACTTTGTTCTTTTGTTTTTGTAGGACTTCCAGGGTTTTAGAGGGTTTGCTTGTCTGTCTGTCTGTCTGTCTGTGCTAAGGATGAAACCCAGGGCCTCAGAGAATGCTAGGCAAGCACTGGGCTCACACTGTAGGATTCAGGTTTCAGAGTTGCTAGGCAGTTGGTCTGTGGTGCTATTCTGCCTCTATCCCTGTCTGACACTGTCTGCTTGTCCTCCCCTTTATCCCTGGTGGGATATTGAAGTCTCTACCTGCTGTTGTTGAATTGAACTGAAGTATCATGCTGGGAAACTCTCACTTCATGCAAAGAAACCTGTAATGCAGCTTCTTGTGTGCCAGAGCCTGTCGGGCTGAGGATTCTGCAGGGGACAAGGTAGATCTGGCACTGCTTTTAAAGTCTTGGAGTCTGTGTAGGTAACAAGCAAGAAGAAGGTAACCATGATGGTCTCAGCTCAGTGAGTGCAGCAAACAGAATGGAGAGAGGGAAAGTGGCAGCCATGTCCTCACGTGGAGGTCATGACAGGGCCCTGAGATGTGATGGTGGGACTGAGGCTGAGGGAGGACCAGGGTGCCAACTGTGCTCCAGGCAGCAGCGGGCAGGGGCCACATCAAAGGGCACTACAGACGCTGAGGCAAAAGCCCTGCTGCTGGGAGTCATCGCAGGCAATGTCACTGTCGCTCTGAGAATGCTCTGAGTGTGGCAGGACTGAGAGGAAATGGACAGATACAACAGTTCAAAAAAGTGGTAGCTGATATAAGTCTCAGTGTGGAGTTGATTCTTTTGCATTTGGCTTAAGGCATGTGATGCTGGCAGCATCTGGTGGCCTCTGACATGGCCTGCAGCCTGCATTTCTCAAACCTGTCCCTTTTCCCTGAGTCCTCCACACTTAAGGCAAGTGAGCACAAAGGGCAGGGGACAGGATCCATTTGCCCCCTGTGCCATGGTGCCATACCTTGCACATGGTGATCTCTGGGTTAGGCTCGATGGCTGCCATAACAATGGACCACAGCCAGCTGGCTTAGGACAGCAGGAGTGTATTCTGTTCCAGTCTTGGAGGCCAGGGGTCTGACACCAAGGAATAGCTGTGCTGAGATTTCCGTGAAGCGGGAAGGAGGGACCCTTCCTGCCTCTCCCAGCTTCTAGAAGTTTCAGGCATTCTCTGTTGTGGCTGTGTCATTCCTCTCCCCACTCTGTCACTGTGTGATCTCCTCCTGTTCTCTAACCTTTTAGCAGGACACTTGTCCTTGGACTTAGGGCCTACCCAACACCCAGGGTCGTCCTATGTTATAGTGACTAACTTCAACTGCAAAGAATCTTTTTCCAAAAAAGGTGTCATTCACAAGAGTCTGCACTTAGGAAGTAAACATGTCCTTTGGTGGCCACAGGTCCCTCCTGGAGTCTTTAAACTGAGCATCTCATTCTGGGGCTCTTTCCCAAATTGTGCACCCTAGTTGACTGACTAGCGCTGGGAAGTAGGGCCAGTGTCTGATCCTGACCACGGGGACCCTCACCTCCCTGGGCCTCTGGTTTCTACCTCAGCTTGCTCTGTCTGGGAACCGATCTCTGTCCTCTGCAGGATGACATGGGGATGACGTACACCGAACTCTCACTGTTTGGGAGGCTCAGAAAGATAGCCAAGGCGGGGCCCTACAGCATGTTCTGCAGACTCCTCACCACCTGGAAGGACACCTGTACCCCGAGACAAGTAAGACCAAACACAGCATCTCACAAAGGCCAGCCAGGCAAAGCCATGTGTGCAGCATGGGGTCTGTCAGGCTTGCTGGGGCAAGTGCATGCATTGTGCCCTGCACATGGTAACTCTGTGTCACATACAGCAATACTTCCTGGTACCTGCTCTTACCAACTCGATCCTTGTTTTCCCCAGAGTTAACCCAAGCAAGGCTCAGCTCCCCCAGGAGCACACGTGAGCCAACCACCTACTGGTTGACAGCTGCAGACAGATGCAAAATATCACTGTTTTTCTGCTAGTCGTGGGACTGACTGCTATTCATGGGCTGAAGCCCTCAGATGTACTGATCCCACAGAACCTCCTAGAAGCCTCTTCGTGGGGCTGCTCAGGTCTCCTAGGGTTTGACACAGGGACAGCTCAGCCAGCTGCTGGCCCAGCACTGTTACTGTCCATTCCCACTGCCAGGGAAGGCCACCTGCAGGGCTGTCACCCACTGGCCACTTGTTTCTTTCATCCAGTCTTGGAATTCCAGCCTTGGTCTTTCCAGACATGCTAACTGGACACCCATGTGTTGCGCACCCTCCAGGTGGCTGATAAAGTAAAGCAGTTCTTCTGGAAGTACTCTGTGAACAGGCACAAGATGACCACGCTCACACCTGCCTATCACGCCGAGAACTATAGCCCCGATGACAACAGGTTTGATCTGCGACCCTTCCTGTACAACACGCGATGGCCATGGCAGTTCCAGTGCATTGAGAGTCAGGTGCGTCAGGCCGGGCACCTCTCATCATACAACATGTCTGTAGAGCACACAGGAGCTCACCCCTTGGGACCAGTAGCTTTTCTATATATACATAGGCATATTTTACTACACTTATGTCTGCAAAGGGACAAGCATGTTTAAAAGTTTTTCTTTGCTTTTTACTTTTTTTAATTGACAAAAATTGCATATATGTATTTTTGACACATAGAATGATGTTTTGAAGCATATTTTGAATGGCTAAATCAAACTAAATCACATATGCATTATCTCCCTTTTTAATGATAAAGACATACATTCTGTGGAGTTTTCCAGTACCTGTTATTACTAGCTGCAGCCACCATGATGTTTATCAGCTCTCTGCCTTATCCACCCCCCCAGCTGAAACTCTGCAGCCTTTGGCCGGCATCTCCCCAAACTCCCCCAGTCCTTGGGAACCCCTTTCGACCCCTGCTTCCAGCTAAGAGTACAGCTTCTCTAGATTCCACACAAGAGGTCAGGTGATGGTTGTTTTTCTGGGGCTGGTTTATTTCACTTAGCATGATGGCCTCCATTTTCATCCATGACCAAATTTCCTTCTTTTTAAAGGCAGAATGGCATCCCATTACATATACAGGCGCATTTTCTGTGCCCATTCGGCTGTCGCTGGCTGTTCTGCGTAGTGCAGCAGCAAGTGCAGAGTGCAGCATCTCTCCCGCATTCGTACTCCTCTCCTTGAGACACCCCCTGGGGTGGGATTGCTGGGTCGTATGGTGGGTTTATTTTTAATTTTTTAAGGCGCCTCCATAGTGTCTTCAACCGCGGCTGTACTGACTCACAAGTACATTTAGAGTAATCCCAAGTCAGCCGTGCGCTGGTTTTGACCATGCTGTATTTACCAACGATGAGCATACTAAGATTAGAAGCTGTCTTTCACTTTATGTAAATAGTGTCAATCCCTGTCACTTTTGAACAGCTAGAGTATCCAGATGACTTCACAGCATCTAAACCACCATTTCTTCCCTTTCTTTTTCTGATTAATTAATAATAGAATAAGAGAAACACTTACAAAGTCAATGAGAAACAAGTTTAGGTCCTTCCCTAGACCTGGTGCTGGTCTACCACAAAGTACAAGTTAGACACGGCCCCTTCCTCACCCAGGAGAAATGGCCAGGGAGTCAAAACGAGTTCATGTGTACAGATGGTGAATTGCAGAAAGTACTCTGTGCAGCTGGAGAGCCCGAAGGGCTGGAGGAAACTTCGTTCTGTTTGGCAGTTGACACAGGCACCCTGGGCAGCCAGTGTAAAGACTGAGGTCTGACCAAGGAGCCACTGCATGCTATCTGCAGGGTCCTGTTTCCAGTAGGCATGCTCAGCTTTGGAGCATTAGGTAATGTCTCAGGTGCTTTGGGTTTTCATGATTAGTGTGGCCAGTGCTACTAACTTCTAGTGGGTAGAGTGCAGGAATGCCTTGAACACCCCTCAGCTCCAAGGATGCCACCCTACCCATCAGAGAGGGATCTGGTCCCTCATGTCAGGATACTGAAGTTGAGGGCTGACAGGTGGGGCTGAAGTCTTGGAGCTTCTTGGTTACAATGAGAAGATTCTGTATCTGGCTAATTGCAGTGGAAAAGAGCTTCCTGGCCAAATAACCTGGAGGGTTCAGTAGAAGTCAGTGGGAAACGAGGGAAGCGGGAACTGGAGAAGATGCTGCACTGCATCCCGACTGCCCCTGGATGGAACCTGGCACCTTGCCATGGCGAGTGCCCCTCTGTTCTGCCATCCTGCATTGCAGCATCACCAGATTACTGGGTAGGGGACAGCCAAGCCTCAGGGACAGGCTGGACATTAGGAAGCCTAGGCAAAGGAAGGGAGCTCTACCCCACTCTGGCTTCTTTAGCTGGAGGCCAGAGTACAGCTCCCACCTAGACACTGGTAAGTAAATAGAGAAACACCTGTGGTCATCCAGTCCACCATGACCGTCACACAGGTGCCCAGACTTTCCCTCACACACTCTGAACTCCAGCCTCACCCTGATCTCAGCTGGTGCAGTTTGGTAATCTGCATTCTCGATGCTGGCCCTGTGGCTGTCGCCATGTGTGTCACCATATGTTAGCAGCTCAGGTGTTGAGGTCTGCGTGGACACTGTTCACGGCTTCTGTCTCCAGGTTCTGCAGCTCGAGAGGAAAGCACACCAGGACCTAGATGGCCTGGACTGAAGGTTCCACAGACATTCACCCACCTGATCCTCAGTGTGAAGTCACCATATCTGGAGGCCAAGGCTAGCTGCCGCTGCTCCCTGCCCAGAGCCACACATACCTCAAATCGTTATTCTTTGGAGAAGGATCTTTTCTTTGTAATTACTTGAAGAGAAGCTAAAATAAAGCAACTGTTCTTTAACTCTGTCGTGGAGCCCTGCTTTCCACCCCGCTTCAGCCAGCAGTTCTATGCACAGCCCTCTGGGAGTGGGAGGTGCCTCGGTGCCACCAGTGCCTGGGAGTGGTTCTGAGCAGAAAGCAGAAGCCCCCTGCCTTCCAGCCATACCTACCTTCCTGTCCAGAACAGTCACAGAAACAGTTCCTATGGAACAGTAGTCTCCACCCTTTTTGACTCCAGGGACCAATTTAGTTGGAGACCATGCTGCCAAGGATCTGGGCAGGGGGTGTACTTATTGTGCACTGGATTGTTGGAGGATAGCTTTGAAGTGACGAACAGCATCGGGAGGGGAGCAGGGAGTGACGCTCCACCTCCTGTGAAGCAGCACCAGCATTAGGCCCTGGTAGGAGTGTGCCAGCAGTTTGAGGAGGTTCACTTGCCAGCTGCTCATCTCACCCAGTGTGCCTGTCCTTCCAAGGCAAGGGACCAGGACCAGTTCCTGGCCCAGGAGTTGGGGACCTAGAGATTCCTTGCTGAGAGTCTAGGATCCAAGACTTCTTATCCCTGATCTGCAGGAAAGTGGCCTGAGGTCCTCATGGTGAGCATCCCAGGAGCGCAGGAGGCATCAGCAGGAGCCCCGAGTCATTATGGCCGAGTGTCTTCCCCTCATCTCAGAGGTCTTAGCAGGATCCCTGATGTCTTCATGGCTGAGTGTCACCCCCACCCTATCTCAGTAGGTACCAGCAGGAGCCTTGAATCCTCAGTGCTGTATGTTCCACTTGTCCTTCATCTCACAAGCCCCAACAGGATCCCTGGGTCTCCGAGGTGTCAGACCTTGGAGGAGAGCTGGGCCTGAGGGCCTCCTCCTGTGCCTTATTGGAGCAGATGAGGAGTCTGCCCCACAGGTGACTTGGTGAGGCTGAGATGCTGAGGCTGCCTCATCTAATGGAGTCAGGGCAGGGGTGGAGGATGGAATATCCTACCTGCAGGAGCTGAGTTCAGGGACTCCAAGACCCTCACCCCTGCTCTCAGTTAAAGGCTGGTATCCTTACTGATAGGGTAGTTTTCAGTATGGGGTTACATCCCAAAGCGTGAGATAGTGTCCCCCAGTTATTGGGTGGTATCCTTCATCGTTAAAAGTGATTTCCAGAATAAGAAGCCATCAGTTCCTCTCTAACTGTACTTGGCTAGTGAGGGATTTTCCTTAGACCTCAGCACAGACCCTCCCTGGTATCTCCATCTGAGTCACAGGAAGCTACTCATGACCATCCTGAGGCAGCTGCTGAGAGCCAGAGGCACAAGAGCCTCTTCCTCACTGTTGGGAGAACCGCGGAGCTTTGGGCAAAACGTTCCTCTCAACTGAAAAAGCAGTCTGAGGGTACTGCACACGGGAGCCCGATGTCTCGCTGCACAACGGAGTGTGCGTGCCAGAGCCAGCCCAGCGCTGTCATCCATTCAGAGGCCAGTGTGACCAAAGGTCAAGCTCACAGGAACTCTGGAGGCAGGAAGGAGATTCAAAAACCACACAGCTGCACACAAGGTCAGAGATCAAGGAGAAACTGCAGTGAAAGTCCAGAACATGCCAGAAAGTGTGTAAAGGCTGGTCATTTCCATTTCTCCATGAAGAAAAGTGAAAAATCGAGAGAGAAATCAAGTAGGACTGAAGGTCTGTACTAGCTATAGTTTGAAGGTACCCCTCAAAAAGCATGTGTTAGAAGTGAGGCCTTGGGAGGAGATTAGACCAGAAGGGCTCTACCCTCCCAAGTAGATTAATGCCAATTATGAGAGGGCTGGAGGAGCAGGATGTGGTGATGCACATCTGGAATCCCAGCACTCCGGGAGGCTGAGACAGAAAGACTACAAGTTTGAACCAATTTTGGGCAATTTACTGACTTACTGAGACCCTGTCTCAGAATAAAAAAGACTAGAGTCAAAACTCTGAGTGCAAAGCCTAAGGCCTAGTGTTCAATACCCCAGCATGATATGGAATGACATCACCTGCAGACCAAGGCGGGATACTCGAGAGAAACGAATCAGACTTATTGGCATCCCTGCACCACTATCCAAGATGTCAGGTCTATTATACAAACACAAAGTGTGGGCTTTACACAGCCCCTGTACTGCACATTTGGGTTGTGGAACAATGTTATTTTCTCAGGGATTCCAACACTAGCTTGACTGGAAGTTTCTCCTGAGAGCCATGGTGTTCCAGCATGTCAGCAAGCATTCTGTAAATAAGTGCAATGTCAACCTGCTATTAACAGCCACCAAGAGCTGCTGGAAGGGCACGCTAGTCATCTGGGGATTTATTTGACTCATAGACACTGATTCCAGTCTGCACCCAGGATGTGTGAGAGAGAAATGTATGCATCAGGAGACGGTCATAATCCTTCCCGTGCGGAAATCCTTCCCGTGACCCTGGACAACTACAATGATTTTTGTGGGGTTGAGGGGGGCATACATAGGGGTGGTCTGTACACAAGATCATCTTTCCTGCAGTAGACAAATGATTCCTCTAGATGGCCGTGTTTTTCTCAGTACTAAGGGCTTGAATAATAGCCTGACCATGCCTCTCCCCTGGGGACCCTGGAGAAAGTGCCTTACCTTCCTGCCTCCCCTTGTCCTCTCCCTTTCATGACAGCAGTTTCCTTCTTTTCTTCAGTGCAAGCATGGAGGTCCCCTCAACTGGGTGGCAGTCTCCTGGGATGTGCACACAGAATTGACTGACAGGCTGCCCTGTGCTCAGGTCCAGCACCAGCACTAGCCAGGTCCATGAATGGCAGTGTAGGTCTAGCCTCTGAGAACCTTGGATTCATTGACTCACCGTCCTGGAGCCACGGGAGCAGGACTCAGCTCCCATTGAACTTGCAAGCGTCCTCCTTGCCTCCTCCTAGCTCTTGGTGACTGCCAGCCATGTGTGACCCCTAGGCACTCCTCCAATCTCTGCCTTGTGTCTTCATACACCTTCCTACAAGGACACCAGTCTCAAGGGCCACCCTACTTATCTAGTTGCATCTGCAATGACCAAAATATGGTCACTTTCTGAAGCATTGTGAGTTAGGACTTCAATACATATTTTTGGAGGACACGATGTGGCCCCCAACGGTGGGTACGGAGCATTACATTTATGCTGGGCTTTCTTGTAAAGGTAATGGGATGCCAGTACAATCGCCATCTCTTCAGCACTTGTTATATGTGTAATCAAACACTGGATTTCCCTGTGAGGTAAAAGGAAGAAACTGCTTACAATAAGGAATATAAAGCTAAGAAAGGTTGACATGGTTGCACAATTGATACAGGTGGGGTTATAAGAAGCTTCCAAGACCTTCTAAAAGTTCTACAGCTGGTGATCCCCAGAGCCCAATCAAGGACCCAGGTTTTCTGCTTCCAAAACCATGATTGCTCCAAGATTGCAAGTCAGTGCAAGGCCACCATTGTCCTTGGAGACTGAAGACCCACAAAGCGTCTGGTGACATTTGGATCTCACGCTTCATTTTCTCCTGCGAGGGTTTGGAAGGGAAAATGGTAAAGCTTATGTGCGGGGTTACCATGATGCCATCACTCCCCCGAGGCTCCTCATTGGTGACATGAGGATGGCATCAGTGGTGGGACCATGTGGAAGGACAGAAGGAGGTGTGAGACTGTGGAGAGCCGAGGCTGAGCACACACCTTGGTTCAAGACAGACAAAAGCAATTTCTCCCCAGAGAACAGGGAGTGATAACGTACAATGTTTTTTAGGTGGCTTCTGTCAGAGGTGTCATCTATAACAAAGCTAGAGGGAGGTATTTCCCGGTTGTGTGATCTCCAAATTCACTGATTTTTAAAAATTAACTAAGACCGGGGCTAGGCGAGTATCTCAGAAGTTAAAGCACTTGCTTAGCAAGCATAAGGCCCTGGTTCAATTCTCCAGCACCACATAAGCTAGGCATGATGGGACATGCCTCTAATCCCAGCACTTGGGAGACTAGTGCAGGAGGATTGCCATGAGTTCAAGACCAGTCTGGATTACTTAGGGAATTCAGGACCAACCTAGACTACAGAACAAGATCCTGTCTCAAAAAAAAAAAAAAAAAAAAAAAAAAAAAAAAAAAAAAAAAAAAAAAAAAAAAAAAAAAAAAAAAAAAAAAAAATCAAGTAAGACCAAGTGAAGCTAGAAGATTTATTTTGGTCTTTTCCTTGGTAATAACTCAACAAAAATCAGGATGCGAAGGAAGCAAGAGAGAAGGAAAAGTCTTCCAGACCGTGGAATGTTCTAGATTCCATGGCCATTAAGATAGTGAAACATGGAGATAATGACAGGAAGCCTAGGACACCCCGCAGCTTACCACAGCATGCTGCAGGACCACTGGAGCGAAAGGTATGAGCCACGAGGCTGGTCCCCATAGGAAAGGCGGTCACCAATAGCTTCAACCTTTAGAACCCACACAACAGGAGAGCTGAGGACGGGAAGCAACGTAGCAAAGGCAGAAGGTACATCTTGAGCGGCCATGTTGAGTGATGGAGAACACTATAAAGGAACTACAGGGAGGGCTCCTGGAAGACTCCCCCGTCCACTGAAGGAGAGCAGAGATGTGGGGGGGGCAGATCTGGGCAGCAAGCAAGGCTGAATTGTCTTGCAGCCTTGAGGAAGGTCACAGCCGCGCACAGCTTCAAGATTGAGTGACTGTTAGCGTCTTGCTTTGGAACAGTAGGGCCCAGACCTCCATACCCAGGTGACGTGGGGGGCTGTTGGAAGGATATGATGGGGGCACTTACTCCAGAAGGTGATAACTGAGGATATTAGCAGGTGGCAGCCCTGAAAGTTTTCTCCCTGTCATTGGGAGATAAATCCCTCTATCCTGGCAAGGGCTCTGAGTTTTGCCTATGTGAACTAAACCCTAGGACTCAGACAGCCAACCACATTAACAAAGGTTTACATCTCAGCCCATTAATTCAAAGGAACACTCCCTCCCCTTCACCAGGCCTGGCCTTCCTGTCTCATTCAAATAATTTTTTTCTTAAATTTAGGGGTTTTTTTTACAGTAGTGTTTTAGATTCAACACATTCGTAAGCAGCACAGAAAAGCTGAGCTCCTAAAGTGGAATTTCTAAAATTTGAAGTTATTGGTGACCTCCTTTCCTGTGGGGACCAGCCTCGTGGCTCATCCGTTTTGCTCCAGTGGTCCTGCAGCATGCTGCAATGAGCAATGGGCTGTCCTAGGCTTCCTATCACCAACTCCATGTTTCATTATCTTCTATACAGGACAGTCCAATGGCCATGGAATCTGGAACTCCAAAAGTTGGGATTTTTCATTTAGAGGTAAGTGGCTTGTCTAAGACTCTAACCTACTTAACAACACCCTAATTCCTCAGTTGAGCAACAGACTACGTAGTTATTGGTCCCCAAAAGGTGAAGGCTAGTGTTCTTCCACAAAAAAAAGGGAGGAATAAAGGTGAAGACTGAAAGTGACAAGAAAAAACTTGGATGTAGACATCTATCTGTGTTCCTCCTCCTTTCTGTTCCTTAAGACCCTTACATACCTGTACATAGGGCAATGGTTTGAGTCAAATGGGCCTCTCCACCTCCTCGGAGCTAGCTTTTTCCTGTTTACCGTAATAAATCACTCCCTTTGACTTGATCAGTGGTGAGCAAGTGCATATGGTTCTCAGCAGCCGATGTGCATTGACTTGGAGATTCCTGACAAGTCAGAGTCTGTGCTGAAAAACACCCCATGGTCAGTAGAACTGGGTTGCCCCCCCCCATGCCTTCTATCAGCTCATGCAGGCTGGCTGCAGCTCTGAAACCCTTATCAGCTGGGTGTTGTTTTCTGGTATTAGAAATTCCCTAACTTCTCTGCATTTTGTTGTTGTTGTTATTGAAACTGAGGATTGAACCCAGAGGTTTGCACACGCTGACAAGAGCTCTACCACTGAGCTATATCCGCAGTCCTTTTATATTTTTTATTTTTTGTGGTTTCGTTTTTTGAGACAAGGTCTCACTAACTTTCTTAAGCTGGCCTGAACATTCAGTCGTCCTGCTTCAGCCTCTCTCGTAGCTGGGGGATTACAGGTGTATCACCATACATGCCCCTCTTGAAATTCTTGGGTTTTCTCTCTCTCTGTTTTCTCACTCATCGGGTGAGTTTAAGAGAAATGTGTCAAAATGAAACTAAAGGTAAATGGGGAGTCAGAGATGTTTTATTTGAAAAAAAAATCACTTGTGAAGTTCCCAAATCTGCTTTGAGAATTCTTCCCCCCAAATGTCCCTCTGCCTGGGGCCTGTGTGGCCAGTCACCAAGTTCTGTAAGGAGGGGATCCAGAGGCAGCCACACAGGGACACTTCACGTTCATCAGGAGAACTGCTGAGCCTGGCTTGCTGGTGCAACTGGAATCTGGTGGCCTGAGAGATTGGTCCACATCTGTTCTTCTGTGAATGGCCATGAATACACCAGGAGACCCACGTTGAAACAGTATGTTCATTAGAACAGACTGAATCACTCCAAAATCCCTGGTTGTCTCAGGAGCAGATATATCCATGGCTTCGGCCCCGCCATCCAGCTCCTCCTCTCTCCACACCCAGCAGGCTCCCTTCCCTTGCATACCCTGACCCACCTGCTCCTTATCTCTGGCAGACAACGTCCAGTCTAGTGTTAGGGCTACTTGGGGCAGCAGGAGGCCTTCCAGATGGTGTAGCAACTGCCTCACCTTCCAAGGGCTACAATTTCCTTTCCTGTGAGTTGGGGACATTGACAGCCACTCAGTGGGATCATTGGTGGGTCTTCAGTACTGCAGACCTCCACTCACAGGATGCCAGCCCTCGGCTCATACTTGCTCCCCTTGGGTTAGCCTACATGACTTTGCTAGAGTCAGTTGCTAATGCCCATGCTGATCCCATCAGACACCACCTTAGTGAACTGAATGAATCTGCTGCCCTTGGTTCCTTGTCACAAAGCAGTGACCTCCACGTAGGACAGGTAAGGCCGCAGGTGTGCAGAGCACTCAACTTCTATAAGCCTCTGGTGATGCAGTGGGTTACATAACTTCCCCTCTCCCTCAACCACTTGTAGCCCCCAGGAGCTGGAAGAGGCAACAAGGATTCTCCCCTAGAGTCTTTGGCCTGCTGTTGCCCGAGTCCGACTTTCCATGACTCTCTCATAATCCACAATTTCCTAAAGAAATCTAACACTATGAAGTAACCAGAGAGAGCAGGAGTGGGGAGAGGAGCTGAGGGGCGGGAGCAGGGACCTAGCGCCGCCCCTCGGTGCCTCTCCACCTGCTGGGGCTCTCTTATCGGCTATAACCGTCATGGAATCATTTGGTGAACGTTCCATGAACGTATACTCTCATACAGAAAGTTTAAGGCTGACGCAGAACTAGCTGGGGTCCCCCTGGTATGACTCTTGAGACTCCTCTCAGTGGGGAAGCCACAGCAGTCCACAAAAGGGGGATCATGAGAAGAGCCCCCTAGTCACACAGTCCTCTGGGCTTCCCACACAGCTGTTGGGCCAGGATGACCGTCAGCCCACTGGGGTTCAGTTCCTTCCTCTAGATGTGAGGACATCCATTTGGACAGAGTCCCTTCTTTACGTAAGCGAGGCAGTTCTTACACTCACCAAATGCTTGTTTGATTTTCTTTTTATAAGAGATGGGAAGCAGAAATCTGGAAGTGATAAACTGCTCAGAAAAGTGTCACTTTGCAGATGAACAGGCAGCCCCGCCCACTGCTTCTAAATCCCCAGATCCTTATATACCATTCCAGAGCATCCTCGCAGCTCTGCTGTGTCCGCACACTGGCGTCAGGGCCACACATTGGTTCCTAAGGGATACCAATGTGGGGACAAGGAATACATACAGGAGGGCAAAGCAACCAGCACAACCCCAAGAGGATCTGAGACACTTCGTCAAGAAGGTTTTCCCAGGCCAATAAATAAACAAATAAATAATTTTAAAAAAATAGGCCTCTAATCGTACAGGATCTTTGCTGTCCAAGTTATAGAGACACTTCACCAAGTAACAGGTGAGCAAGCCAAACTGCCCTTCCTCGTCCCAGAAAACAGTCACCAGTGGCCACCGCCCTACCTACACGTTTGGCACCTATAAACAGGTATCCAGAGGTGACCATGTTGAAAATTAGTGAGCAGAAATAGTGGCTGAAGGACTTCAATGTCAACAGCAGGCCCGAACTCGTGACCACAGAGGATCTGTGTAGCCTGTCAGGGAGGACAGTCACCAGGTGCTATGGATTGAACTACTATAAACTGAAGTCCATACTTTAGCCAGTTTGCTTTATCTAATATGGTTTTCCATCTCAGGACTCCATCTCGGACACCACATCGCATTCAGTCATCCTGTCTCAGGCTTCTCCTGACTGACAATTTTTGGTTTTCTTTGCATTTTTATGACTGCTTTAATGAGTTGGTCAAGTGTTTTGTGGTATGCCCCTCAAATGGGATTTGTCTGGTGCTATTCTCATGACTGGGTTTGGAGGTAAGGGTTTGGGGAGGCAAATGCACAGGTCTTCCACCACCCCACCAAGAACATATATTACTAACCTGATTCATGGTGGACACTGACCTGCGTCACCTGGACTCTCGGTGGATTCTGACCTAGAAGGCCAGGCTTGAGATAAGGGGGTGCAGATTTCTCTACTGTAAAGTGACTCTTTGTTCTACTTGGTGTTCTATGATCTGTGGACAAAAGTCATTACGGGCCACTTCCTGGAGGGTGGAGTACCTAATAAACTCCTTGGAAGTCTCCAACATGGGGCATTTGTGCCTTCGTTCAGTTATTGATATTAGAAGGGAATGGATTTGTGGATATTTATTGCGTACTTTGGGTTGTAGTCCAATCCCACCCTTTCGCGTCTTGGTCACCTTGTTCCGGCTCTGGTGTTGGGAATGTCCTCCTTGCGTTGGCTTCTTTGTCCTTTTGATTCACGTCCTCCAGCGCTGGGCGAGTGGGACTTGGGTCGTTCAGTAGGTCAGTTGGGTTGGGCTAGACCTCACTACCCAACAAGGCAGATACTCAGGTTCATCTTGTGTGCTTCCTGCCTGAGTACTAAGGTCAGCCTCTTCTGCAAGGAGTGCTGGAGCCTTTTGTTAGAGAACAGTTTCGGAAACCAAGGTCAGGTGTCAGGTGCACGCCTCATGCTCACGTCAGGACTTTCTACCGTGCATCATTTCTTTACAGTGTCCTTCAGCTTAAGTGTTGTTGTTCCATCCTCTTCGGATCCAAGCCTGAGCTCTAGCTGTTGTATATTTTTTTCTGTCCGACATCTGCATTTGGGTACAAGCTTCGTGCTTAGTTTAAAGCCCTCTAATTTTGACCTTGCTCTGTGACCCCTGCACTATGTAGTGGTGTAGATTTCCTACTTACGCTTTTGCCGTTGGCTTCCAGTTTAACCCCAAATGTGATCCAATGAGTTTCTTCTTGAGATTTTAAACTTGCCGAGTTCTCCCCATGACCTGACACTTCACCATTTCAGTAGCTGCCTCTGCTGCTCTTAGAAAGGAAGACAATTCTGTTATTTTCTGGGGTAGTTTCAAATATGCCAATTAGGTCATTATCAATTCTGATTTTTAGTTATTTTATATCACTGATTTTATTTCTTTAATAATATCAGCTAGGGAGAAAAATGTGTCAAAATGTCCATTTGATTGTGGATTTCAGTGTTCCTCCTTTCATGTCCAGGAAGTGTTGGCTTTATTTATTTTGAAACTATGTTATATATTTATACCTTTAATATTTTGATAGCTTACTGAGTGATTGATCCTTTATCCTTTAAAATATTTTCTTAAAAATAATGTTTCTTTCATCAACAATCAATTTATCTCCAAATAGCATAGCAATATAAACTTTCTTATTTTATAAATATACATGTGTTTATCTTGGTGGGTTATTTCTTTTTTTCATTTTGGTACCGGGGATTGAACCCAGGGCCTTGAGTGTACCAGGCAAGCGCTCTGCCACTGAGCTACATCCTCAGCCCGTATGTGTTTATCTTGTGCAGCATAAGTTAGGGCTGGTTTGCTTTTTAAAATCCACTTAGTCTTATTATGTAAAAAGTTTTATTAGACTAAAGCTGATACCACAGCTGATTCCACAGCTAACATACTGATAATTATTTGCATTCTATCTGAATACCAATATTATTATTTTTAACAAATTTCTCACCTTTTTTATTCCAAGGATGTTTTAATATGATTACATTTTCCTTTTAAGGTTTTACACATGTATTAGCTTCCATTTATTTGGTGATTTCCCTAAGCATTACTACATGCTTTCTTTTTTAATATGAGTTTTCTTACTTATCAGAATCTAATTCAAAGTACTCCCTACACTTCACCTGTACCCCACAGCATTCAGACACCTGGACTTCATGGGGCTCTTTCTCCCCATGGGCTTGATTCATGCGACACATTTTAACTTTTCCTTTTCTTTTAGATTCTACACCAAAAGCACTTTTGTGTGCTATTTATTAATCTTCTGCCTCCCATATCTGGTTGCTACTGATTTCTTTCCTCCGCCTGACGTTACATTCAATTCTCTCTTCCTATGAATGTCTCTGTCTTCTCTTTGGTAGGAAGAGGAAGTCGTACACCACCACAGGAGGTGACCTATGGCGTGAGTTCTTTAGCTCTTTAAAGATGACACTTCATTGATTCCCCAAACCTCATGTCTCTAAGGGGTTACAGAATTTGAAATTCATGCATATACAAATAATAAAAATAAATTAAAGATGGCATTCCTTTGTGACTTTCACCGTTTCTGTTGGGAATTAATCTTGTAGTGATTGTTGTTCCCAAAAATTAGTGTCTCTCTTTCTCTCTCTTTCTCTCCCCCTCCCGACTAAAGCATTTTATTTTTTTCTTTTATGTTTAAAGTCAATATAAAGGAAAGATGCTACTTGGTACTGGGAAGTGAAGAGAGGGAGACGAAATGAGACACTGCCAACAGCCTTCCCACCGAGCCGTCAGGGACTGTGCAAAGCAGCCATTACGGTGATGACATTAAAACACGTTCCTTTAATGGATTTCTACTGGCACAAAGGAAATGTTTATAAGCCAGATAAGGTTCCTTGTGAATCACGTTATTCTGGGTTTTACTGCACCTCACTCTAGCAGGCTCTGATTTATGTGCTTCGCTAGAGGGGCAAAGCCAAAGCCAGCGTCAGTCCCAGGCAGGACAACTCCCAGTAGATGATTCTCTTTTTCTTCAGAAACAATCTCTCTCATGTGCAGTCGTGTGGGTGGTGGCCCATTCTGTGCTGCCTTTTCAGGGCATTCAGGTTTACCCCATGAGGACCCAGGCTGCTCCTATCTGTGGCTGCTGGCCTTGTGCATGCAGGGGACCTGTGTGGGCATAACAGGGATCCAAGTGAGATTGTCCTGGCCACTGTGGCAGGTCACGCGGCTTGGAGACGTGATTTGCAGAAGACAGGACTAGGGATGAAAGGTGTGGTCTTCTTGTCAGTCAGTCAAGGGTTCTTTTGCTTGATGTGGATAGACATCACAAATGAGCAACGCGCAGCTGTGCGAGTGGGTCTGATGTCGTCAGGTGGCACTAGCTGATGCTGGGTATCAACAGCTGACATTGCCAGTGCTTGGCTGTGGGTGCTGCCTGCCACTGCTGTGCAATGCAGGGCTGTCCTAAATGCCATCAGCTGGCCCTGCTGGTTTCTGGTCTCTGCCATTGAAGGCAGTTTTTGTGTGGTACAGGCTTGTGGTACTACTGTGGTGACTAAAGTGTTAAAATTCTCCCCTCTGGTTATAGGTAGCAGTAAAACATGACGCAAATGTTGACCAAAACAACATGACCACAGGCAATGGTCATGTCCTTCAACAAACAAATGTCCCTTCCCAGCAGCTGGCAGTTGCCAGTCACCCCGCCTTACAGGCACATAACTCTCACTCCCTCATTTTTCCCTGGTAGCTCTGTCAAGTCACACCATGCCAGCCAAAGAGCCAGTAGAATCATGCCAACCTTTATCAAACAGGATGGCCCTCAGTCCATAAGCAAAGCACCTTGAAAATTTATAACCCCAGTACTCATCCCTAATCATGGGAATGCCTGAAAGATCTAGAAGAAACTTGACAACCCAGAATGTAAATTCTAGGCCTTTGCCCAAATCTCACTTCCCTATGAAGACCCCACCCTATACCCTGACTACAACCTTACATCACCTGCTGTGTATATGACAGTTACTCTTACCTGAATAAACTCTTGTCCTTCTATACCCTTAGAGGATAGGCAAATTATTTTACTATCTGTGCCACTGGTCCTTTCATATCCCATACACTACAGCAGTATCGGCCAACCCCACCAGACACGGGTCCCTGCTGCCACCAGCTAGTGCCAGTTTGTGTTGGATCCTACCAGCTGCTGTTTTTCATCTACTGCTGGCTCTGGAACTCTTCAGCACTGATGGCCCATGATGGCATTAGGTCTCTCTTTTAAAGAGGCCAGGTTCTTTAAAAATGTAGAGTAGGCAGGCAGCAAACATTGCCAGGTGGATTCAAAACCCAGAGACAACTAACAGGCAGAAGACAAAGATTTTATTAGTGTTATGCATGTTGGGGGCCTGAAGTAAGATTTCAGTCTACCGGGAGGAAATGGGTATCACTATTTACATCTGGGCTGGAGGGCAGAGGTGGGGCTGGGGAATGAGCTAAAAGGCCCCATGGCCTTGAGAATCTGGACTGTTCCTGGCCAAGCTACAGCCTTGAGGAGTTGGCCAGTCTCCCAGCCAAGCTAAGGCCTCCAGAAGGCCACAGCCCAGACTGCAAGGTAGACCATTATGAGGACATCCAGGCCAATGCTAGCATTTTAACACTAGTATTTTCAGTCTTTTTTGTGATACAAAGAGAAGGTGAAAAAAAAAAAAAAAAAAAAGAACAGGGATTAGACAGTATCTGGGAAGACTAGAGAAAGGGCATTGTTTTTTCTGGCTACTTCCTGCTGAGTGATTTGGGTTTTGTCTTTCTCAAGAGATCTGTTGATAACTAATGTTCTAGCCTGACATCTGGGCAGGGTTCTGTACTGGTGTTGGACAAAGAAAAGGAACAGTCCTACTGAAATAGCAAGGACTATCATTAACATTGGAGATAGGATGGGAACCCCAGCTGGCCCTGCAACTAACCACTGCAGGTTTTTGAACGCTCGTCCGGTCTGAGAGACGGCTCCACTCGCTTACGGGTCACGTCCTGGACTAGCCCTGACTGACTGGCATAGCAGCACCTTTTCTCTTCCAGGAATGAGCGTATGTCTCCTTTTTCAGTGGTAAGTAGATCCAGGCTACCGCCACTAGGGAGTCAACCTGATCCTGGATCTTAATTAGGCTTGGTCAGATTTTATCAAGGCTCCCCGGCAAATCCCATGGTAGGCTGTGGTAACAGGCAAGGCAGGCAGTGTGCCTACCCTGAGACACATTCACTCCATCTTCACTTCATTCTCCGTACTTCTAGGAGAAGAATTAAAGTGACCACTCTCCTTTGGCTGGTGTGACCAGGAAAAGATTCCTTGTTGGGAGCCATGTCAATACTGGGGGATGAATATGCTACAGTAAATGTGCCAGTCCACTTAGTGGGAAGATGCATGTAGGACTGCTGGACACAAAGGTAAAAGATTCCCAAATAGGCCAGCCATGAAGTGCACTGAGAAGAGGTATTACACGCCATATGCTCCTCGACAAAGGGAACTGGACTCACTTTCCCAGACTAAGGGGCCGAATTAGTACAGAACCACTGGCCGATGAGATGTTAGAGTCCAGGGGAGGAGCTCAGAAGACTTCTGAATAAATAAGCCTGGGAAAGAGATTGTAGGTGGTTTGGAAAAATAGACAGATAAGGTGAATTTCCATTTGCCTCAAGTGAGATGTCATACCTAATCCTATTAGGCCAGTGGCCTTGAGGGCTTTCGACAATAGCTTAGTTGCACTGGGAAGCTTTTTTTTCCCACGGAAGGCCTGCCAAGTGTTGGTTCATGGTAGATGCAAAGTGGGTGTTGGTGAGGAGGGAGTTGTTGAGGGTTACAGAGCCAGTGACTGGGCTGGTAATTGCAGGAGTCAAGAGAAACCAGGGAAGTATTTCTGGAAGAGCTTGGTGGCTCTGCCTGAGAGGACTGTCAGATAGGAATTAAGGAGGGTGTGGACCCAGTCTTTAAAGGGTGGGCCAAGGTTCTTTTGTAGAGTGAGTTGTATATGAGTATTTATCCATGCTGATTTGGGGGTGTGGGGGTGGGGATCACCAGCAATCTTGGGCCAGAGAGGGATTAGTATTATTTGAAAGGTTAGAGGTAAAATTGAGAGAATGTTCTGGATGTTGGGCCAAAAGTAGATCCTTTACTGGAGCTAAGAGTGTTGGGAAAACAGAAGAGGGATTCTATAAAGATTGCACATGTCCTGGTTCTGGGGGTAGGTAAGTTGAGGCCCACTAGTGCAGTGGGCTTTCAAACTCTCAAGTTTTTTTTTTTTTTGTTCCCAGAGAAATTACTATGAAATCTCCCTGTAAATAACAGTCCCGCACAAAGGAAGAAGCTCCTGTTCAGATTGTGAAAGTTTGGTGTTCTCTAAGGAGAGAGGATATAGTCATAGAATTGTATAGGATTGTATTTAGGAGCTCACAGTTAGCAGATTTGAGTGTGTCGGTCAGTTTTCTCTGGTATAGTTGTCGAGAGGAGAGACATAGCTCATCAGAAACTGATGAGAAATAGGTGAGGTTGAGCCTTTTTGAAGGCAAATTTTAGCTGGGAGAAGTGCAATCAAGGGCAAAGACCTGAACGTTATTGCAGCTCTATGTGTGGTTAGGGACCTCAATAGGATTCACTTTGTCACTTTGGTTGAGGGTTTGGGGTTTTATAACAGGTAGGACATGGGAAAGGGTCTGATTTGGCCAATACAAATATCTTAGAAACACATTTTTAGAGCATCTTATTTTCTTAGAAACACCTGCGTTGTGACCAAGGTTGAGTACCAAGGTTGCAGACTGACAAAGTCACTTACTTTGGCCTCACAGAAGTCTCCTTGGGCTTCAGTAGGCATCCATGTTGGGGGAGGAAAGGACATCTGCTCACTGGGAGGCATGAATGGGTTTTGTCTCTTGTCTCATGTTATTTGAGTCAATGTTGATGCAGTGTGTCATGACTTCCCAGTACTTGCAGCCTGAGAGTTCTGACTCTATCTACCACATATCCCACTGAGTCAGATCATCATTGAGTAGAGACTAATTGAGTACAAACTGGCCAGGACTGCATCTGAGCAGTGCAGGACTGAGAATTTTAGTCTTTAGTTACCACATTTCCCACTGAGAGGCCAGCAAAGTCAAATCATTGACAAGGGATGGAGTGGTTGCTCTGTAACTGCTGCAAGCTGAACAAAGATGTTTTTAGAGGCCCAATTTTGAGTTTGAGTTTTCAGAAGTTGTGAATCTAGTGTGAAGTCCGAGTGTGAAGCTGTTGAATGACTTGCAAAGGGCTGAAAGACCAATGGATTTTTACAGCGGTCCTGGAATCCTTGCTAGCCATAGTGTGGAGACGAATTTTTGGAACCTGGAAGACACAAACTTGACAAGGCCATTAAATAGGCATGAGTCAAAAAGAATATAACATAATGGCATCTAGTAGATCATTTTTACTTAGCTGCAGCTAGACTTTTTAACCTGCGAATATCTTAACATCTGCATTTTTACTGGCAGGTTAGACTACGTTATATTGACCCAGATCAAACACTATTTTAGCAGAATCCTTTATGCTATCAGGCACTTGTGCAAAAAGAAAAAAATCATTCCTCTCAGCTCTATTTATCTTTCAGTAAGATCTATGCGAGCGACTCCATTTTGGTTTTGACAGCATTCATATTTTCTTGTATTCGTTCTTGTCTCTGTGAGAATTTTTTCCCATTTTATTGATATGTATTAGTGCAAATTTTAAGATTTACAATGAAGTTGAGGATTTTGTGCACATGCGTGTCTTGTCAAGGTGACAAGGACTTTGCCACTCTCCTTTTGTCCCTCCCCCTACCCTCCCTTCCCTCCCTCCGCCCCCACCCTGTCTCCCTCTTTCATTCTTTCTTCTGAAGTTCCATGAGATAGTTGTGCTCTGGGACTCTCATATCAGAGAAACCATTCGATGTTTCACCTTCTGCTTCCGACTCACCTCACTAAGTATGATGTTCTCAAGCTTCTTCCATCTGTGAGTGTTTTTTAATGCATCCTTGATTAATCACCACTTTTATTGTGGCTCTTTGCTAATTCGCTGTTCTAGCTGTTGTTCTTATCTGGTCTCATGCTGGAGGGTAAATTCTGGTGATTTAAAGTCAGTGTCTCCATCCCCTTAGCCACATGGGAGCGATCAGATCAGAAAGTTTAGTAGTAGATCTTGGGCTCAGATGACCTGGACTCTTTTGATAAGTTTGGCCTATAATTGATAATTACCATCTTAAGACACTGGATCAGCACTGGAGGAAGAGCACAGTAGTTAAAGCACTTGCCTACCAAGCACAAGTATCTGGGTTTGATTGATTCCCCAGCTCCCCACAAACTAGGCATGGTGGTACACATCACTAATCCTAGCCTGTACCAAGCTGAGGCAGGAAAATTGCTGAGTTAGGTCAAGCAACATAGTGAGTTCAGACCCTGCCTGGATTAGAGAGACAAGCAAGACCCCATCTCAAAAACAAAAACGAAACAAAAAAAAAAAAATAGACACTGGATACTGGACCAGATCTCTTTATTAGAACCTGTACTTCTTTAGAATTATAAGAAGCAATTTACCAAATTTAAAAGTATAACACAAAACCAACCAAAGCAAAACAGTTCATATGTAAACAGTTTTGAACCAAAAAATTATTATAATAATTTTACCAGTGATAATTATAAAGAATCAGCTTACTTACAGAACACTCAAGAGTTTTAAAATGCTCCTTTTTTTTCTTAAGAGTTAACTCACATAAGTTACAAGTTAATGAAAGATGTCTGAAAAAACAGACTTTCAAGGAACTTGGAACAATAAATTATCTTAGTACAGGAGAAAGCAGGAAGAAGAACAAGGACCTTAGCTACAGCCTTACTACTCTTTATGTCTCTGTGTGATCCTGAGTGACAAAATCATCTTAGTCTAAGTAGAAAAAAAAGTCCAAAGTCTGTTCATAAGACATGTTTTAGATGAGATAATCAGACAAGAATACTAACTTAAACCATAAAATTTTATTATTTTTAATTTTTTGAGAGAACATTGTACTGGGAACATTGTACAGAAAGGGAAAGAATGAGAATAGAAGGAAAAGCAGGAGGGTAAAGTTGCCGCTAGTCAAAAGGGGGAGCTGGAAATGTGGGCTGCCCCCTCATAGAATTTTAAAGGAAATTTACCATTCAGTCAAGCTGTTCCCCAAAGTGTTCTAGTTGACGTTTTACAGGCTGTCTGGAGTTTGTTTTTCTTCTTTGGTGCCATGAGAGAGGAGACAAACTTAGCTCCATCATTTGTCAGGACCCAGAGCAGGCTGTGTTTGATCTGAGAGACAGTTTCTGCCTGATATTTTAGCCCTGGGGCCTGACTTGTATTTAGGCTCCAGCTTAACCTCAGTCTTGAGTTGTACACCTTTTGTAACTGTCTTTATCTTTCAATAGGGTTTTTCTTTGGCTTGACACTTCTAACTATTTTATCCCAGTTTTTTGTGCTTGCTCGGCATGAGGTGAAGCTTGGGATTTATACTCCGTGGCTGCTGTCATGGGGGGAGGGAACCCCATGACCACGGATTTTTAAATTTTACTCGTGTGGTTTACTGACAAACAATAATTCCTCTAATCTTGGGGATTGGAGACCGTGGGGGAAATTGGAGAATCCATTTGTCTTAGCTATTTATTCACTGCTGGCACAGAATACCTGACATTTACAAGTGAAGGGAGAGAAAATTTATTTTAGCTCAGTGTGAGCAGGTCTCACATAGTTCATTAATGGGCAGCCAGCAACAATGGAAGCACATGACAGGTCTAGTCAGAGAAGAGCTCTTCACAGTGTGGCAGACAGAAAGCCAAGTGCAGGAGGAAGGATGGAGCTAGTGCATATCCTTCCTGGCCCATCCCAAGGGATCTGCCCTTTCCGACCAGGCCCCACCTCCCCACAGCACGTGGTTCCGTGAGTATCTCACTACATTCAAATACGTGAGGCTTTTGGAGGACATTCCAGAGCCAAACTATAGCACCATCCACCGTGGAAAAAACTGAAGCTGCCTTTTCAGCTACAGAAGAATTTGTTTTGTTTTGTTTTCTAGAAGTTGCCCATGTTCAAGGTCAGTTGTCATTGTCTTAGTTACTTTTTTGTTGCTGTGACTCAACACCCAGCTTGCACAAATTAGGGGAGGAAAAATTGACTTTACCCCACACTTTCAGAAGGTCACAGTCCATTCGTGGGTGGCTGCAACAGTGGAAGCACATGGTGGAGGTGGGGTGGAGGCAGCTTCTCACAACACCGCAAAGAAGAAAGGAAGGGAGGAAGGGAGGAAGTTGTATTTATCCTTCCAGGTCCTGTCCCAGTGATCCACACCTTTTGGGTCCAGCCTCATTGTTTCGCCCCTTCCAGGTTTAAGTCTCTAATCCACCACATGCCTGTAATTTATAATCCAACCCACATGCCTGGAATCCATAATCTGCCACATTCCTATCCTTTACCATATGCCTATAATCTATCCCTCCAGACCAGGCCCACATCTCTTAACAGCACATGGTTCCATAGGTAATCTATATAACATCCAAATGCATGAAGCTTTTAGGGGATATCCTAGATCCAAGCCACAATAAATACAACACACATAAGGCAATTGCATTAAATCAAAGTGCACTTTTAGGTGTATTGGTTCAACGTCAAGACCAGCCACTTTGGCCAGGCCTTGTGCTTCTGCCTGTACCAGTGAGTAGTTGAGTGGCCCAACCGACACAGCTGCAGCTGTGATGGGCTATACTTCCTGGAGGCCTGGGCCTGCTTCCTTTAGGCCCAGCCCTCATGGGCCCACTCTGAGTAGCTCCTGGCTGTGCATCTGGGGCACTCCACTCTGTCTCCAGTGCCTATGATGGGGTCATCACAGGAGCTCTAAGTCACATTGTCAGCTTGAGACTTTCGGAGTGGTGTTTCACGTAAGGGCCACCCTCCTGGCTGCCCTGCCCAGCTCCCAGAGTGAGCAAGAAGGGAGCTTCCATGTTTTCTAGGAGGTGCTGGTGGATCTGGACCCATGGAGTGGGGGCAGCTCTCCCTACAGGGCCAGCTGTCCCTACTACTGCCTCCATCTGCTGGCATCAGGCTCTTATTGTGCCCAGATAAGGGTCTCCGCCCAGCTCTGAGGAGGTGCCAAAGTGGACAAAGCTGCACAAGGACCAGGCCTGCAGGCTCCATGGCGAAGAGGACACCCAGGACTTGGCTGGGCCAGTGATGGCTCTTCGGATGCTGGGCTTGTACCTGAGGAGTTAGATGAAGCCTGGCCCATGGGGCCACCATCCTGTAGCTGGGCAACATCTGCCTCTTTTCATCAGAGGAGGGAAGAACGGGAAAGAGGGAGGGAAGGAAAGAGGAAATGAGAGAGGGAGGGAGGAACAAGGAGTAGAGGAAGGAGGGAAGCACAGGAAGGGGGAAGGGAAGTCAAGGAGGAGGGAGGGACGATGAGGGGAAGAGGAAGCGGGAGGGAAGGACGAGGGGCTAAAGAATGGAAGAGTGAACAGGAGGTAAGGAAGGGGTGGAGAGGGCAGAGGAGGAAAGGGGGAGGGAGGACGTGACAAGGAGAAGCCCTGACACACTGGCACGTTGAACCTGTGCCAGGCTGTCACCCTGGGCTGGGGCACGTCCCAGTTTCTGGTTCTATCTGCCTCCATTCATCATTTCCTTTCTTCTTCCTTGCTTGCTGCCTGTTCCTCCCCCTCTTCCCCTTCTCTGCCCACTCCCCCACCTTCCTGCTCTCATCCCAGCTGTGGTACTGGGGGTGAGCCAAGCCCTGTCACACTATGCCACACCCCAGTCCATTTTGCTTTTGACTTTGAGACAGAGTCCTACTACATTGCAAAATTGCCCAGAATGGGCTCAAATTTGGCAGCCTCCTGCCTCAGGTTCCCAGAGTGCCGGGACTGTAGACCTGTACCACCAGGCCACTCTACAATTTCTTTTGAAAGATGGGTTGCTTCAATAAAAATGGAACAGGCAAAGAGTCTCCTGCTGCTTTCTAGTCCCTGCTGTTTGCAGAGATCTCACAGTGGGGGTAAGGACCCCTGTGTTGTTCCTGCAAGGCAGCAGTGGCTGCCCATGCCTGTAGTTAAGGAGACTTTTCTCCCAAGTTTCTGGGCCTCAGCACCCGTGAAGCTGCCCCAGCTGCCCCAGGATAGGTGCTGAGGCTTCTCGTGGCTGTGCAGTCTGCTTCCCCCACTTTCCATTTCCTTGTTTCCTTTGGGAGCTGTGTCCTATGATGGGATTGTGTCAACCTGACGGAATTAGGAACCACACCTCCATTAGGATTTGCCAACCACAGAGGATTGGGGATCAAGAACTGGTCTGGATTAGAGTGTGAGTGATTTGTGGGCTGGCCAATGAGAGAAGAGCACCCACCCAGATGTGGGAAGGCCAACTGGAACTCCAAGGGTATAAAAGGAGGGAAGAGGGAAGATTGTTACAGCTTCTTCCTCCGGGAAAGCTCTCACCTTCACAATTGTCTACGGACACCGACTTGCTACACATCGCAGATCTTCAGCATAGATCACTCAAGTCTCCAATCTCCAGGCTTCAGTCTTCACCCAAGATCTACAGCTGACTGTCACCTCACCAGCTGTCCCGCAGTCCGGATGGGAGATCCACTTCACGGCTGAGCAGCCATCTTGGACCACCTCTTATCCTTGGATATGTAAGCCTTCCTAATAGGCCTTTTTGTGATAAAATCTGTAAATTCTGTCTTTTGAAAGATCCCGAACTAATACAGGTGTCTTTTCCGGATGTTCTTCGGCCCCACAAGAAGCAAGGCCACACTGCTGTGCAGAGCTTCCCCACGGACCTGCTGACATGCCCACTCTGAGCTTGTGCACTTTACAATTTCTTTCCTTCCTTCTTTGTCTCTGATTTCTGGGGCAGGGTCTCATTAAGTTGTTATATCGCCTAGGCTGGGCTTAAATTTGCAATCCCCCTGCCTCAGTGTCCCAGAGTGCTGGGATTACAGGCCCGTGCCACCAGGCCGGTAGGACAATGAAGTTGCACCTGGCATGACATACAGTGGCAGTGGGCGTCACCTTCTTGAAGTTCACTGTGCAAAAAAGTATACAAATTGCATGCTGCATCTCCTGGCTCTGGACTCATCACCAAGTTTAAGAAAAAAAATTTGTCATAATCTGAAAAGCCTACCCTCCTTGAGGTATCCCTAGAATCATTTTGCATATTTTTTGATCTTAGCATAAATAATATTATACTGTATGTAATTTGCAATGCACTTTTTGGCCTTTTGTTTTGTTTTCCCCCAATCTTCTCCACTCGGATTAGTATACACAAACTGCTTCTCTGCTTGTAAACTGGGTCACTGTCAGCTTCTGCCTGACATCTTCTTTCTGTTAGTGGCTGCGGTGCCAGGCCCCAGTTCTCTCAGGCCTTGCGAGTTCATGTCACCACAGGCTTGAAGAATAAGTTACGAAAGACGGGAGGCAGGTTGTGAAGAAAGGGCTTCATTGGGAAAATTACAGAGGGGAAAGGAAGATAGAAAGGGAAAGACAGGGGGCAAAGCTAGTCAGAAGGGGGACCCACAAATGTGGGTTGCCCCTGCGGCTCCTTGTTTAGGGGGTTTTACAGTGTAACCGGGTAAAGGGGTAAGCAGTTTGGTTACTAAGGCTGGTTGTTAGGAACTCTTCCCTTAAAGTCTTTCACTCTATTGTGTTTACAATGTCCCCCATTAAGTACTTTTGGAGAGTGGGCAGCTACACTGTTAATCTGCTGCCCCTTTATGCTTTTTTGGGGGGGAACCCTGCATCCCTAAGTGTCTGTAACTGCACTGTCTCCTCTCACATTTCTTAGCAGAAAGTCCTTGACGCACATCAAACAGATCCCGGTTCTCTTCTCTTTACACTAAGGAAAAGTAAATGCCCTGGAAGCCTTGGAGGCCTCAGCCACCCAGCCTCAAAGAACAGAGCCAGGCCCATCAGGCAGCCTGTCTCTCCTCCATAAGTCCAGGAAGCCCTGCCACCTTCGCCTTCCCCCACTGCTCTAAGTCCCTTCCTGCTCCCCTGCTGCCTACCCCCACAGCCCAGCAGGGGGCTTCCTCCCTGGGGAATAGGCAGCCCAGGTCTTTCACTCACCTGGTCACTGCTTTCTTTCAGGAAGTACTGCTTATACCCATGCCCAGGGCATACCAGATGGGATATATCCAGTCCTCACGAGGCCTGCCAGGACCAAACATTAATTCCTCCATCCGGACATCTAATTCTGTGGTAACACTTGATTGGTTCAACACTTTCTTGGCTGAGAAATCCAAACAAGATACTCTCAGTGAAGGAGCTCAATAAACGTAAAACAGGTAAAACAGGTGTGCTAGCCTGCAGCATGCCTGAGTTTTGGCCCTCTTTTTTTTAATTTATTTTTTGAGTCAGGGTCTTGCTCTGTAGCCCAGGCTGGTCCTGAACTCACTATGGAGCCCAGGGTGAACTTGGACTCACAGCAATCCTTCTGATGCAGCCTCCCGAGTGCTGAGATTATAGGCATGCACCACCACACCTGGCTTTATGTGGTGCTGGGGAATTGAACTCAGGGCCTTGCACTTGCAAGGCAAGCGCTTTAACCACCGTGCCATTCCTCCACCCCTATTATTTATTTATTTATTTATTTATTTTACTATACCATTAACAAGAAAAAAGGGCAAACAAAAATTGCAGCCATCTGGTTGGAGATGCCTGCTCCCACATCAGTGGTTTGAAACCCTTAGGGGGTTAAAGGGGGAGGGGGAGGGGAGGCGACAATGATGTGATATGTATATGCACCAGTTCTCCAAGTTGAATGTAACTATTGTATATCACAAATACATACTAATAAAAATTACAGATTTGGTGGGGGAGGGGAAGAAACCCTGGGGCTTGATTCTGTACTCTGGGGGACACTTGCTTGACAACCCTGGAGAAGGTGCTGCCAAGAATCCATTAAACACTCTAATACGGGGTCCCCTAGCCCCATGCCGTGCGCCAGCACCAGTCCTTGATCTGTTAGGAACCCAGTGGCATCGCAGGGAGTGGTGGGTCTGTGAGCAAAGCTGTATTTGTATTTACAGCTCCTCCCCATCGTCCACATTACTACCTGAGCCCTGCCTCCAGTTTGATCAGCGGTAGCATTAGATTCTCTTAAGACAGAAACCTTACTGTGAACTGTGCCCGTGAGGGACCTAGGTTGTGTTCTCCTTGTGAGAATCTAATGCCTGATGATCTGAGGTGGAGCTGAGGCGGTGATTCTAACACCATTTCTCTTCACCCCTCAGAAAAGCAGTCTTCCACAAACTGGTCTCTGGTGCCAAAAAAGCTGGTGACAACTGCTATAATACACAAGATAGCCCCAATAACAGAATTGTCCAGCAGCAAATGTCAGGAGCGCTATTACAGTTTGGATCTGGAATGACCTCGAGGTTTCATGTTTGGCAGGTGATTCAATCATGGGGGCTAATCCGCTGGTTTCCTCTGCTGCTAAGCCATGGAGTCTGGTTGGAAGGGGCAGACCCCTGGGGTATGACCTGGAAGTGTAAACAGCTCCACTCTTACACTTTCAGCTTCCTGTCCCACCATGCTGTAAACAGCTTCTCTCTGGCTTGACCTCTGCCCAATACTTCCAACAGTGCCAGCTGCCCGTGAATGGACTGAGACCTGTGTCTATGAGCTAAAATAAACCTTTCTATTCTTAAGTTATGGGTATTGGGTATTGTGTTCCACTAATGAAAAAGTAACTTAAGATATGGGTCAGCCTATCAGGAAAAGAACCAAGACCTGCTGAGCTGCTTTCCGAAGGCCAAGGAAATACAGAATGGGTAGTAAAAGTAGTTATAAATATCAGCTATGATCAAGTTACCAGTTACAGAAATGAGGATTGTAATTAGAATTTCTTTCCCATTCTGTCAATATGTGTATATACTATACAAAATACTTAATACTGGACTTGTTAAAGCTCCATTATAATATTTAGGTAATTGAATGTCAGAAAAATAAGCATCTCCCAAAGAGGAACTCTGTTTCCTATTTCTGGAGAGGAATGTGTTACGTTTCTGTTTGTATGCAGGGCAGTTGTCTTATGTCTGTAGTAATTAGCAATTTGGCTATTGTATTTGGAGATTAAGTATGGATTGAGGAGATGTGTCTGGTTGTGATGTTGACAACAGGGTGGATTATGACCGTTTAAGGCATATTGTCAACGTGAAGGCATTAGGAAGCACCAAACTAATCAGTAGGGCAGAGTTTTGGGTTTGAGTGGTTGACTCATGGGCCAGCAAATGAGGGAAGAAATCCTACTCTAGATATGGATGACCCAACCAACAGACTGACAGCTCAAACTAAATGAAAAGAAAAAAAATCAATACAGCCGTCATCTCTAGACACTGACTCGCTCCTGTCTTCACATCACTGACCTCTACTGTAGATTCACTTCAGTCTTCAGGTCTTCGCCATCACTTGGACGACAATGTGTGGCACAGACTTGTACCTGCTGTGCTACAGTCTCAGACTGGCATTCTGCAACCTCACATTACTGGCCCCAACTCCTATGCTTGCAGGAGGCCATTTTGGATTCTGTCTTCAGGCTTGTAAGCTATCCTAATAAATTCATGTTTATGTATTACTCTGTTTCTCCCAGAATCCTTACCAATACATAGGTGGCAGCAAAGGAAAAGGAGAAGGGATGATGGATGTGGGTAATGGCATGTGTCCCTGTCACTTTACAGAGGGGAGGACAAAGGCTGTCTGGGGTTCTAAAATAGGAAGAAAGGTGGGGAGCCTGAAGTACTAAAAAAGTAAGACAAAGAACATGGGGGAGGAGAAGCAGCAAAGAAAGAAGGGGAATGGGGAGGGGGAGGACAAGGCTGAAGTGCCAGAGGGAGGAGGAGGGATGAGGCCTCTGATGGCAGAGGGAGAAAAGCAGGAGCTGAGGGCTGAGGAACACATAGTGGTAGGGGGTGTGGTCAGCCAGGTCAAATTCAGGTTCAGGAGTAACTAGGTCAAATTCAGAAATGGAAGTAGGACTAGAGGTGAGGTTAAGTTTATCGTGGAGAAGAGGAATCTGGAACATAGTGCAGGACTGACAGAAAGGGTCAGCTGAGAAGGTAGAAGAAAGCTTGCACTTAGGAACTGCAGGACACTTGCCATTGCTCTGGAGGAAGTTATCTAGATCTTGAAGAATTTGGAGGTCAAAGGTTCCATGTTCGGGTCATTGATTATTATTGTTTAACTGATACTGTAATTCAAAACATTTTACAAAGAGAAATGAGTTTTTTGGGTTTCATGTCTCCTAGTCTCTGATAGACAGCTTTCAGGTTTTTAAGGAGACAAAATAGAGGTGACTATATAGGTATCTGAAGGGCTAAAACAGAAACTGCGTGGTGGGGCAAGACCTCTAGCTCACAGAGAGAAAACAACAGGAGATATCTCTATCTATATCTATACCTATATCTCTGTGTGTTTCCATGAGAACAGAGGCCACCAACAGGAAACTGGAATCCCGCATATCCTGAAGGGGCCTGGCCAAGGGAAATTCCTGGGCCAAGGGGGATCAAACACTATCACTAGGATTTTCTCCAGCGATGGAGAAAAACAGAAATGGACAGCAGCAAGGTCCTCTGGAGGAGGCCCAGAGGCTCACCCAAGTCAGAGGATGACCACCAGGGTCAGACAGTGGCTGGTGTTTGGCAGAAGGATGGTGACAGCAAGGGCAGCCTTACGGACTGATCACCTCACAACAATCTCCTGGGTTTCCCTAACTTAATGTAGAATGTGCAAGGTGGCAGATCCTACCAGATAGATTCAAGACCTGGGGCAGAAGGTAAAGATATTGCTAGTTTGACAGCAGTACATAAGCCTGCGGCAGAGGGCAGAGTCGTGGTTGGGTAATGAAAAAGTGGTTGGGTCGGGCAGACTCTTGGGCCTTGAGAAATTGGCCTGTTTCCTAGCCCAGCTAGGACCTTGGGTAGTTGGCCAGTCTCTCAGCTAAGCTTAGACCTTGAGAAGGTCAAACTCAGATTGCAAGCAAGACCATTACAGAGACTTTCAGGACAACATAAACATTTTAACAATAACTGACACACACACACACTACTCAGGATAAATATCCTAAGTAGATTCACAGGGCATTCTGAAGCCAAGAATAAATCATGAGCAGATTTACAGATCCATCAGAGCAGCAAAGCTTTACTTAAACAGAACCAATGCCACAATATAGGAGGGTCAGTACACAGAGGGAACCCTCCAGGACCCAACCTGACCAATGTAAGAAGAGTGCTCCTTATATAGCCCTGTAAGGCCTGTGATTGGTCCAAACTAAGCCTTGGCTTAAACTATTCTCCTACATAGTTTAAGTTCAAGGTGGGCATCCATCTCCTAAAGTAGATGTGGGGTGTCCAAGAGAATGGCAACTGTCATGGCTGGTGGGCCGTTTTGATTGACAGATGTCATGTCTCAGCAGAAACTGGTGGTCGAAAGGGGGCAGGGGAGGGAAGGCTAGCTGTGCTATTCACAGCTAACTGGGGCGTGGGGGGCTTAGTGTTGACAGGGAGCCCATATTGCATCTTCTCCAGCCTTAGGTGGTTCCCCTTCAGCTTCTTTGAGGAAGTGACAGGCACATCCGGTGGCAGGAGTGGGAGGGGTGCCATGGCTGACAGCTAAGCTGTCTCTTCAGTTGGAGCAGCCCAGACAGAGGCTACACAACAGTCCTAGGAGCTATGGCAGGATATAAAGGCAGCTGTCTCAGTCCCTTCTTGGGAGGTTGTAGGGGGAGCAAAGGAAGTGAGCAGGAGGGGCATGACAGCCATCATGAAGCCATGTCCCTTCAGGTGTAGGGGTGGTTGAGTCTTGTGCTTCTTGTCTGCCACAATTCTAGCAACAAATAGTTTCTGCAGCATAGGAAAGGTCCTCGGTGTTCCACCAAGTGCCCTGCCCAGGCTTCTCCCATCAGGGTGGTAACCAAAGCCCTGCAGCTGAGCTGAAAGCCTGGTCACTTGGAGTAGTGGCCAGAGGCGGGGGATTCCCCACAGGCAGAGTGGATGGCTGAAAAGGCAGGCTTCCCACAGGTCCCAGATGTCTTAGCACAAGAGCCTCAAATACAGGGGACTAATTAATGGTGCACCCGCCACTTCTGAAATCACAGGAGTAGGCCACACAGGTGTTGGGAATACAAAACGTGGTGGTGATGGGGTGAGGGGTGAGCTTGGGAATCCAACAGCTGTATACAGCCTGGGACACCTGGCTGGGCGCCTTTCTCCAGTCTGCTTAAAGAGGTCAGTTTCCTGTCCCGCGGCTGCCGAGCAAAGGAGAGCCTCCAATGGAGAGAGCTCACACCGCCCCCTAGTGGCAGAAAGATAAGGCTTCCTGGAGGGGCCGACCACCGCACTCTGTTAGCGCTACCTCCTGTCTCTGCCAGGAGGAGGGGCTGGAGGAATAACCAGAGGTTAGAGCACTTGGCCTAGCAAGCTCAAGATCCTGAGTTTGATTCCCCAGCTCCACAGCCTGTAATCCTCAGGAGAATGTGTCTGCAGAAGCCTCACAGAGAAAGACCGGAATCTGGGAGATGGGAGGGCAAGAAAGGGAAGGAAAGTGGAAATGATTAAAGTACGAGACATATGTGTAACAATTCCCCAAGATGGACGCAGTGGTTATGTGTCCCAAACATATACTTATAAGAAAAAAGATGGAAACATAAATAATAAATAGACCCCAGAGTGCTTTTTTTTTTTTTTTAAAGAGCCTTCATCACACTGTACAGGCACTCTGATATTAGACTTCCAGTCTCTAGAATTATTTTTTTTTAAATTTCTATGGTTTATCAGAGAGAGTGGGCAGTTCTGTGCTGAAGCACAAGCCAAACCAGTGACAATCCCCAACTCTGACCTTTCACCCCTTGGGAGCCTCCAGCAGGAATGTGGGCAGCTGGTGGGGGACACTACATGCATCTGCTCAGGCTGTGGCAACCAAGCACCAGAGACTGGACAGTTTAAACAGCACACGTTTACTGCCCCTGATTCTCGAGTCCATGGTCAATGTGTCTGAGCGTGCTGACCCCTCCTAAGGCCTCGCTCAGCCTGCAGGTGGCCTTTTTCCCTGTGTCCTCACATGGTCATCCTATATGTGTCTGTGTGTAGACCTCTGGTTTTAAAGAACTCCAGTCAGACTGGGTTAGGGGTCTACCTAGTGATTTCATTTTACCCTAATTAACTCTTTAAAGGCCTATTTCCAAATACTACACACTAGGAGGTACTTGGGTTAGATTTTTTTTTTTTTAATTTTTAGACAGGATCTCACTCTGTAGTCTAGGCTGGTCCTGAACTCACTACATAGCCCAGGCTAGCTTCAAATGCACAGCAATCCTCCTGCCTCAGCCTCCTGAGTGCTAGGATTATACCACGTGTACACCACATTGGGTTAGAATTTTAACATACAAATTTTGGGGACTCAATTCAGTCCCTAACATATAGTATGAAGGCAGCCATCCTATTAAATTTGGAGAAAGCCTAGGCCAGGCCTGGCTTGGCCTAGCCTTCCTGTCCAGCCAGAGGAGGCTGCTGGCTTACACTGTCAAGATGAGAGCTTTGGTCTGAGTGATATGTACACACAGCAAGGAAGGAGGCTAAGGGACCCAATGTTTGACGGAGTGGGACTTTATCAGGGACAAGCTAAGGAAACCAGAAGAGCTGTTAAGGCCTCCCATGCAAGTACTAACCAGGCCTGACCCTGCTTAGCTTCCGATCAGATGAGATCAGGTACGTTCAGGGTGGTACGGCAGTAGGCTGTTAAGGCCTCAATTGCCACAGGAGCCCTGCAAGGGCCAGAGAGAAACGGCTGAGTTTAAGCACAGCACCCCAGGAACCTGGATCCAGGTGAGACCAAGGCTTGGCTTTAACAGGGTGTGCAACGAGACAGAGAAGGGACAGATGTGACCCAGGCAATGGGGAAATTCTTTGAAGCAAACTAAATGCCAGGGGACAGTGGTTATCCAGAGCAGGAGTCGTAGAGAATGTAGGGCACCTGGGAAGGACCTCCAGGCCTGGGGAAACACAGGCCACTTCTCCAGGTGTAGAGACTTCACTGGGGGATTCTGACGGGCAACAGAGGCAAAATGAGGCTGCAGCAGACGCCTCAGGGTCAATGCTAGCGCTGTTTTGTTTCTAAACAGAATGAGGTATAAGGGAGAATTTCCTGGAAGGTGTTTACCCTTCTTCCCTTAGCTCTCAACAGGTATCAGGAGAACTCCCGCTTCTTGCTGTTTACCCATCCCATCGCTCCTGGCTCCACCTGTGCTCTGCCTCCAGATGTCATCTTCTCCCATGATTTCTTATGAGGCAGCACGTGATTCTCAGGAGCCGCAGCCTCCAGCAGCCCTGCTCCTTGCTTGCCTGAGCCCTGGAGGGGAATACCTGCCCTGCCAAGCAAAATGCCCCGAGTGTATTTCACACACACACTGAACTTCTCACCCTTCAGGCTTCAGGTCGAATAATTTTCAAAGTTACAGATTTGTGATTTTTAAAAAATCTACACAGATAAATATCAGGGCACACTAGGGTGATTTACTTGGGAAGAGTTCTCAGAATGGATGGCTGGGCCACAAGCTGCTGTGTGTTCCTTTACATCACCATAATTACAATGTATCATAACATACTATTATACGACACACGGCTCAAAGGTAACTTCAGCGGAGTGTGGAGGATGTTTTTTAAAAGATAGAGCAAACACTTTAAATGTTTTGGGTTTCTTTTGAAGTGAACATGTCAGGCATCCAATCACAGCATAGTAATAAAGCATGGAGAACATAAATCACATGATCATATTGCCTTTAAAAGAAACTCATGATGTGGAACACTCTGGAAACGTAACTTTTATATGAGCGCAGAGAATCTTCACTCATTTAATTTGTCAACATTCATTAACTGTCATTTCGTATACATTTGTTAACAAGTGAAACTAAAAAAAAATCTTACTAAAATATATATTTTTAACAGATACAGGGAAGTATGAAAATTCTACCTTTCTTTCCAGTGCTGAGAATTGATCCCAGGACCTCACATATGCTAGGCAAGTTGCATTCTACCAAAAAGCTACATCCCTACCCCTGTATATTTTGGTATAAAGCCTTTAAACTTGCGACTCTCCTGCCTCAGCCTCCTAAGTAGCTAGGATTATGGAATTGCTCTGTTGTCAGAGAGGGTCCTCAGGCGAGTTCCCAAAACACAGATGAGGAACCTCGGCCTACTCTAATCCTTGGTACGACAGGCACTTAAATCCATCCTGCCCACATCCTTTCTTGCTCTCATTTCAGAAAAGGAATTTTCAAGACTAGCTAGTAAGAGGTGCAAAGAAAACTTTATTAGGTGTAAATTTGTAGACACTGAGATGGAGTTTGGGCCCTCATGAGATGGAAAGAGAGGCGCAGTCTTGAGCCAGCCCAGTACACAACATTCATGGGTGTTTAGGGTGGATGTCCGTGGGACTTGTGGGTCCATACACACAGGGGAGCCACTCTGCAGATGAAAGGACACAGCCCTGCCAGTGGAAAGGTGATGTCCATTCATGAGTGTTAGCCACGCCAGGTGATAAAAGCATCAAGATCTGGGGTGTCCTTTGAGAGGTTGTCTCTGCCCGTGGAATTTGCGCAATCAGTGGCTGGGTTAAAATGCACACCAGTCACATGTTTTTGAAGCTGAGATATGCTGTTCTCCTCACAGTTCAGTGTCCTGAGGGTGGGATGGTAGGGAGAGTGTGGTTTACAGGGGAGAAGTGCAGGCCTAGGTCAGGTCCAGGCAGATACGGTCCCCTTAAATGTGTTTAAGGCATTTAAAATTTTGGGTTTTTTTCAAATTGGGCCTGTGTCCTGAAGTTGCAACCTTTATCAAAAATACAACTCTGATCTGAAACTCTGATTTTCCTTGTCTCTCTTCTGTGCACCTTGATTATGTCTATCCAACCTTGCTTCACTGCACCCGGCTAAAAATTACACACTGAATCGGATGCTATGTGATGTTTCAACAAATGCATGTTTAAATCAGGTTACACGTGCCCATTTGCTCAAGCATTTATCATTTGTTTATGGTTGTACCTTCAACTTCCTCTCCTACCTGTTGTGAGATGTACAATGCAGGACTGCTGTCAGAATTTGTTTCTTCTATCCAACAATAATATGTCCCTGGCAGGCCTGGAAGGCCAGCTCCAAAGTCAGTTCTGAAGTCAGCCCTGCAAGGAACTCGAGGGCCCTGAGCTCAGGAGCTCCCGGTGTTGCTACACTGTTTTCCTCTAGAACGTTTTCTTCCTCTGGGACTTCAGCAGTTCATTTTTTTCCGTGTCCCTTTTTTTCAATCGATTTTCATCACAGAAACTTTCTCAATTGAGGAGCACGTCTGTGCTGTCTTCTCTGGTCTATGTTTCTATGTTTTAGGGATTACAAATTTCACTTCCTTCCCTTTTTTCCTAATTGACATCTTGGCCTAGCATTCCTGTCCAGCTGAACTCGGCCCCTCCAGGCTGGCCACACTTGCTCCTACGTCCCCAATCAGAGTCCTCCCTGGAGAGCCTGCTGTTTTGCTCCCCCATGGGTGACCTCCCCCGGAGAAACAGGCTTCAAAAAGGCTTGGATATACCGCCTTTACTGCACTTGGGCGGATGCCTGCTCTCTCCCTGCACTTTCCCTTGCCGGATTCAGACCCCTCCTGGCAGTCCTTCCCTAAGGGATCGCAGATCTCCGGGGGAAGGATCTAGGTCTGTGCACCCAATCGCTCATCTTAGCAGGACCCAAGCCCCATTTCCAGCTCACCAGGCCCAAGAAAGAATGGAAAAGTTAGCTTCAGCAGAGCAGAAAGCTTACCCATGTGGGTGAAGGAGATCCTGGAGAATTACAGTTTCGCCAGGGGAAAAAAGACTAAAGACGTCCAGAGAAGAAATCCGGCAGAGACCGCTCCCTGGGTCCTGAGAGGTGGGGAAGGGCATGGGAAGGCCCGACCCGGAGCAGTCGGCCGCCGGCGAGAGTGGACTGGCTTCCGGGTCCGGGGCGCCCTCAGCCAGCTCCTCACCAGTCCCGACCGGCGTTCCGAGCTCACCTCTTCCGCCGAGGGCCACACCTCTTCCGCCGACGGCCACGCCCCTTCCGCTCGCGGGCGGGCGGCCGCGCTCGGCTACTTCCGGGATCGCTCCTTTGGGATGGCTGGCGCGCGAGCTCCTCTTCCTGCTCTCCCAACGTCGCACAGGCGCGGCCCGCGAGGCCTCGGCCTTGGACGCGCGGTCAGCCCGCCTCCTTTCCCGCGCGCTTTCCCCTATCCGGTGCTGATGGCAGCCGCCGTGGGGAGCTGGGGCGTCTCGGCAGGACAGCGCCCTCTTCTGGCAAATGTTAGTTATGCCTCAGGCTGAGACTAGCCTCTTGGGAAAGGGGGAGCAGGGAACGTGGGGGCGGTACTTGAGGGGCTGGGGCTAAGTCCAGGTGCCCCAGGTCTGTGTTCGGAGAGCTACATCCCCGGCCCTACTCCAGATTTTTCAAGAGAACTCCTTCATAGGATTAGCTCTACTCTGAATCCTCTTTGCTTGACCCTCTATTAGCTACTGGACGCGGGGACCCCAGCCACGTAGGTCCCTGGTCTCGCCTGCCTCCGGAGGGGTTGTGTACCCTTGCTGTTTACAGCACTAGCTCAGTGAGAGTCACCATTATTGCTACTCTTACCTGGGGATGTTAGCACAGTGGATTTTCAGGTTTTGTCAGTCAACTGAAATCCCTCACCATTCATCCATTCTAGAGCCGTAATATTCGCCACCAGCTTTGCCCCAAGCACTACCCCATGGGCAGAAGTGGGCCTGTCTGCCATTGTTGCTCGAGAGCCTGGAGTACAGGTATGTCACTGTGTTAGCAACCAGCACAAACCAGTCCAAACTAGAGCCCCTGCCAGCATTGGGGATGTATAGCAAGAAATACACTTGGACTTCATTTCTGTTTCTGGTACAGAGTTCCTAACCCCTGCACCTGATTTCCTGAGTGGCAGCAGTCTGTATCTGTTAACAAGGAGGCTTTTTCCATCACACCCGGTTGTGCTGTGAGGTGACAAAAAGGGTATGCTCCCACCCACCCCCACAAGCCTCAGGATGAGACCTCACCAAAAGGAACAAGTAATTAACAGGGTAGGAGCTTCCAGTCACACCCTCCATGTCCAGGAAGAGAAGGGGCCAAAGTTTCTGCTAAATAAAAAGCCTTAAACATCCAGATCTGATGAGTCGCCAGGCTGGGGAGCACATTTGTGTTCCAGAAGGTGGTACACCCAATCCTTAGGGGGCAGGAGCTCCTGCACTGGCATCACCCTGCTCACTTCTTTGCTTCCTGTTGCCTTATAATTTACAAAAACCTGGAATAAGTAATGGAAGTGTTTCCCTGAGTCCAGGGAGCTATTTAAGCAAATTATCAAACTGGAAGAGTGTGCCAGGAGAATTGGAGGATTAACATCAGAAGCACAGATGATGGGAATTTACAGCCAGTATCTGAGGCAGGCGCCAACTTGTGGCTCTTACACCTGTGGAGTCTGTATTAGCCCCAGGAAGACAGCCATCAGCTTTGAACTGAATTGTAAAACACTTGCTAGTGTCAGAGAGCCAACTGGTAGGATGAGGATCCCTGAATATCAGAAATACTCTTGGCAAAAATGCTAAGGAAAAAAAATCACTCACTCTCCACTGCTGATACATGGATTAGGGGGCACCACCAGAAAACAAAATAGTGGCAAACTTAGTTGAAAAGATTATGAGTTGAGAATACATCCAAAAGTGAATTAAGTAGCTTCTTAGACAAGATGTCTGTCTTATCCCTGGTCACTGTGGTCTCTGTGGTGTGGTCAAGCCAGGACTTGGACTATCGTGTGTGGCCTGTCATCCCTTTATTGGAGGTACATCAGTGTCAGTGTTGGGGTTACAATCACTTACTGTACCAGGACACCCCATCACTCTCATGACCACAGCTGAGTGCATGTCCCCAGGGTGCTCATGGCCCAGAGTCTGACACCAGTACTGGAATCCGGGAGAAGCCATCCTTCGGGGACATTTGCCTTACACTGTGGGTGAAGGCGCATGCCCTCTGGAGCTTCTCCAGGACACATCACCCAGAGATCCTGTCAGTGAACCTGAGGTGGCCCTGTGCACCTTGTCCTGACACAAGTCACAGAGGCCATCTCTGGATATGAATTCATGTGCCATAAAGCGACTTGAAGAAGGCAGAATGGAAAATCCCAAACAGATAGGTCTAGCTCTAGCTAGCTTCTGGACCCTGTAAATGTCATCTTATTTGGAAAAAGGAACTATAAAAATGTGATTAAGTAAATGATCTCAGAATGAAACCATCCTAAACTGTCTACCTGGGCTCCAAATCAAACGAAGGTGTCCTTATAGGGACAGAAGAGGAGACAGGGAACAGGAAACAGAGAAGGCCAGGTGACAATAGAGGCAGAATGTGAAGGGACATGACCACAAGCCAAGTCTGTTTGGGCTTTTCTGGTAAAATAATGAGTGGCTTATAAACAGCAGAAATTTATTTCTTACAGTTTCAGAAACTCAAAAGTCCAAGACGGACTCGTGGACAGGATGTCTGGCTTGGGCCCCTTCCTGACTCAGGTGGTGCCTTCGGCTGCATCCTCATAGGGAAGAAGGAGGGAACTCTGGTCTCCTCAGGTCCTTATAAGGATACTAATCCCATTCATTATATCCCTCAAAACCTAATCACCTCCCAAAGGCCCCACCTCCTGTGTTGCCACACTGGGGACAAAAACATTCAGCCCTAGCACGAAAGAACACCTGGACCCACCTGAAGCAGAAAGAAGCAAGAAGGGTCCTCCCCGAGGGCCTCTGGCGGGGCAAGGCCCTAAAGGCAACTTGACTTCAGGCTTCTGGTCTCCAGAACTGTGAGAGGACAAATTACTGTCATTCTTAAACCATTCAATCTGTGATCATTGGTTATGGTAGCCACAACAAGGTCGTACTTGCCCCTTCACTGCGCCAGCAGGATTAGACTGCTGTCCTTGGGGACCTCAGTTGTCTCAGAGCAGCCCTTCTGTTGTGGGTAAGACTGGAAGCATTTTTGCGAGGAGCTGTCTCTCTGTTGATTAGCATCAGTGCCAATAAAGGTCAGTCCCAGAGTCATGCACGCTGGGTGCTTTATCATTCCAGTCTTCACCCAGTTTCTGTGTGGTCACGTGTTGGACCTTTGCACTTTATGGAGCAACAGATTAAAAGAACTTTAGATTATCCTGAGGCAAATAGCTCCGGGAGTGTGGCCATAGATTCTTTCCATGGGAAAACATGACAGAAACATTCGGAAGGCTGTCCTATGAAGGCCCCTCCTCTGTCGGAGGACGGCAGTTGACTCCCTTACCCCCTGGATTCTGGTTGGGCCCAGTCAGTGGAGGGGCCAGCGGAAGAGAGGCTGGCTGTTGGTACCTCTGAACCCTCTAATGGCTTGCCATTTCTAAACCAGGATCCTGCACCTGCCTGACAGCCCTGTCTCTCCTGGTCCTGATAATGGCTGGGTTCCCTTAGCCCTTCCCTGGTGACAGCCCCATGTGCTCACATCTTTGGCTCCTCAACTTCATCCACAGGATTACCAGTCGCCCTTGGCTGCCTGCCCCCATTTCAGGACCCACGGGTAGGAGGTCTCCCTTCTCCCAAGGATTCAAACCAATTAGCCCCAGGGCCTCTAGAAAGCAGTTTGTCATTGTTTACCTCCAGGATTCCAACTCACTCCGCATCCATTTAGATAATGGGAGCAAAAGCATTTTAAAAATAACCCAAGGATGCTGTGTGCCTCCACCCCCAGCCCACTGTGTAGACTCCCAGACTGGCTGTGCACCTGAGTCACCAGGGAAGCAGGTTTAATAGAGCCTCACTTACCACAGGCTGGATATTTGAGGAGACTAAAAAATTTGGGACAATTCTTATGTGTGATACTGTCATGTTTTTCTAAGAGCTCTTAATGTCTACAGGTGTATGCTGGGGTAAGTATAAATTAAACTACATTATACCTGAGAGGTGCTGCAGAAGAGTGCTGGAGTTAGGCAGGCTGTCAGACATCATGGGCCTGAGAGACAGAGGAGGGGGAATCCACAAGAGTGTGTTTAAGTAAGGGAGCACACATATATAGGTAAGTCAAGCACTAAGAACCCGAGTTCCATTCCCCTGGACCACATAAACTGGGTGTGGTGGTGCACATCTGTAATCTCAGAACTTGGGAGGGCTAAGACAGGAGGATTGCCATGAGTCCAAGGCAAGCCTGGGCTCCATAGTGAGTTCAGGACCAGCCTGAGCCACAGAGTGAGATCCTGTCTCAAAAAAAAAAAAAAAAAAAAAAAAGCACTCTCCCATCTCTAACATACAGCATTGTCCCAGGCATCTCTTTTATTGTGTGTGGGGGCGGGTGGGGGACTAATGGTGGTAGAATGACAGCCAGCATCTCCCTTTACACTGAGGTCTCAGTTGATCAGTTGCTCAGTTGCTAGTCTTCACCATGAAGTCCTTCGACCCAGGGCCAGTGTTCCTAGAATGGGCAAATCCCTCTGAGCACCATGCTGAAGTCCTGCTTCCTCCTTAATTTCTTGGAATTTCTCCAACTTTACGGGAAACACAGCCAAGTACTTAAAAATATGTTTGTTGTTTCTACCAAGAATTTCCAACTGAGTTATAGCCAGAAGCTTTCTCAACATGTTTGGTCTACTGCATTTCCAGAAGTGAGAGTCTACTCCAGAGTTTCAGGGAGGCTTTAGAAGTCTTCATCAAGGAGTACCTTGCCTCCATAGACAAACTCATCCTCATGCTTATTGCGTTGTTTTTTCTTAGGGTACTGGAAAATGTTCAGGTCAAGGGGAAGACTAAACCAAATTTCACCATTCTAGAGTTCTCTGAATTCCATATCACTGGTCCGTAGGGAAGTAGCATCCTCTAGGCCTGAAAGCAAAGCTGAGCTCCTAGTGACATTCTCAAAAGCAAGTCCTCATGATCAAGGCCCAGAAAATTGCCTTTGGGTGAAAGCTGCCAACAAGGGCCCTCTTGGACCAGGCAGGGCAACCTTCTGCAATTCCAGGAAGCTTGTGGGAGCCAGGATGGCTCCTTCCTGCCTGCCTGTCCAGTGTCAGAGAAGCCTCTGAGAAGAAACCCAAAGATATGAAGCTCTCAGATAAACACTGTAGGCACATAGTAAGCCAAAACCTGTTACACCTGGCATCAGTGGGGACGCCATGAAGACATGAGGTGGGACATTGAAGGCGTGGGATCTCACATTGCTCAGGTCCTCCTGGCCCCACTTCAAGTCTAATTCATGACACAGCCAGTTGACTTCACCACATGACTAAATTTAAAAGGGATAGTGCCAATTCCCCAGGGCCATCAAATGTTACCACAGAATTAGATGTTTGGATGGAGGAATTAATGTTTGGTCCTGGCCATCTGAGGACACTGCCCTGATAGTGAGTTTGCTGCACACAAGACACCTGTGGTCCTGGACCTCGCTTGGTGGTGCCCCGGGCAGAGTGCTGTAACTGGGGCACCGATACTACACAAACTCAATAAACACAACACAAAGCGATCAGGTTGATGGGAATTTTGCAGAGCGTAGTGTTGCTTTCACATGCAAGATATAGAGACCGCAGTGTACAGTCACAAAATAATCCTTAAAGATAGTCCCTATATGTTCAGTACTGATTTGTCAAGTACCATAAATAATACTTGTATAACTCAAGCAGTTTCGTGATGTCCTCCGTGCTGTCTACAATCAGCAATGAAGCCATCCACTTCTTTTCTGCTGAAGTACAAATGTCTCAGATGAGCATAGCTATTTGGAATTGTGGAGCATTTTGAGGACCTAGGACATTTGCTACGTGTCATTGGCTTCTAATTTTTTTTAATTTTTATTTATTTTTTACTGTGGATTGAGCCCAGAGCCTTCACACTGATTTCTAGACAAGGTCTGGCTAAGTCACTAAGTTGCCCAAGCTGGGCTCTAACTTGTGATCCTCCGGTCTCAGCCTCCCTGAGTGTTAGGATTAAAGTCTCACCACCAGCCTGCTTCTTTGTATCTTCTCCTACCCCTTCCTCCCAGGGCGACGAGCACCTGGCTCAGGTTGCCTGTGAGAGTGCACAGTTGTAACTAGGCACAGTGGTGTGCACCCATGATTCTGGTTGCTTGGAAGGCTGAGACAGGAGGATCATGAGTACAAGGTCAGCCTAGGCAACTTAATGAGATCCTTCCTCAGAAAATAAAGAAGGTCATGGATATAGCTCCGTGATAAAGCCTTTGTCTAGCATTCAGAAGGGTCTAGGTTCTAACCCCAGTACCACCCACACAAGAGTGTCCCTTCTTCCCTGCAGTTGGGTCTGCTGCTGAGCCCAAGCAAGGGCCCTCGCAGACACTCATGTGGAGGCCAGTGGCCGACTTAGTCACCATAGCATGAAAACATGTCTGAGAATACAGGAATGCAGAACTGGAACCAGAAGGAAGGCATAGAACAGAAGCTGTTATCATGCTTTGGCTACCTGGAGGCAGCCACTGTGAGGTCATCCTGGCCTGAGACTTCCCATGTGGGGACACTGCAGATCCCTATTTGCTTGTGCAGCCTCAGACTGTACTTGTAGCTCTGAATGCCGAGAAGCACAGTCACCTGCTACACAGCCTGTGTCGGCAGCAAGGTGTGCTTAGGCCCAGCAGAGTCCCTAGGACCAAGTGGCCCAGTACAGCAGCTACCACCACCTCCAGGGATCACAGCCTCAAGCAGTAAGGGATAGAGAAATCCAGGGAGATAGTGCAGCAAAATTCGTACCCGACAAGGCCACACGGGACAGAGCTGCAGCAGGAGCCAGCCAGCCAGCCATGCCCCAATAGTCTGCACTGTTGCTGTCATGCTGAATGGGAAATAGTGCCCAAAAGACTCCTGGGTTCAGAAGTGGGGCTTTTAGACGATGACAGATTGTAGAGGCTTGAACTTCATCTGCAGACCAGCTCGTTGGTGAATTCCTAATCTGGTGGCATTGTTGGGAAACATTGAAGGCTTAGGGGTGGAGCCTAGTAGAGGACAGCGAGTCATGGGAGAAGATCCCCCATCGCGCCTTCCCTCTCTATTTCCTGGCTGTAATGAGGTGGTCATCTTTCCTCCCATTCACTCTTCTGCTGGAATGTTCCTGCCTTCTTCTCAGCCAGGTGACCATGGACTAAACCCCTTGAAATTGTGAGCCAAAATGAGCCTTTCCTCCCTAAAGTTTTTTCTCAGGTATTTTGTCACAGCAACAGAGAGTGACTAACATCGTTGGAAAAGTATAACCACAGTTCAGGGGAAAATCTAGCCAGATGAACCTAGAGAGCTTTTGACAAAGAAGGGTCTGTTACATGGCCCCAGCAAAGCAAGACCAAAGTAAATAAAAGTGCTCTTCGCCCAACTTGGCAGTTGATGGGGTAAAACAAAGCAAGTGATATTCTGGCAGTATTTCATACTTCATTCTGCTTCATTCTGTGATGAGACCCCCCCCCCCCCCCCACGAAAACTGGGTTTATGCAGAGGGTTTGATAATGCTGTGCTGAGTGACACCAGCATGGAACTTATAAAGAAGAACCCACTGAGGGAAGTATGACCGTGACACTCTACCTCTAGGGATAGGGGTTATGCATGAAAATGATTGCAATGTGGCTGAGCCACCAAGCCAGCTCTGCTGTGTTCCCGAGGCATCAGGCAGGAGTTCACCTGTCATGGGAAGCCCTGCGTGGCTGAGCAGGTCAGACATTCCAGACCTTGTAAGGAAACCATGAGAGGGGTGTCACCCACTCTTGGGAAGGTCTTGCTGTACCACTCCATGTTGGTACAGCAAAGCAGATGTCCCTGCAGAACGGTGGTCACTTTGGTGACTTCCTGGATTCTGTGCATGTGATCAGTTTGGGGAGGTGGGAGGTGGAAATGCAACTGAAAGACCTCAGAAGAGAAGGGGAATGCGTAGGTTGCATCTGCTGTCACATGGAAGACCCGTCCGGCCATTTTGAGGTTCCTCTTGTCTCTGGGACCTGAAGAACTATACAGCGTCACACTTTCCTTCCTCTGCAGCACAGCCTGCTGAGGGAAACGCACAGCGGGAAACTTCAGAGAAGCTGCTTCGGTGGGCATTGCTTCCATTTTATTTTTGAAAAGTGACAGATCAAAATGTGCTCATTTGATGCAGAAAGATTTCTCTTGGCTTATCTGGAAATGCCAAGCCGGGAGCTATACAACAACACAAACAGGAGAAATTAAGGGGCACTAGGGTGTTTTCCCCATTTGTTTGCTTTGAAATTTTTTCATATGTAATGAAAATCGAAAGGAAATGACAATGAGCAGCTGCATCCATCCTTTGTAGGTTTACCAGTTGTCTGTCTCTATCTCTGTCTGTCTGTCTGTCTCTCTCTCTCTCTCTTCACTTTGACATCTGGACACTTCTCACATAACTACATACCACAACTGTGTCCCTTAGGAACAAAGTTCCTGTCCTATCCACCAGGTGGTCATCATTCTCAGGAATTTGCCCTGAGAACTCTGCACCCCAAATCTGCATATCCATTGTCCCCAAGTATCTGTTCACAGCTGTAGCTTGTTGTCATACCACTTTGGCCTCTCATAGCCTGACAGAGCAGTCCTATCTTCTCTTTTCTCTTGGCATGGGCAAGTTAGGAGAGCCAGGCCGCCAGATTTTTTTTTTTCAGATCCTGGGAAAAGTAGCATGTGTGTCCCTCGTTTTCAGGCATGTGATGACATCTCACCCTGCACAAAAGAATCCCCTTCCCTCTCAGGACCCAGATCTGCAGAACAGAACAGGCTGGGCATTCTCTACAGATACTTCATCATACAGATATGTAGTTATCTCTCCTCTCTGGCTATCAAAAATATCCAGAATGTCCCAAAAATATTAAGATAGACACAGACTCAGAACCCCTCCAAATTAAAATGCATCATTATGAAAATCAGATGGTTGGTTCCTTTTCGGGAATGAGCGACCTAATGATTTAAAACATCCCTTGGAAAGTTCCAAACAGTACCTTGTATTCCAACCCCAGCCAGGAAACAGAAGCACCTGTCTTTATACTCAGGGTTAGCCCAGCTCCAGAGTCTACTAGGGCACCCTGGGCTGTGCAGGTCACCACGACTTTCCTCCTAATTGGTAGTCTGGGTACAGGGGCCGGCAGGAGCTTCACAGAGGCATGGCCAGATAGAGCCCTAGACTGCCCAGAAATGTGGGATTGTGAATTTCTCCTCTGAGAAGGGGGTATTTCAGGGACAATATCCTCAGCTTCCTGTTTGTGCTAATTGTCACTCAGCTAAAAATTGGGGAGCCTCTCGCAGGTCACAGAAAGGATGTGCACATGCATGCACATGTGTGTGCAGGTTTATATAATCGTGTGTGTGCAGAGGCATGTGTGCGTGCACAGATGTGTATGTCTCTCCCTCTCTGGTACTCTCAGCAGCCCATTTCCTATATAAAATGAGAAATGAGAGCAGGGAAAGCAGACAGGAGTAAGCAAGGCAGTTTTGGAGGGAGCAACGGTCCCAAGAAAAGAAGAGTCGACGTCAGTGGGCACACAATTCCCAGACAGAATGGATTTCGGTGGCGAACCAGAAGAGTGCTGTAGCTCACTGCCCAGAGGAGGGCACATGGCTCTGCACATGAAACAGCTCCCTGAATTCACACCCTGACCATTCTCAGGTTGGCTAACATCCCGGTGGCTCAGTTTCCCCATGTAAACACAGGGACCCCATTACCTGCTTTGTAGGGCGGTTAAGAGGATAGATTAGGTGGGGCATTGTAAGGCACTTAGTGTCAGACACTGTCCTGGGAATGAGCCGCCAGTGGGTACCTTGATAACAATAAGAGAGGGCCACAGGCAGCACAGAGCCAACATCCAGCCCCAACGCTCAGTGGACACTCTGGTGCCCAGCTCTGATGCTTAGTGGACATGTAAAGATTCAGCACCTGCCCTTCAGTGGACATGCCAGTGTCCAGCAACATGGATCCTTCAAAACCATGAAGAAATAGCCAGGACTGGAATCTTGACCCAGTAGATCTAAAGATCAACAACAAAGTTAAAATTTCAAGAACTTCTTCCACAAATTTTCAATCTTTATTAAATTGTTCACAAATGGCAAACAAACACAAGTTGAACTTCTAGAATTTCTACAATATGATAAAAATTAGAATGCTGTCAGAATCTTTAGAATCTATTTAAAGCAATGAAAAGAGAAAAATCTATGATCTTAAATTCTTATGTCAATACGAGAATAAAAACATATGAATTAAATTCCAAATGCAAATATTCCAGAAGAAAAACAACAGAGTAAATCGAAAGAAAGTGCACTGAGGTAAGCAGTAATAAACAAAATAATAATGTAGGAACAAACGTAAAGCTAACAAGGAAAATGTTGGCTCTTTGACAAAATAATAGTAAAATTTTAAAAATAGGTTACTAATTTCAAGAATAACAGGAAAAAAACACAAATATGTAAAAGAATAGCAAAGGAAAACACCACCAAACATGGGAGGTTTTTTAAAAGACAACTTTGCACACATTTATGCAACTAAATTTTAAAACATAGACAAATGAATTTTTTTTTGAGACAGGGTCTCGGTCTGTAGCCCAGGCTGATCTTGAATTCACTATGGAGCCCAGGCTGGCCTTGGACTCACGGCAATCCTCCTGTTTCAGCCTCCTGAGTGCTGGGATTACAGGTGTATGCCACCACACCCAGCTTATGTGGTGCTGGGAATCAAACTCAGGTACTTAGCATTTTCTAGGTAAGCACTTTAACCACTAAGCCATTCCTTCCACCCCCCGAGTGAGTATTTTTATAGGGGAAAAAAATACCAAATTGATACTACAGTGGAGAAACAAGAAGGTAATAAACCAGCTAAGTAACATCTGTAAAAGAAATATAAAATGCTGTTAAGGAAGTACCCAGTAAAAAAGGACAGGGCAAAGACCTTTAGGAAGAGGACTTCACAAGCTTTCCAAGCCCTGTATTTCAAAGCTTTTGGGAATACTGGAAGAGGAAGGAAAGTTCTCAGACAACACAGGAAATGAAAATGGGTCAATGTCACTCACATCTAAGCAAAACTCTTAAATAAAACATTAGCAAATGGAATCCATATCCCCATTAAGAAAACAACTTACTGTAATAGATTCTGCTGTTCATGCACAGCAGAGAGAAAAGAATTCACAATATTTCAAGATAGCTAGAAGACAGAACATCAAATATTTCTCTCTCAGAGGGCCACCATCTATAGGACAGAAATGCTATTACCTCTGGCTGAGCATTACACGTCAGATACACATACTGAAATCCCTAGCTGTTCCTCACAAATATGTGCCATTATTCTGTACCAATTAACAATTAAATTACAAATGTAAATTAATCAAGGTATGTTTAAAAAAAAAACTCATCGTGCCCTCAGGAGGATAACTCTAGGAGTGGGAGAGTTACACAGCATCAGGAGATCCGTTCACTGCCTTCTAAACCAGTAATCTAGTGTGCTCGGTCCTTGGTCACAGCTAGTTCTATTGTTGTCTGAAGTTCCAGGAGTTTCAAGAGAAAAAGTGAGACCTCAAAGGCACTCAAGAGTATCTCTGGTCAAGGTCAAGGCTGCACAGGAGAGAAGCTCTGTGCCCTCTACTACAAGGAAGAGGCAATTGTTGACCTTTAACTCTTCCTGGGGAGGGGGAAAGGCAGATCATACCAGGACAGAAAAAAAAAATACAAATATGCTAAAATGGAACAATGTTTAAAGCAGCCTTATCTGAAACTTTTGGGAAAGTTCCTGACAATAATCTGACTCTGTCATCTGCCCTGACCGTCTGGCAGCTAACTTAGCGCTTCCTGACCACTTTCTAAGGGTCGTCCTGGCTATATAGTGTAGTTGATGTAATGTATAATGTCACTTTGCTTTCTGATTGGGTAGAACTAAGCCATCACTGTGGAAAACTTTCTAATAACTGCACTACACACCATAACTTGTTAGAGAAAAAGGAGAAACAAGTAAACAAGTCAGAGAAAAAAAGAAAAAGAGTACCAAGCAGAGAGGGCAGGTGGGGGACGGAAGGGAGGGGCACACAGCGTGGAAGCCAGCGCTTGGGCTGTGGCCACCAAGCAGAACTTCACTGCTACAAAGCCAGATTCCTGATCCCCCCTGGAAAAAGCCAGGACCAGGCCAGTCTCTGGGCTGATCTCTCTGCCCTGTGACCAGGGCAGGCACATCACCCACATCTTGGGAGGGAGGATACTGCTGTCCAGGGGTCTTACCTTGGGCACTCCTCCAGCAAGCTTACTACAAATACCCCACCACTTGGGTGGCTGGGGCTTCACATTGACCCCTGTCCTGGGTCTCTGCCCCAGGCTGAGGTTGGCACTAGCTTTTAGTTCCAGAGAACCCTGGGCCAATGAGAGCTGTACCCCAAGATGGAGCCACAGGATGAGAGGGCAGTTGAGCCTCCAGACCTCAGTCAGGCTGGGACAGGCTTCACCATCACCTGTTCTGTCCTGCCGGCACCTGCTGCCATCTTGCCCTGGCTGAAACTGTTGTGGCCCCGGAGCTACCAGGGCTCCACCTGATAGCTTCTTATCAGCTCTGGCTCCACCTTCACCCTGCAGAACCCAGAGGCATACTTTACCAAGGCTGCCCCTTCCCAGCCCCTCAGGCAAAGTCAGACCTGGGGGTGGCTCAAAGTCCAAAGAGGACTTGACCCAAGGGCTGGGCTAGTGCTCACCCCAACTGCCCTCTTCAAGATCCGGACCCACTGGGGCTGCTCTGGCAGAACAGAGTTCCCAGGAATAAGACATCACTGCTAGGGCAGCCAGACATTCCAGGGAGCCTCTGTAACCCTGATCCCCTCCCCAGGCCTGCGTTTACAAGGACATGGATGAGGGGCAGGGGCCTGGCAGCCAGCGTCCAAGAAGATTCCCCACCTTCCCCCCGTTGCACTTGGATGCAAATATTGAAAACTGTCCTTTTACCAGGTCCTATTTTCACTCCCACGGAGACCTCAGCACTCCTCAGCCATATCCTGATCACAGAAGTTGGAAACACAGCCAAACAGCGAGCCTGACACGTGAAGTTGGCCTACGGCTCGTGTTGTTTTTATGAGCTGTGCAGTCCTTGCACCATCCCAGGGCTCAGAGCTCTGTAACTGCCCTACCCCAGCTCCAAGGAGGCTGTGCTTGTAGCCCGTGGTCCACAGGTACCTCTGCTCAACCATCTTCCTTCCCCGCCATCCCAACTGTGGCCACTGGGGTTATTTTGACAGTTTGTACCAACAAAGAAGCTTGATGCGATTTTGATGAGGAATGTATTGTATGTTTCACACAATTTTAGAAAAACAGCCTCTTAACAATAAGGCAGAATTCATTTAGGCAAGTTTAGAGAAGTTAGGTCCAGAGGTCATGACAGGGTAAGCTCATTCCCAGAGATACAGGGGACCTACAAAGCATCCCGCTCGATACAAAACTTACACACTACCAGACAGGCTGCTAGCACAACACACAGTGCTAGTCCAGCCCAAACCTTAGGACAGGCTGCCATGGAAACCAGGGCTCTCAGGCGGAACATCAACGTTTCTAACAAACCACCTGCCTCCAGCAAATCAAAATTAAAAGTCAACTCCTGGCCCCAATCGGTAAGAGCCACCTGACTTTAACTTATTTAACTCCTTCCCAGGAACAGCCAAGCACATGAAGTTGCCCCTAGCACCAGTGGCACCCTAGCCCCTCTCCCTCTTGGAAGAGTTCACCTCTTCGCCGCCCCCTAACCCTCACCCAAATCTTGCCCTTCTCCACCTTAATTAATCTTGCCTTTCACCACTTTGCTTTTTGTCCAAGGTGTTCATTCTTCAACATCAGCAGAACACAACCCCTGGTTTGCGCTGTCCGGTAACAACAGTAGTGAGCCTTCCAATACATGAAGATTCTACATCTCTACATTTGTTCCATCTTTAATTTCGGTCAGCATTTTCTGGGCAATCCTGAGGTTTGGACCTATGGCCTGTGCCCCCAACTACATTCCCACATCCGCAGTCCTTTTTATTTTCTCCATCTTGAGACAGGGTCTTGCCGAGTTGCTCAGGTGGAGCCCAAACTTGCGACGATCCTGCCTTACCCTCCCAGGGTACTGAAATTAAAAGCTTGGTCCACCATGCCCAGCTCTCTGAACAATGTTTTGCAGTTTTTGATAGACGTTGAACGTATTTTGTTACATTCCTATCTAGCCGTTTCACGGATTCAGTACAACTGTCAACAGTACTGTGTTTTAACTCCGATTTCTATTCTTCACTGTTTGTATTCAGAACTACTATTGACCTGGCACACTGACTTCCATCCCGGGAACTTGCTAAATTAATGTTCTAGATCTCATACCTTTTTTTGTAGGTCCTTGAGATTGCGTACCAATAACCATTTTCTCTGTAAATAAATACAGTGTCGCTCCTTCCTCCGGATCCATGGGCTATTTAGTTCCTTTTCTTGCCTGATTGCACTGACTAGGACCTCCAGTACTATGTTGAGTATAAGCAACAGAGCAGACATTCTTGTTTTGTTTTTAGTCACAGGAGGATAGAATTTAGTCTCCCAGCAGCAAGAAAAGTATCTGTTGTGGCCTCTAGCAGGAGTTTCACTAACCTTGTAGGGCTTGGGGAGATGGATTTGTGGGATGAGAGAGGGCATGTGGGGTGGGGGACAAAAGGTGGAGGGTGGAAAATTGGGAGAGGAAGGAACGGTGATGATCACATAGTATATATGTACACCAAGGCCTCAAGTTGAATGTAACTACTGTGTATCACTAATACATATTAATAAAAATAGTAATGGGGGGATTTTACTAATCAATTTGAATGAACCCGGCCCCCAAGTCAGACAAGCTGTAATCAAACGGTAATTTTGCCACTAGACCCTGTGTGACTCTGGGCAAATCACTTCCCTTCTCTGAGCTTCCTCATCTAGTGAGGAAGATAATGTTGTCATTGGCAGTTTCAAAACCAAGGCATGAAGTGAAAAGAGGACATCATCAAAACCCTGCTGATGGCTTTATAGCTACGGCTCATTAGTCTGCCACGCAAGTGTGAGGCAGTCATTAACCCATCGCAGAAGGCTAGAAGAGTGCTGAAAGTGTGTCAGGAGACAGAAATAGACGAAGGTTCTTACCAGGGACGTGTAAAAAATTCATTAAAAAAAAAAAACCCTTGGATGGAAGGACTATGGACCAAACATTTCAGAATGTCTAAAAGGGAGTGACAGTGACAGCTCTTTCCACACAGTCTTATAGAACACAGTAGAAGCCATGCACTGGAGACTCTGTAGCTTTGAATGCTTGCATCAGCTTAAAAAAAATTAAAGTAAGCAAGCCAATTTTCAACTTAAAAATAGAAAAAAAATTAATAAAATTATAACAAAATAAAAACAAAGATAAATGCCCAGGAAAAAAATAATAAATAGAAAAGCAGAAAGAATTTGAAGTCATTAAAGTCACATTGAAAGAATTTGAAGTCATGAAGGCAGCATGTCTGGAACTCCCCGCGGATCCTCATGGACACATAGCAACAGTAAGGAGGGCATGACCATTAATCCTGATATGTGAACTTCACTGGATTAAGAAAGGCCAGGAGGTCAGTAGGCATGTTCCAGGGTGTGTGTGGGCGGGGGTCACGGAGGCATGGCCTTGGGTGCTGTATATGGTGTCCCGCCCTTTTTCGGCCACCATGAAGTCAACACCTTTGCTCCTCCACACTCTTCAACCCCGGTGTCCCTGCCTTGGAGCCAGTTGACCACAGACTGAAACGTGAGCAAATTAAGCATCTTCATTCTGAAGTTGTGGACATTGAGTATGATGTCCAGCAACAGGAAAGCTGATGCAGTGGACAATGGATGGATTTCTTATCAGCCACCCTCAGGCACAACTAGAAAACCCAGACCAGGCTCAGTGGCACAGGCCAGTAATCCCAGCTCTCTGAAAGGTTGAGGAAAGAGGATTGCAAGTTTGAGCTCAGCCTAAGCAACTCAGTAAATCCCTGTTTCAAAATCAAAAAAGCAGGGGGCAGGTTGCTAAGAATTAGCTCAGTGCTAAGGCTCTGGGCTTGATTCCCAGGTACATACACACAATACTCAGACTGCAGATGATCTGTAGATTGAAAGACAAGCACTGGATTCTCAGGCACGCTCTCCTCTGGGCTCAGGACCTTGTGGGGCTACTGGGAGAATCTGTTCAGAGGATGGAAGGGAACTAGTGCCAAGCCATGTCAGTCAGCTTTCTATCACCATGACAACATGCCCGAGAAAATCACCATAAAGGGAGAAAGGTTGATTTTGGCTCATGGTTTCAGAGGTTTTGGTCCATGGTCATTTGGACCTGTTGCTTGGGCCTGTAGCAACACAGCACGCTATGGCAGGAACACATGGCAGAAGAGGACTATCCACCTCACAGTGGTTACAGTGACTGAGAAGTGAAAAGAGAGGATCCCCATATTTCCTTCAAGGACATTCCCCCAGTGACCTCACTTCCTTCCCACTCGTCTTCACCTCCTGAAAGTCCTCCCACCTTTTAATATAAGCCGAGGATCTAGCCTTTACTGTATGGATCTTTGGGGAACACAAGACCCAAACTACGACAGACATCAAACTTTATCTAAAAACTGTCACCAGAAATCCCTCCATGGGTGTAGAAATAATGAAAAGACTTACTACTAGATTAACACCATGGCTGGAGTCTCAAAACTGTGCTCAGGACATGCAGGGGCCTTTTGGAAGCCTTTGCAAAGACTCTAGCAGGAGAGAGATGAAATCTTTGGAAACAATGTCATGAAAGAAACAGAGAAAGGGGGAAATTTGGTGTTCTACCAGTGGAAGAAACTTTAGCATTCTGCCAGACAAGGCTGAAGAACATCAAACTCTTCCTCCGGCAACTATATCTACTCTATAAAAATTGCACTTTTCCAGACAGAAAAGAAGCTCTCAAAGCAAGATCCCACCGGCTGCTCTGTCTCACCATCCTGACCCTCAGGATGCAAAAAACAACTCTTCAATCATGCAAGATTCTAGAAGAAAAAGCAAGAAAGAAGCAAAAAACAGGAACAGTTATAGAGCCTTTGTCATACCTAAGTGAAACTCACACGCCAATGGGTTGATTCTTCCTAACTTTCCATTCCATACTTTACACCCGGGTTCATGAGGGCATGGGTCTGTTAGTTGTCTGTTCTTACAAGGCCCATGTCCAAAAATAAGATGATACTGTACTCTTAAAAAGAATTGAGAATGTGCTTTCCTTTGCCTCTTTAAAAAATTTTTTTTTGTAGGGTTGAAATTCTTTATCTCATTTGCTATCTTATAGATTCATCAGGGAAGACATTTGGACTGAAGATTTGAGAGAACATGCTTGATTACAAACACAATTTTTTAATCAGGAACATTTAATTACATGGAATTTCATTTTGACATACCTGTAAATGCATAGAACATACTTTGATCATTTCTATCCCTCTAATTCCTCCTTGCCCTTCCTTCCCTCTCTTCCTTACTCCCTTTTCTTCTCTAGAGTCCCGCTTCTAATCCCACATTTCTCTCCCACTCTCTCTCTCTCTCTCTTTTCCTAAATTCCATGCATGAGAGGTAACATGTGACACTTGGCTTTCCAAGTCTGACTTCTTTTGCCTAACTTGGTGGTCGCCGGTTCTATCCACTTACCCACTGTCTTCAAACAAATGTAACTTCTTTTTCCCTCATTGTATTAAGATAGATAGATAGATAGATAGATAGATAGATAGATATGATACATAATGTTTACAATGAATTTGTGTTTTGGGGGGTTTTGAGACAGGGTCTCTCTCTAGCCCAGGCTGGTCACTATGTAGTCCAGGCTAACCTTGAATTCAGAGCAATCCTTCTGCCTCAGCCTTTAGGGGTGCTGGAATTGTAGGCATGCACTACCACGCCTAACTTTACATGGTGCTAAGGAATTGAGCTCAGGGCCTTGCGGCACCTGCTAGGCAAGCACTTTAACCTCTGTGCCAGTTCTCCAGCCCTGAACTTGAGTATTTTCTGCACATAGACATTGCACCAAAATTACAATCCCTTCTCCTCCCCCTTCCTGGCCCTCCCACAACTCCCCCTCCCCACTAATTCCCACTATCGAACCCATCTGGCTCTTTGTTTTTTTTTTTAATATATCATCTTCCTTTCTCCCTCTCACCCTCTCACTCCTCTTTCCCCTTCTCTCTCCACAAAGCATAACTTCTTTGAGAGCTCTTCGTGCTCCCATCTGTATCTTCCCAGGAGTTTGTCTGGTTCAAATAAATTGCCAAATGTATTGGCATACGATTTATTTTTCCATTCCGCCTTCACCTACCAGTGCCTGGACTCCAGTGCTATCTCTATGTCATTATCCATATCAATAATTTTCATCTTCTCCTTTTGTTTTCTTAATCAGCTTGCCTAAAGCTTTTCAACCTTATTAATCTTTAAATGAACCCATTTCGGTTTTACTAATTCTCTCTGCCGTAAATCCATTTTCTAGGGTCTCCTGAACCGTCTGTGTCCTGTTTCTGTGACTCCACCAGTGGCCGTCACGTGCTGCATCTTTGGCTCCTCCTCTCTGTGCGGCAGCTGGAAGTCACCTGCACACAGTCAGAGCAAAAACAGGCTCCCTTCGTGGTTCCTGCTCTTTCAGGGACCCCTACTTGCTCCCCCATCGACAAACGGTGTTCTGGGTTCCCAGGTTTATAATGAGACAGTAACTCCAGCCCTGATTGTCCCGGACTAGCCAGAGCACAAGCCACTGTTGTCTACCTGTGATCTCCAGGGCCCTGGGAAGACGCTGCCCCTGGCTACAGTCCTGTGGTCATTACTGCCATATGGCCAGTCCCACAGCCACATGGTCCCCCCATGTGACTCTGAGAGACTGGCTAGTGCCAGGCAGGAGCTGCTTGCGGCGCTGGTGGCTGGAACCCTCCGCCCACCCAGCTCAACTCCACGGCCCGAGATCAGAGCAGCAAAGACCCAGAAGGTAAGCAGTACTGGACACCCACTTCTGTCACAATGCACCCTTTGATTAATCATGTTACGGTGGCGTGGCATCGATTACCAGTGTCTCCTTTCCCATTGTCAAGAAGTCAAGGACACCAGCCCCAGACCCAAATACCATATTCCCCTGAGGCGCACTTCTGGCACCATTTCGGCGCCAGCAGGGACTGTTAGGAGGTACTAATGTAACGTTGGCAGGATAAATTTCTACAGAATTGCTTGTTAGATATTGAAGTTCCAAAAAAGGTGAAAGAGGATGATAAGGCTTTACAGATGCCAGTCTGGCTGTGAGTGATGGGAGGCGTGCGAAATGGCTCGCGTTCCAAGCCCGCGAGGCCACTGAGCTGCCGCCCAGTCTCCTGAAGACAGGCTTCCAGCCATCGGTGTCCAGTGTCTCAAACAGGAGACGGGAGCAGGTTTTTCCAAGTGTTGGGAAGCCACAAATGGGAGTCAAATTCTGCTTTCAAGTGAGAAACACCTCTGGACAACCTTGACAGTAAAACAAAGAAAAAGTCAGAACGGGGAACCAAATCAGTGGCTGTAGGACCCTCGTCCCATCCAGTCTTGCAGCCTCCCCCGGCGGCCCCTACCGGCAGAAACTTGCGGGGAACAGCTGCCACAGGCCAGCTGCAGTTTGCAAAGCCCCACAGCCCAGTGTACTGACGCCAAGCAAAGAGAGGCAGGTGTGGCAGACAAAAGCTTAGTGGACATGAGACGCCGGCACCACACCAGTGTCCAATAGCCTGAGCACGTTCATCACATCTCGGGCATGAAGGATGCTGGTGTTCTTAGGGGTGCCTACCAAGGTAGCTAAAGGTAAAGTGTCAAGGCCGGAAATTTGCTCCAACCTGGCTCAGCAAAGAATAACAGGTATAGGTAGCACAGGTGCCCTAAATGCCAACATGCAGCCATGTTGTGCCATTTCTGCTGCTCCTCCTTAAGTTTGGAATCAGTTTTAAAATACAAAGGCGGGAAGGGGTGCTATGACCCGGGCTTTTAGGTAATTAATAGCTAAAACAGACACCTGTCCTCTGCCTACACACGGCACCTGGGTTCTCTCCCTGACAGGAGGATACCCAAGGGTATAGTGTGAAAGGGGACGTTCTCGGAATATCATTGTGTGGGCAGCTAGCTGTACCTCACTCATCCTCCTCTGCAACAGACTTGCTGGGGGGAGCGCCTTAACCCCGGGGGTATAGGTCCCAGGGGTGAGGGGCAGAGAGGGAAGAGAGCATTGCCTCTGCTTACATCCCCTTTTAGTCCCAGCCACCTTGAGCTCGCACTACCCTGCCACAAGGAAGAACTGGGCTGACAGCCTTTGTGCTCAGAAAAGACATGTTTTTAGTGCAAAGCCAAAAGCTGTTTGTGGCCAGGCACACAGCTGACCCCTCCACATCATGGGGAGAGGACAGAGAGCAATGATCCCTAAAAGGACCCTGGGGTTGTGTTTGTGAGCCTGGAGTGCTGATGAGGTCACTGTTTGGCCCGGATCCACCCGGAGATCGCGTGGTTTCCTCCATGCACCAGACCTGCCCGGAAGGCTGCAGGGACAGTCCGGTTTCTCTTGCCACCCACACCTGGTCAGGAACGGAGCTAAGCAGAGGACAAGGTCCCCGGAGAGTCTCCTTCCCCAGCAGCCCTATCTTGGCTGGACACCATGTGACTCTGAGAGACTGGCTAGCGCCAGGCAGGAGCTGCTTGCGGCGCTGGTGGCTGGAACCCTCCGCCCACCCAGCTCAACTCCACGGCCCGAGATCAGAGCAGCAAAGACCCAGAAGGTAAGCAGTACTGGACAGGGTGGGCTATGGAGCCAGCCCAGGAGCTCAGCATCTCCTGGGCAGCCAAGCTATTCTGTGGTGTGGACAGGGCAGGAACATCAGGGGGTGGAGGCCTGGCACTGGCCAGAGGATGAACACTTTCCAACCTGTCCTCCACCCTCTGATCTGGGCTGCGCTGCCTGGCTGGGCCACCTGGCCTGCAGCCCACTGTAGGAGGGGAGCCCTTCCCACCCGACTCCCCACGCCTGGCTCTGTCTCCCCGGTGCTCTGTCATGTCCCATGCCGGGGGTGGGGGGGGGAGGGGCCAGGACTAAACCCAAAGAGGTTCAAGGAGATAGCCACACCCAGGCACTGTCGCGGCCCCTCAGGCTTGACTTTCAAAGGCAGGGGTGCCAAAGCCCATCTCCAACGAATGGGCCACACCTGGGCCCTCGCTGACCCTCCTGAGTTTGCCAGTGACGGAGCTAAGGCTGAGTTTCCTCCCTGGTCTCTGTTATGGCTTTCTCTTTTGCCTTTTCCTCCTCCCCCTCACTGAGCAGGTAACCAAGCTCCTGCACTCCTCCAGGATTCTGTAACCCACTGTCGGGACCCCCACCTACTGAGCCCCCTCCTAAGCCTCCATTTAAGCCTCCATCGAATCTCCTGTGGTAGGGCCCCAGCAGAGACACCGAAGGGCCCAGATGAGCTTCGCCCTCCCTAGCACCCACCCACAACCCCACAATTACTGCTCCTGTCCCCCTCTCCTGTCTGGCCATCTCTCACCCTCTCCTTGTCTCCCCTTCCTTCCTCCTCTCTCAGCCCTTCTCTCTCTCTCTCTCTCTCTCTCTCTCTCTCTCTCTCTCTCTCTCTCTGCCCTGGAGCCTCTGAATCTATTGTTTCCATTCCAGGCTCTCTCTCAGGCACACATGGGTGTATACTCTCCACCCCTGTCCCCAGCCGGTTGTGGGAAGTCCTCCGCAGCATAAACCCCTCTGAAGGCATGAAGGGCCTGAGCTCCACTTGCAGGCCTAGGACTGGGGAAGCCCACCCAGTCCTCTGGGCCCAGACCTCCCTGGGGACATGAAGATGGCTCTGAGCTGAGTGAGCAGGACTGCATGGCTGGAGCGGGGTGTCTCTGTCCTTAGGTCTAAGCCTCCCTGAACCCATCTGTGACACTCCCAGCCTGGAGTATGGTGGCTCTACCCAGACTTTCCTGAACAAGGGAGAGTCTGTCCTGCTCCTGTCCCGCTTGTGATGGTAAAAATGCCCATGGCCCCGTTCAGGGTCTTCTCCTGACAGACTCTGCTCAGGCGGAGCCACCCCAGCCAGATGCCATGTTGGATGGAAGGACAGTACTCAGCAAAGCTCAGCAACCCCTACTGGAAGCTGCCCCACCCACTGTGCCCCGCACACTCCTGGCAGTGGCCACACCCTCCTTCCAGGGCCTCAAGGTACTGAGACAAAGCACACCACCAGGAGTAGGGCTGTTTATCTCCGCCTGGTTCTTAGGTCCCCGCAGCCAGGAAATCCAGATGGATCCCAGAGGGCTCAGCTTCCTGGAGTAGCAGGATTTGGCTGCCTCTCCACGGAGTGGCCCACCAAGATGACCATTTCACTCTGTTCAAATCATGACAGCCGAGATCTGAGAGTCTGAACAGGGAGAAGAGGTGAGCAGAATCTGCCAAGCAGCCAATGCCCATGTCTCAACATAGGCCCCCGCTCTCCCCACCAGCTCAGTACCAGCCTGAGTCCTGGCCCTACCCCATGGCCTGTACTGCCCATGGACACTTCCATACTGGAGAAAGAAAGCAGGAAATGTGGGCACCGTCTTGAGTTGGGAGCCAGCTCTGCACGCGCTTACCCCTTCCCAGGAGTCCTGTGGACCAGCCACACCAAGGCAGGAGGGAGGCCCCTGACCACAGCCATTCTGGTCACACTCTGTTCCTTCCGGGCCCTGTCCCATCTCCCCAGTTGCAGGCACTGAGTGCTCAAGGCACAGGATGAGAACAGGTGACCATAGGTGGCAGGACACAGCTGCATTTGGGCTTCCTGCTGCATCCCTGGCAGCCCCATAAGATCCAATATTGAGCTGTGTCGCTGGCAAACCTGTAACAATCCAGTCTCCAGCTCAGGGCCAGGTGAGGTTGGCGCTCTCTCCCAGGAGTTGAGCCCTTACAGGATGCAGAACTCCAGGAAACCCACCACCTCAGGCAGGGAAAGCAGGAATCTAGAACCCCCCCCCCCCAAGCCACACCGTCAGACAGGTCTCTCTTCTGCTCTTAGGGACACAGAATGACAGACAAGGAGGAGGGAACCTCCCAAAGCACTTGAGGTTGGAGCCCTGTCAAGGAGCAGCAGGGATGTGGGAAGGAGAGAGAGAGGGTCCTGGGGTCGTGACCTTGACCACATTGTGTAGTCAAGAAAGAGGATCCAGACCCAACCGGCTCCAGCTCCTTATGACATGTCAAAGCAAGCCTGGGCAAGCTAAGAGCCGCTTTAAGATGATGACAACTCACCCAACCACTATGAATTATGAATAGTTCCTCTAATGTCCCACCACTCACTGGGAAAAGCTCTAACCTTGACCTTAAAATGAGACCTACTTATTGAAGACCAGCAGGTACCACAGAGGTCTCCGGCTTCCCTTCCCACATCTCCAGGTCCTGCCTGCCTAGCCTACAGGGACCGGCCCCGGCTAGCAGCTGGGGACATTTGTACCCATCGGTACTGTGAGAGGCCATGCTTCCAGAGCCTTTGACATGGAGGGAAGGGTAGTTAGGTGACAGGAATGGAAACGAGAGATGGGTGCCTACTTCCGTGGGGTCTCACTGCCCTCACCACCCACCCAGCCCTTGGCCGCCTTCCTCATCAGACGTGGGGAGGGGCAGGGAGAGTGGGTTCCTGCATATGAAACTCAGATGTCATTGTGGCTACAGGGGCCTCAGGAGGCAGAAACCTCAGCAGGCACCTTCAGCCTCCCGGCCTCCCACCGACCTCTCACTCGGCTCAGGATGGAGTGGGGAGACGCCAGGAAACATGCAGTGTTCCGTGACAGCACCCAGGGGGATGTGGCCTTCAACCTGGTCGTCCTGTCTCTCACTGAATTCATCAGCCTGGCCGGGCTGCTGGGCAACGGCGTGGTCCTCTGGCTGCTTGTTCGCAACGTCTACAGGAACCCCTTCTCCGTCTACCTCCTGGACGTGACCTGCGCAGATCTCATCTTCCTCTGCTGCCACGTAGTGGCTGTCATCCCCGACCTGCTGCCCAGCCAGCTGAGCCTCCCCAGCTCTGTCCAGACCATTCTGGTCACACTCCGGTTCTTCTGCTACATCGTGGGCCTGAGCCTGCTGGCCGCCATCAGCACTGAGCAGTGTCTGGCCGCGCTGCTCCCGGCTTGGTACCTGTGCCGCCGCCCGCGCTACCTGACCACCTGTGTGTGTGCACTCATCTGGGCACTTTGTCTGTTGCTGGACCTGATGCTGACCGGCGCCTGCACCCTGTTCCTTGGGGAGTCCAGCGGCCACCTGTGCTGGTGTCTGTGGCTGGTGGTGGTGACCCTGCTGGCTGTGCTGTGCTTCACCATGTGCATAGCCAGCCTGCTCCTCCTGCTGTGGATGGAGTGCAGCCCGCAGCATCAAGAGCCCCGGAGCTTCCCGGCCCTGGTCCTCCTGATGGTCCTCCTCTTTCTCTTCTGTGGCCTGCCCTTTGGCATCTACTGGCTGTCCCAGAAACTGCAATGGCACACCCCTCACTACTTTTACCACCTGAGCTTCCTTACGGCCAGCGTGCACAGCGCAGCCAAGCCCGCCATCTACTTCTGCCTGGGTAGCACCCGTGGCCACAGGCTGCGTGAACCCCTCCGGCTGGTGTTCCGGCGGGCTCTAGGAGACGAGGCTGAGCTTGGGACCGGGAGGGAGACCTCCCGCAGGGACCTTGTGGATATAACTGCTTAGGCCCGGGGGTGCCAACCTCAGCTCCAGACTGCAGGGCCCAGGGAAGCTTCCCAGGAGAGGTTCAGGACAGGATCAACAAGGCTCAGATAAAGGGCTTTGCTGATGACCTAGTCCTGTGCCCCAAGCTGCCAGCCCCATTCCCTGTGTACCAGGCCCACAGAGAGCTGGTGGAAAGGCCAGCTAGGAGGCTGGGTCTCTCTGGGGAAGCTTGGGAATATGCACTTCGAGGAAGCCTCTGGGCCCCTTCTCGTGCACAGGATCTTGTAGCAGCCACCGTGTTACACACTCACATACCCTTAAGCAAGGATCCTCAGGGAAGGGATGAGGAGTTCAGTCGCTGGCCAGCTGCCACCAGCTGGTTCTTCCTCCCCACCTCCCCACCAGCCCAGCTCAAGGCCATCCCCACCACAGAGTGCACGCTGGTGGCCCACTTCAGTTCCCTCGCCCCTCCCTCTGCCGCAGGCTACCAAGTTGGCAAAACTGGAGGCTGGCTTAGGCACACAGAAAGAGACACTCATGGAATCCTCGGTGGCAGGGCCACAGAAGAACATGTCTTCTAGATCGCACCCCCCAACCCTCCAGCAAGCAGCAAGTAGACTGTGCCTGGTTCCTGTAGGAGACCCTGAGGCCCAAAGCAGAGCTGGCTTCTGGTCTGAGGTACGGGGGTGCCAAGCAGCCAAATGAACTCCAAAGGAAGCTGGGTCTGCTAGGCTTCTGCTAGGTACTGTGAGTGTGACTCTCAAGATGCTGTTTGTTTCAGTGATCCCCAAAGCCTGATGACCCCCTCCTGACCCCGTGGCCAGCAGTGTCCTTGTAACCACGTTGTCATTAGGAGTTTAAGTAGGAAAATGCAATGGGTGTTTCCAGCCTCCGTGAGCTTTCAGAACAAAAGACTTGGCATGAATGGAGTGCTCTGATGTCCTGTCCTGTAGGGCTGCAGTGATTTCTTCACACTACCACTTCCTTGCAGAGAAGGACATGGAAGGGGCTCAGAGACAGGCTATCAGAGCTTGTGGGGCTGTCCTCCAAGGTGGTGAGAAAGGGTCCAAACAGCCCAGACCTGACCCAAGGCTTTAGAAAATCTAGTTTTCCCTGGATCTCAAGGTGAAGGATTCTGTGTGGTAGAGAAGCTGCTAATGACAGGAGTCCCTTCAGTCTTGGCCACTTCCAGGACTACCCTGCACATGGGCCTGAGTTCTGCCCCATGGGACAAAAACTAGACTTTCAGCATTGGACAGCTCCCTGCCAGGTCTCTGTCTTGGGCAGACTTTGCCCCGGGAGGTAGTAGAGCGGCTCTGATGATGACAGAAGACACAGAAACAAATCTAGAGCCATCCACCCAGGAGCCTGCTCACAGGCGTGGATGGTTAAGAGCAGAGGCTTCAGAGCCCACCAGCCTGGGCTGAGCACAGTTTACTGCCACACCCGCTCACCATGGGTGAGTTGCACAAACTCCCTGTGCCTCCGTTTTATCATCTGTGAAACACAAGAGCTGAAACCTGAAAAACACTTTGAAGGGTGTTCAACATCTCGCAAGTCCCCTAGAGTTTTATTATGTCCCCAGCACTCCAGGTTCCAGTTCACTCAGTCCAGTAGACTAAGGTATCTAAGAAGGGTCCCCTTTGGCAGCTATGAGAACTCAACTCTAACTTGGAGCCTCCCTGCCTCAAGATGGAGGTTCGGCCATAATGGAACTTGTCACTCTGAGTCTGGGTGAGGGTCCCAGACCCTTACCCAGCATCCTGGACTTGGGCCTCACCAGGATCCTGTGTCCAGGATGCATCCTTGGCAGATCTGAGTCCAGATCTGGGGAATCTTGGGAGGCCAGGAGGTCAAGGGGCTCAGTTCTCCTCTACAGAGGGCCTTCCCCCTTCTCCTAATGCAGCCTGAGATGGCAGGGACTCTCTGTTCACCTCCAGGACAGATAATCAGTTTGGAGAAATGAGAGAGGAAAGGGAAGTGGCCTGTCCACGAATCTTCCTGTCAGCTGTGGACACACACTTCTGTCCTACACAGGAAGAACCAGGAGGAAGAGCACAAATTAATCTGCAGGCATTCACCAAACTAATTTTAGCAATATGTGAAGAAAACTCATTTTATAGACAGGAACACTGAGGCTCAAAGAGGTTCAGTAATTGCTCATAACCACTCAGAAAGTGGCAGTATCAGAAAAACCACTCACTGGACCACTGGACCCCTGTACCATACATGGTCTGACTCATGCCCCCAGCCCCTCAGGTTCCTTTTCCTATTTAAGGTGATAGGTAGGTTCTGGACCCTCAGGACCAGGACCCGCTCTCCCACCCAGCAAACCCATCCTTAGCATCCAGGAATCTATCTGGCCTCAGGGAGCAGAGGAAGGTTGGGGGTTGAGGGGAGGGCAAAAGCACTGACTCATTCAGGGGTTCTGAGAAAGGGCCCATTTCTACCTCCCAGCAGGCCTGTGGACGCATAGCTTTGGCTGGGCAGTGCTTTCTGCACAGAATCTGCCCACTCAGCCCCTGTCCCAAAGCCTGGGAGACCCTGGGGTATTGGTACCAGGTGATGATCCTCCCAGTTAGTAGCTGAGTCTTCAGGCCCTGGCCGGCCCGGGCAGCCTTGACCCTCACCTGCCCTGACCTGCCCTCCCTGCTGTCACTTGCTCTAACCTCTCATTGGCTGTGCCTCCTGTTTTGTCCCCAGAGCCACCAGGGCTCCACCCAGGAACCTCCCACCAGCTCTGGTGCCAGCCCTCCCCCTGCAAGACCCTGAGGTCTACCTCTCCAAGGCAGCCCCTTTCTAGTCTCTTAGGCAAAGCTAGACCTGGGGTGTGGCTCAGAAACCAAGGAGGACTCAACGCAAGGGCCAAGCTAGTGTTTACCCCAGCTGTCCTCTTCAAAACCCAGGACCCAGAGGAGCTGCTCTGGCAGGACAGAGTTCCCAAGAACAAGACATCACTGCTAGGGCAGCCAGACATTCCAGGGAGCCTCTGTAACCCTGATCCCCTCCCCAGGCCTGTGTTTACAAGGACATGGACCAGGGGCAGGGGCCTGGCAGCCAGTGTCCAAGAAGATGCCCCACCTTCCCCCTGCTGCACTCAAATGCAAATGTAAAACTTTTACCGGGTCTTATTTTCACTCCTGTGGAGGCCTCAGCACTCCTCAGCTACTTCCTGATTGCAAAGCACAGTCAAATACAGGGAAATACAGCTAAATCATCAGGTCAGCATGTGAAATTGGCTCCGGTATTGTGTTGATTTTATAAGGTATGTTGTTCTTTCACCACCCCGGAGCTTGCAGCTCTGATACAAGTTCCTACACCCTCTGGCCCACTTCAGGGAAGCGGTCCTCGCATCCAGTGGGCCCTGGGGATGTCCACTTGGTTGTCCTCTTTCCCGCCATCCCAAGTGCGGCCACCATCAGATTATGCTGGGCTCAGTTACTTGAATGAAGGAATGTTTTTCTTTGAAACTCTTAGGTCTACTCATGATAAAAGCCAGCACATGCTGGACTTACTCTGTGTAGGAAACTGACACGTGTAACGTGACAGGTGCCATAAACATTTCACAGTATACTGCAGATTCTGGAGCCCAAGATGGTCAGCAGGTACCCCAGTACAGAGCCGTCAGGACTTTCTGCCCTCTTGAGGCCAAAGGAAGCAGCCAGCCCTTGGCAGTCCCCCTCCCTGCCATGGGAGACCTCCATCTTGCAAGGAAGAAGGAAGACCTGAAAGAGTTGGCCTCAGACCCAGCTCCACTCCAACAGCTCCTCCTCCCAGTGGCTCTATGTTCTGAGTTGTTAGTACTAAAGCCCTGGGGCCTCCCTCTGCCTGGAGGGCAGGTAGGACACACATATTCATAAATCCTAGTGTAGTAAACAAGTCCTTTCTGCTTTCCAAGTACAGGCCTCCTTCCCACACACTATTCTCATGCCCACCCCTTTAACAGGCCCTCCCACTCTGGGCATTGTCCCCGCTGCCCATCCCCTCAGGGCAGGAACTGGATACCAGGGACAGCGCCGAGATCTCAGAGCCCTGACACCCTTCACATTGACTAACCCTACACCCAGTTACCCTCCTCTACACGCCTTCCCTCCAAAGCCACAATCCCTTCTTCTGCTCTCCTCTGTTCTATCTCCTGGCTGTTCCACTGCCTCCCCTGGGGCACCATACCTGGCTGTTTGGGGTGACAGATCCAGGCTGTGAGTCAAAGGTTCTGATGACCCAAGAACAGTGCAGTGACACTCAGAGCTGTGTGTGCTGTGTGTCTTGGAAAGAAACAGAAAGGAGATGCTGTCACACCCAAGCAAGTGGGGTGGGTTGGACACCATCTGGGGACAGTAGGTCATCAGGGAGTCCCACCAGCGGGGTGGTGGGCCCAGAAAGAACTGAAAGCCATGTGCAGTGAGGCTGGGAGCCAGAGGGACGGCTCGACCTAGGATGTTAGGTTGTCCAGTAGGAGCACACAGCACTATCCAGTGATTTGTGTTACACGGTTCCCAATGCCAAATTTCTTTGAGAAATACTTGTATTAGAACAAACAGCATCTTTCATAAGTGATTCCTGGGCTGAGGGCATAGCTCAGCGATTAGAGCACTTGTCTAGGATGCACAGGTCCCGAGGTTCAATCCTCCAGCACCAGAATATAGCTGGGCACATGCCTGTAACCCCAGCATCCAGAGTCTGGATGAATAACCATGCGTTGAAGGCCAGCCTGGGTGAAGTACTAAGTTCAGGACCAGCCTGGGCTATGGTGTGAAACGATGTCTCAAAAAAGAAAAAAAGGGGCGGGGGGGAAGAAAAAAAAATTTATTCCTATGACAGTGCATATACTCCATGATCCCCAGCCAGGAATCATAGAACAGAGCCCACAGAGGAAGCAAGGTATTACTGAGAACGCTTTTGACTACACAGTTCTGCAGTACAAAATTTTAAAAAGTTTACATCAGGGCCTGAGACCCTGGGATGTAGCCGGTAGATGGTAGGGAGCTCCTCAGCAAGTGGTGGGGTCACCTCTGCAAAACACCCTCAAACACAGCCCCAGGCCAGTTCCTACTTCATCCAGCTGTCCTGAATGGAGAAACTAATGAGAGGAGGAAACTGAGGCAGAGAATTCAGGTTATTCTCTCAAAGCCACACAGCCAGAAAGGGTCAGGCCAGGTACCACTTCCCCGCCTGCACCCACAGCTCCTGGCTCCCGTGTGCCTCTGCAGCACCCAGAGGACACCAAGAGCCTCCTCACATCAGTGGAGCAGCCAGGAGTTGTAGTCTAGTCTCTGCTGGACATGGAGGGTCCCCAGACTGCTCCTTCCCTGCATGCCTCAGGTGCAGTGAGGCTAGGGGACACTCGACATGGGTCCAGTTTGACAGGATCCCAGCTATCTTAAGCCATGTCCACCATGACTGCTTGAGTGACCCAATTGTGTTTACCTGCACAGTTTCCCAGAAAACTCCAACACATAAAGCGTGAGATTGATATCTGGAGCTTTGCCACAGGTAGGCGTGCATCAGACTTTTCAACCTTATCCTAAGATAAGCCAAATAACTTCAGCCAGAAAGAAGTCATGTTTGTCTTGATCCACAGGCACACCCCTCTTTCTGACACAAATTGCATGGCTCCAACTGGTCTTGCTGCCACCGAGAGCCGTACTTCTGTCAATAAAATTCCCCCCCGAGCGAACTGCACTCTGTGCCGCTTTAGATCTGCATGTCTTTCTTTCTCCGGTCTCGTGGCCCTTTGGGGCTGACTCTTATACACTAGGTGTACTAGGGCTGGACTGTTCTCAGGCCAAGGACATGCAAGGGAGCATGCGTAATGGAGACCCCCTGTTGGTGCCGAAGTCCATGCAGGAAGAGCTGATCCCACGTGAACCGCTGGCAGCTGCTGCGTGAGTACCTGATGCCTCGCCATCACCAGGTTTGGAGCAGCTGTTCCATGAATGCCTCTTCCCCCTGCCTAAGGTAGAATAACGCATGCCACTGCAGAGACAAAGGCCCCCACTGTGGGCAGGCTGACTGGCCACCGATACCCTGAAGCCTGCAGATGAGAGGTAAGAAAGTTAGGAGACAGGTCACAACTGGAAAGAGATGTGCCTGCCTCCCTGCCTCTTAGCCCCTAACCTGCAGCGATCTCGTGCAAAGGCAATGTGCTAGGTTTGACACCTGGGCTTACAGGTCCGTGGAGCTGGAGGGGCAAAGGTGGAAGCCAAACAGGTGCAGGCAATTATCTCCAGGGGGAACGAGATGCAAAGAATTGAAGTTCCAGAGAAAAACAGGGGGAAAAAACCTAAAGCTTAGGTGGCAGAAGACAGGTGCCCTGCCCGAGAGCCTGGCTTCTCCTACTCCACCAGGAGCACAGAGCAAAGCAAATGCGCGATGTATGCAGTGGCCACGGGGGGTGGGAGGGCGGCCTTCTGCTCAAGAGACCGTCGCGACTTGGCTTTTGCTGCCGAGCGGCCGGATATGATTACAGAAACTGTTAAGCAGCTGCTTTTTAGAGTCTGACTGGCTGGATGACGAGACCCTGGAACACAGGAAGGATGGTATTTCTCTGCTGGGAAATGAAGCTGAGAAAGATGAATACCTCTCATCTACGTGGCAGGCAGTGACCACACGATGCCAGCCAGATCCAGGGAGCTCGTTCCCTCCTGGGCTGGGTCATCACGGGCCTTAGAAAGACCTCGCTAAAGGAGGGAATCTGCCAGGCCAGAAACCCAGGAAAGAGCACTGAGGAGCTCGGGAGCTTCTTTCAGGCTTGTGCGTGTGACAGGCTACTTAGGTACAGGTGATTTAAGGACCTAAATCTGGCTGGAATGCAAAACACAAATAATTACAAAATGCTCCTCGAGGGTCCTGTCCTCTCTTCCCTCAGCTCAGTTGCCAGATGAAATGTCAGGATGGGATGTGGATAGCACTACTGCTAATCTGGCCGGGACAGAATGCCAGTTGTCCAAATCTTGGTGGAAAAGGGGGGACAAATAAAAATAGAGAAACAAAATGGGACCGGTTAACTAGAACGCAAGTGTGTGGGATTAGCTTCACGCCAATACCTCAGGATAAAGACAGAAGAGACCTGCACATCCATAGTCACCGTGGAGCCCTGTGAGACCGCCCCCTCCATCCTGCCTGTGCAGGAAATTCAGGAACTTCCACACCATTCCAGGCATTACTGGCTGCTCTGGGTGGACACCCCCCAGTCCCCCATGGTTAGGGATGGGGCCAAGTTCAATCTGGACTAAGGGCCATGAAGCGACCAGAGGGTTCATGTGGTATGTAATATTTACCAGTCCTCCGAGACTGAGGAAAAGGCCACTGTGCTGGGGGGCCGGGGGCCAGATGCACACTGATCACGACATCCTGAAACATTTGCTGGGGCCCTGGGCACTTACAGACAGGTATGGGTAAAGTAAAAGAATAAGCAACACTATTACATCTAGGAGGTAGGAGGTAGCCCCTCACTCTGTATTTTGTCCTGATGTTCCTGGCCCACAAGAACACTCTGGGAATTCATATTCCATGAATCAGGAAAGACATTACAGGTCACTGTCAGGGAATATCAACTTCAAGTTCTTGTAGAAAAGTCAGTATTGAGGTAGAAGCAACACAGAACCCTGCTAGCCTTCATGCCCCGAGCAGTTTATGTGGCCAGGTGGACATGCTAAAATTGGAAAAAACATACAATTAGAGTTGGGGGTGTGGCCAGTAAAAAGCCAAGTGGGACTTGGAGAATGACTGGCCCTTACAGGAGTTAGGTAAGTTGGTACCTCCCGACCCTGCTGTGAAGCTGGACACCACTCAAGTCCCAGGTCCAGGTCCCAGGTCCCAGGATGAGGGGGAGTCTTCCTCATCTCTGTACATGCTGCTGTGGACTTGGCTCATTCTTTTTCAACCTTCCTTTAAAACTGGCCTTCAGGGCTGGAGGAATATCACAAGTATAAAGTCCTGAGTTCGATTCCCCAGTACCACATAAGCTGGGTGTGGTGGCACATGCCTATAATCCCAGTACTTGAGAGGCTGAGGCAGGATCGCTATGAGTTCAAGGCTAGCCTGGCTACATAGTAAGTTTAGGATCAGCCTGGGCTACAAAATGAGACCCTGTGTCAAAAATAAAATAAAATAATACTGGCCTTCAGCTACTGGAGTCCAGCTACTGCCATGGGGGCACCAGCCCCATCCCACCATCTGTCACAGCAAAGTGATTGCTCTGATCTCGTTCCCTACTGACATTAACTGGGTCCCCTGTGTCGACGGCATCATGCCAACTGGTGGAGTAGCACTCCGTGACAGGACACAGTAGAACAACTGTACATTTCTCCACATGAAGGGGACGAGCTGCTCACCCAACAAGGCCCAAGACTCCTAGTCAGGGTCTGGTCAGGTGAGGCCAGGCAATTCCAGGCACATACCAAGATAAAGTGCAACGCTTCCCTGTTCCCTCTACGAGGCAGGTGTACAGACTCTTGAAGAGCTCCTGATCACTGGTGGCTTCCACTCCTCGTCTTGCTCTGGGCCCACACTTGCTATCCTGATTGATGGAGTAGGGAGCCACAGAGAACAGGAACACGCTCCAGCAAGAAGCACAGGCAAAAGTAAAGACTTCCACAGCCAGGGGTGTGGCCAGTAAAAGGCCAAGTGGAGCTCCGGGCACCTCTGCCAGGCATGTTGACGCAGTGGACGGCACAGGCGTAGTCGGTGGCCTGAGCTGGGCTTTCAGGGGAGAAGCACAAGGACTAAGGTCACCACTGTGTGTGCAGTCAGAGGTCTGGAAGGAGCAAAAACCAGACATTCCCCATCAGATCAGCTACAGCAGGTGCAGCCCTGGTCACGCTTGCCCTTATTGGTCATAGTGTGAAAGGGGAGTGAAGAAAGTCTGCCCCACAAGCCTCAGTCCACGGGAAAGTTTGAGCCCCTTATCTAGGAAACTGCCTCACCATTAGATGGCTGGGACAGGAGGGAGGCCACACCCGGAAACCCTGTGTGTACAGACAAGGGACCCAAGTGCCCGGACCGCTGCTGCAGCAGGACCTGACCTGACATGGTCTGAGGCAGGGGGAAGTCTGAGCAGCCGTGGGAAGAGCTGCAAGGCACCACGGCTTATGGTCACCGTGAGTCGTGGCCACTGGTTATTCATACTGACCACTGGGTAGTGTACCAGGCCTCACCGTGGGTGGGACATTGCCAGACGGAACAGCGGTCTGAGGCAAAACTTCCCTAGTGAAAGAGCTAACAAAATTGCCACTACAAAGACCTTGAGAAGCCGGTGGACGGTGACCAGGAACCCATTTCACAGGACGTGCTGCCTAGGACAGGGGCCACATGACGATGTCGTGTGACTCTCATCGATGGAGGGGAAAAGCAATGCGCTGGCAGCGCGGGCTGGCCCTGTCACGTCGGCCTGCCTCGTTGGCTGGACTGAAGTCCGCAGCAGAGAGTTAAGAAACGTAAACACGCACACAGCTGGCGCACCTGCTCTTTATGTACCCCGGAGGCTCTGGCCCTGCCAAGAGACCATCATGACCCAGCCGTGCATTGCGTGCCATGCTGCCAGAGTTGACACACACAGAAGCATTGCCATTCTCTCACAGCAAGCATTAAATCCAGGGCAGAGGCGACTGGGTGGGGCTCCGGGAGGAGCTTGTCCCCCTAGATGTTTCTTTCCACAGTATAAAAGGATTCTCCAGCCCTCCTAGCTCTGTTCTTGTTGATTGTGCTGGACGCAGGGCTGTGGTCACTGCTTACCTCAGTGGCCGAAGGAATACTTAAGCGCTCCACACTTGGTCTCCCGGTCTGGTGCACAGTTTCCCCACATTTTAGGGATTGCTCAGGGACCCTGCTCTGTGGGCAGGCACACGTGGTGAGTTCTACCATCCAGCACCCAGCTGCTTCCACCAGTTTTCCTGTGTATTCTCCCAGTCTATTTCTCTAACCTACTATAACACATAACCCATTAGAGCGGCATGTGGAGCTTTATGACAGGACCCTGGCTCCAGGGATGTGCCTGAGTCTTTGATTTTATCTTCAGGTAAATTCCAGTCAAGTCAGTAACCTATAAATACATGCTTCTTCTGACCCAAAGTGCAGGAATCCAGCAAGTCTTCCTACCATCCAGGACCATGAATCTACAAGTAAGTCTCCCAATAAATAGCACCTTGTCAACTCCTCGCTCTTTCTCTGTCCCCACTGTCCTGGCACCCTGGGGCCTTCTATTTCCCCTCCCGATGGCCAGCAGGAGGGAAGGGCCACCCCCACACATGGTCCCACTTGAGCTCACTCCGCAGATTCCTCTAAATGGCTACCACACCCTCCCACTTCCCGAGAACTGGCAGGGCGCCCTGGGTCCAGCCATTCAGTCCCCTGAGAACTCGAGGGGATATAGAGGCGGGAAGGAGCTCCCAGGAAGGGACTGTGGGCCAAGAGAGCTGAGGACACACACCTTCAGCTTGTGATTAGCAGGTGAGAAGGCCACCCCTGCCCCTCCGCCTGCTTCCCCAGGTGAGCAGCAGCACCCTCCCCTGCCCACTGTACAGCTTTTCCTGGACAGCTCTCAGAGGTGCTCCGAGGCTGGAGGATTCCCTTTGAGGGGAATCTGCTGGGGAAGCAAGCTGAAGAAGGAGTCTGGGAGGTGGAGACTGAGGGCAGCTCTGGGTCAGCGGGCAATGCCAGGCATTTGGATGAAAATGACAACATCCCATCTTGCCGCCCCTCCTCGCCTCTCTTCGGTCACAGTCCCGTTCTGTTGGACGTGCCTCCCCACCAGTTAGAATCCCTGCAGGGGTACGATTTCCCCTGGTGCACTCTGGAGAAAAGGAGGCCCAGAGAAGGGCAGCAGTACCCTATGTCATAACCACGACACCAGAGTGCCCCTGGGTCCTCAGCCCCGGCTGTGCTGTTGGGGCTCTGGGCTAGCTACCATCCTCATGAGGGGGCCTGGGAAAGACATTTGAGTGTGAGACAGGAAGGTCAGAGGGTCCTGGGGAGCCACGGAAAGTCCCCTGCCTGTGAGAGGAAACAGAGCAGTGAGGAGGGGGCCCGTGTGAGGGGAGAGGGGGAGAGGGGGACCGGGTGGAGAAGGCAGGCCAGCCAAGGTGAGGGCAAGGACACGTCAGGTTGCCTCCCTGAGCCTTCCCTGTGGGTTCTTGCCTCTCCCTCCCTGCCTCTCTCCTTTCTCTCTCTCTCTCTCTCTCTCTCTCTCTCTCTCTCTCCCTCATTTTCTAGGTCTTTTTATTTCTATTCCTCTCGTTCTTTCTCTCTGTCTCCCTCTGTCTCTCTGTCTATCTCTCTCTTTCTGTCTCTCTGCTTCTCACCCACTGCTCTCCCACTCCAGCATCTCTCAGGATCAGAACAAGGGCAGTGTTGATGCTGACAGCAGGACGGGCACGAGAGGATGAGGGTTCTCATTCTGAGGACATCCCAGAGAGGATCTGGCGGGGCTACTCCTTCGCCGCTCGCACAAATGCCCACTTCTCCCCACAAGGGGACCCCAGGGCCCTGCAGCTAGTCATGAAATTCTCTGTACTTGATTTGAAATTTCAGAACAGCTTCTCAAACTGTGCTCCTGTGAATCCTAAGGGAAGGCCAGGGTCCCCTCCACCTTCCAGCCCCATCACCCCATCTTCCCTCTTGCTCCTAAGGCCTCCATACCTCCACCTAGAGCAGAATGAAATTTCCTGGGCACTGCCCCAACTAGAGACCTTCTGGTGAGGGCAGGTGCTCAGTGAGAGCCTGGTCCAGGCATCGGAGTAGGAGCTCTGTGGGGGGAGCCTCGATGGGAGAGGAGACGGGGAGGCCCCTCCATGCATGGTCCCTGCATGTCCCCTCTGCCGGGTTTTGCACCACCAGGGAGGGAGCCTTCATTTGCCTAGCGGGAGAAGGGCAGGAGCACACCATCAGGCATGATAGGTGTCCGTTACACCTGACTGGGAGGCTAGGGAGATGAGCACTGGCCAAGGTCACTTGTGGCTAGGAGGGGCCCCCACAGCTGTGCCAGGACCACCCCACAGGAGCACGGCCAGTAGTTAGCGCCTGTCATTTCCTGCAGGAGATTCTTGACATCTTGAATCCAACCAAGATGTTCGACCTACTGAACCCCTGGAAAAACTTCAACCAGGTCATCTTCTACCTCACCCTGGTCATCGCCCTCGTGGGGGTGGCAGGGAACGGGCTAGTGCTCTGGCACCTCGGCATCAACATCAGGAAGGGCGTGCTCAACACCTACCTGCTGCACGTGGCCGCCGCCGACTTCCTGTTCCTCTGCTGCCAGGCGGGCTTCTCCATTGTCCAAGTGACGGTGGGCGTCCGGAGCACGCTGTTCCCCGTCATCACCTTCCTGTGGTTCGTCGTGGGGCTCTGGCTGCTGGCAGCCTTCTGCACCGAGTCCTGCATCTTGAACATCTTTCCTTCCTGCTACAAGCGCGGCCGCCCCAAGCACACCTCGACCATCATCTGCGCCCTCATCTGGGCCCTGGCCCTGCCAGCCGTGCTGCTGCCCGCCCACGCCTGCGGCCTGCTGCACGACAGCTCACGCCCGCTGGTCTGCCTTCGCTACCACGCCACCAGCATTGCGTGGCTGCTGACGCTGGTGTGTGTGGCCTTCGGGTCCAGTCTGCTCCTCTTCTGGGTGACGTGCTGCACCCTGAGCGCACGGCCCAAGTTCTACGACATCGTGCGGAGCTCGGGAACACTGGTCCTCTTCTGCCGTCTGCCCTTCGTCATCTACTGGAGCCTGCGGCCGCTCCTGAACTTCCTGCTGCCCATCTTTCCGCTGCTGGCCACCCTCCTGGCCTGCACCGAGGGCACCTGCAAACCACTCATGTACTTCATGCTCGGCAGGCAATTTGGGAAACGGGAGCCGCTGCGGACCATCCTGCAGAGGGCGCTGGGGGACGAGGCTGAGCGGAGCGTCAGCCAAATCGCCCTGCCTTTGAGCCACATCAAGGGGTGACCGGCCTGCCCCCGCTCCCCCTACACTGGCCAGCACTGCGTGTAGCGGCAACCCATGACTTTGCTCTTGTTCTGGAGGCCTCCTGGCTGGACATGGAACAAGGAGACGGCGCCAAACCTGCACAGGATGAGGAGATCATGAGGAGATGTCCCGGGGCCAGGCAGGCAGGCGGGGAGAGGAGCCGCCGGACACCCAGAGACATGCAGCCCCTTCCACAGGGTAAGGCCGAGTGCGGGGGCGGCGGGACTGATTGGAACCCAGACCTCTGGTTCCGTGGCAAGAGGCACCCACCGGCCTGGGCATGGGGCGCGCACAACTCTTCCATTGCGGAGTCACAGTTGCGCCACTTGGTTCTTCCTCCCTCGCCCACATGCCCCCCAATCCTCCGTGGCTCAGAGCCCACTCTCCAATACCCACCCCACCCTCAGGCCACCTTCTGTATTTCTCCCGCCTGGTGTCACCAGCGGAGGCCACCAGGGAGCGCTGTTCTCCCACCAAACAGACCCAGCCCGGCGGGCTGAGGTGGCCCTCCACACTACCCTGAAACCTACTTATCTCCCACCTCCCAGGCCGGTGTGCCAGCTCACAGCCTGCAGGGGGCTACTGACCGCCGCCCTCCACCCCCATGCTCAGTCTTCCCGTCCCCAGTCCTGGCGACTCCCACCATAGCATTGCAGAGAAAGAGAACAGTAGACAGAGAGAGAGGTAAATTTCCAAGTACACTTCCGTGTTTTATGATAATGTAATCACACACACACACACACACACACACACACACACACACACACACACACCCCTCCGTGCTTGTTGTTAAAACTTTCATCTGAGCCTGGTAGTGTACGCCTGTAATCCCAGCGCTCTGGGAGGCTGAGACACAAGCACCAGAAATTCAAGCCCAGCCTGGGCAATTTGCAAGACTCTGTCTCAAAATTAAAAATGTTTAAAAAGGGAATGAAGAAAGTAGATCAGTGCCAATGCCCTAGCTTCTGTCTCAGTACTGGGAAAGAAAATGTCAAGCCCTCCAGGAAATTTTGAAAAGATAAATTACCAACATTTTTTTTCACCCAGATGGTCATATTTTTAGTGACTAGTACTCTGTTCCTGTATTTTTGTAATAAAGGACTTGTTTGTTTGAGAAAGGGTCTTATTCTGTCATCCAGGTAGTAGCTCAGGTTGGCCTTGAGCTCACACAATCCTCCTGCCTAAACATCCCAAGTCCTGGGATTATAGCTATGCATTACCATGCCTGGCTAATTTTAAGATTTTTCTGTGGTGCTGGGGAATCAAACCCAGGGTCCTGTACATGCAAGGCAAGCATTGTAACTGCTGAGCTATGCCCCTAACTCAAAAAATTCTTTTTATACTTTACTTTAACTTTATCAAAATAAAGATAGTCTGTATCTATGCTATATGAAACCCAATATAACAAAGTATTTTACAGCAACATTTGAGTTGTTCATTAAAGTTGTGGGAGTTTTTCCCTTATTAGAAGCTTTTGTTGCTCATGGTTGAAACTATGGAGAATATTAAAACAACAGAAAGAAAAACAACTTACCTGTAGCCTTCCCCCAAGAGAAAATAACTTTGTATGTTTTTGGCCCTCCTGGGAATGAACATACCTCTAGCCTTCCTGGGTCTTTTGCCCCTTCCCCAGCCTGAACCCTCAGGACTGGGTGACTCCAACGGGGAGACTGAATTAATAAGGCCCTCTAGAGTCTCAGAAAGGGTGGGCAGAGGAACCCCCACCCAGCCAGTGTGGAAGGTCGACACAGGGGTCCGCATGGGGAGAGTTACCTCTTCTTACAAAACTTCAAGCTAGAGGCCAAGGTGGATTCGGCCTGGTGATAGTTACTTTCCCCTTGCTGAGACAATGCCCGACACCCCCAGGTTACAGGAGGAAAGGTTTTCGCTCACAGTTTCAGTAGGTCTCATTCTCCTCATGGGCAGCTGGCAAGGGTAGAAGCAAGCGACAGAGGCCTAGCCAGAAAGAAAGTGCTTATCCCATGATGGCCAAAAAACCGGAGCAAGAAGGGAAGGGCAAATAGCAAAGGCTGCGTACTCCGCTAGGGCACGTCCCGGTATCCGCCCCTCTAAGCCATGCCTCAGGGTTCCGCCCCTGCCGACCAGGCCCCACCTCTTAGCAGTACAGAAAATAGATGACTTGATCCACGAATGCAGTTAAACCCCACAATCCAGTTACCTTCAAAAATGTGAAGCATTTGGGGTACATTTCAGATCTAAGTCATAACAAGCCTCCTCTCTGGAAGGCCCAGAGGTGGGATTACGGTGGGGCAATTTCAGCAGTGGGTTTCTCCAAGGTCAGCCCCATCCTCCTGGGCCCAGGTAATAACTAAATACCCTATTCTTAGTTCCTCTGGTGTGCAACTGTCCTGTCTGAACTTCAAGGTCACCTGGAGCAACCTCCTAACATCATTAGCATTGTTTCCCTTGGTGACAGTCATTTGTCTGCCTGCTCAGTATCTCATGGGGGACATCTGTGTACTGAAGAGGACAGGTGGACAGCTCAGCAGCTTGTGGCATCTGGTGTGCATGATAAACAGCCCAGGCTAGACAGATGGGGAATAGGGCTTCTGCCCTAGGACTCACTGCTAGGGTGGAGGATGCCAGCCTGAGTCCCAAGAGGTAGCTGTGTCCCTGGTCTGGAAAAGCTCCCACCCAGTGGAAGGCCAGGTAGTCCTGTGCTCACCTGAGTCCAGACAGATGCAGGTCAGATGTGATCCAGCTCAAGGTGCTGGGCCCCTACCTGTTGGCCTTTCTCTGGCCAGGTGACCTCTGCTGAGTTCCCTGGCTGTGCAAAGCCAGGTCTTTAAAAGTAGGTAGGAAAGTTCTCCTTGGCAGGATGATGGGGTCTCAGCCTTTGGCAGGAGATGACTATGGCAATCCTCAGGCCAAAAACATTACCCATCCCCCGAGAGGTGCTGCAGGAGCACCCAGCGTACCCTGACCTTGCCACCCCCGCAGCACTGTCTGCCAGTTTCCCACCCTGGGCACTGTCTGCCCAGCCACAAGGCTCTGTCCTTTCATTAGAGTCCTAGGGATGTCCCTGCAGCAGACTCTGTTCTTAACTCGACTGGGGTATGACTGCCTTGTCTGAGCCCCCAGGCCACCACCATGCCCAGAGCAGCCCCCCAACACCAGGAACTTCATTTCCTCGTTATTTAGTCACTTGCTGTCCTGTTCAGTGCCATGTCTCTCGCTAGAAGGAGAGCTCCCTAAGGACATGGAACCAGCCAGCCACCCTGTCACTGCTGTCTCCTGGGATGTGCCCACTGGATGGTCAGGTGAATGGACAGCTGGGTGGCTGGATGAACGGTATCGCTAACATGGAATGCAGCTGAAGGGGGTGATCCTGAATCCCAGAAGCATCCCAGCCAGTCCACAACCTGGTCCCTGATGTCACATGAGGCCCCATCCAACTTTGCTCACCACCAAGCCCAGCCACTGGGACTTCCCTTTCCATTACCATCTCCATGCCGAGCACTGGGCGTGGTGCTCAACATAGGAACCTGCCACAGTGATTCCATTCCCCGAGGGACCTGACACCTAGAGAAGGGCACAGAGCGTGAAGCAGCAGCACCATGAAGTACAAGAACTGCAATCTGTGGGCACAACAAGGAAACTGAGGCAGGCAGGAGACACCAGAGACAGATAGGGCTATGCCATGATCAAGGGGTGGCCCTGAGAAATCCCCAAAAGGACAAAGGCAGGAAGGTTTCAGGGAGGGCTGACGGTGGGGGTGGGTGGGTGGAATATACAGTGGAACAATATGAGATGGAGAAGGGGAGGGGACAGGTCCTCCGTGAGTGGGAAGTAAGCCACAGCCACCTGTTGAGAGGAAGGCTGGCTGTGGGCAGCTGGCCCTGCGAGGGGACAGAGACACACAGGGGGGCAGTGGGCAAGTTTCCAGGTTTGCATTTCCAAGGGTTCAGCTCAAGATAAACATTATAAATGGAGAGAGAAACCAGGCCAGACTCACTTTTTCTGTCCTCTTCCCTCATGAATCTCCAGTTAGTGGAGACTTTCCAGTACCCACTGAACCGCACAGGTATCTATTATAAATTACCCGATTGTGTGTAGCAGGTCTCCTTGACTAACCTTACATCAGCATCCAGCCATCTTCATTATTGATGCTTTATATTAAGTCATGAAATTGGGTGGTGTGAGTCCTACACACTTATGCTTGTTCTTCAAGATGTGTCCATCTATATAAATTTTAGAATCAGCTTGACAATTTCTCCAAAAGTCTACTGAAATTTTGTCTGGGATTGTATTGACTCAGTTTATTGGCCCCCGTATCTCGTAGGTGTGCTAGGATTGCTTGAGGCCCTTCCCTGTGCAGAATGTCACTTAAGGTTAGCTAGAAGAATAAAATAGAAGAGCCTAGGCCTGTGATAAATTCATGAGCTCATAGGAATTCTTGACAGTGTGGAATTGGGAGCCTTGGGTATACCGCTCCTGAATGCCCACACCCTTTTTCTTAGCTTTCTGTCATTGTGACAAAATAACTGAGAAAAAACACATTTTAAAAGGAAAGATTTATTTTGACTCATGGTTTCAGAAGTCCAGTCCATGATCACTGGCTTCTGCACTTGGGCCTGAAGCAAGGCAGACCATCACGGCTGCTGAAGCAGATGGAAGAGAAAGCTGCTCACCTCGTTATGGTCAGGAAGCAAGGAGGAAGGGGGCTGAGGACAAAGACATACTCTTCTCAGCACTCCTCAAGTGACCTGGTTCCTGCAACCAAGCCCCATCTCCTACTGTTTTCACTACCCCATAGCCAATTATGAGCCCCTCAATGGAGACCAAAATCTCACTTGCTTTCCTCTTCGATGCTGGCACTAATTTAGAAAGATTGTAGTCACTGAGCATATGCAAGAAAAGGCATGTGTCTGCCAGGAGGTGAGCCAGGGCCTGACCTTCACGTGGTACCTGTGATGAGAATTACAAGAAAGCAGGGTTCTCTGGTGCCTGTTAGAGATTTCACGGAGTCTCAAGGCCTGAAGGTCTCTGCCAGCAGCTCCAAATACTGAGTTTGGAAGAGTGAGGTCACCTTTCCAAACTCTGCCCTGGTGCTCCACTTCTAAATACTTCTGTGCTGGGGACCCCAAGAATTCAACACATGAGCCTTTGGGGGACATTCAAGATCCAAAGCTTAATACACTCTGGTCCCCTCTCTGTTAGCACCTCCTCCAAGAAGCATCTGCAGCCACTGGCAGCATCCACATTCTTCTGGGGCTCCAGTCTGTGAACACACTGCCTAGAAAACAAACAAAAAAATGAAGGTCAGACTGGAAGAAAACTGCTCTGCGCCCTCAGCCTGAGCTGTGCTCCACCCAGGCAATTGCTGTATCCTGGTAACCCCTTCATTCTACAGGTGGAGAAATTAAGGCCCAGGTATTGTGGGACCTCCCCAAGGTCACACAGCCACACTGTGGCAGATCCAAGCTCCAGGGGTGAGGGAGCCAAGGCCTCATGCTCAGGCCTCTTCAGACAGACCCATGAGTGCTTCAATGACATTTGGAGCCAGATCCCAGGCTCTGATGAGGACCTGTGCATCTCAGCAACTCACGGTCTTGGAAGCCCGAGGGTGCAGGCCTGTTAGAGTTGCCCCAGACGAGCAAGTGCACTCTCCTGCAAGAGAGTGGCAGGTGGCCTGGGCAGGACTAATGGCCTGGAAGAGGCTGGCTGACCAGAGGCAGCCGCAGGGAGGCTGAGTAAGGACATTTGATGGAAGCCATCCCCAGGCTTGCCAGAGAGGCCAGAAAGCCCAGGCAGACAGATGGAGCCACCTTCCTGGGACAGCAGGGGTCTGGCACAGCTCCCTCCTCATTAGCACCTCATTACCAGGCTGTTCAGCCTGTGCCAGGGAAGGGGCTGAAAACCCCAACTCTGGCACAAGGCAGCCTCTCCTGAGCAGATCTGGGGAGGGGGCAGCTTCCCATCCCAAAGTACCACCTCGACTGCCCCTCTTGGGCTCTGAAATACCACCACGAGTATCATACTTGAGGGACAGAAAGGTGGAACACACTGACCTGTAGAATGAGAGAGGGACATAGCAGAGTGGAGCTTTGCTCCTACCCAGGGACTGGACCAGCACTCTACAAGTTTAGAGACTCCAAGAAACCCGGCAAGTGAGTGGGTTTCCTAAGGTCTGTAAATCTGTATTTGTTATGTTGAGAAGGAGTAGGGGCTCGCCATGCCTCTGGGAGATCCCAGGGGTGGAGAAGCAGGCTCATCACCTTCACCAAAATCAGCATTATCCCCATCACCGTAGTCATCACCACCACCACCGTCATCACCTTCACCAAAATCAGCATCACAATCACGGTCAACACCACCATCATTGCTGTTATCATTGCCGTGACTATCATCCCTGTTGGCATTACTGGTATCACCGTCATCTGCATCACCTGGTCATTATCAGCTTCCTCACTAGCATTACTGTCATCCTCATGTCTCCCCCTCCGCAAGGCAGCCCACGCTCGGCTAAGGAGGGCGAGAGGAAGAAAGCCCCCCCACACTGCCACCCTCTTCACCTCAGCCCATACCCTTCCCTGAGCCACCTCCGTGAGCCCCAGCATCCTCCCTGCACACAAGGAGCCCCTCCATGGCACAGGTTACCAAGTTCCCTAAATTAGGTGTCAGCAATCTCCAAATCAGCCTCCTCAGCAGTGTTTGCTAGCGCAAGTGAGCGTGGGAGTCAGGAGACGTGGTATCAACATGGTGATGTCATTATTGGGACCGTCACTCCGCCCCTGCCAACGCCACCACCATCATCATCACTCACAGGTGCTGATCAATGCCATGCAGGATAAAGGGAGGGAGGTAGGGGAGGAGAGAGGGAAGGAACAAAAAAGGAGGGAGGAGGAGAGGACAGCAAATCAGAGAGGAAGGGAGAAGACAAGAGAGAGAGGCAGGGGACGTGGTGTGCCTGAGGGACAGGTGCAGTTTTCACTTTGGCTCAGGCAGGTAGGTCGTAAGAAAAAGCTGCAGCCAGCTGGATTAAGGGCCCCAGCAAATGCTGTGGCTCTTGGACCTGGCTTCATTCACTGCCCTAGAAAGAACAAAATGGCGGCCCTCTGCAAGATGTGACGACTCCCTATTCTCCCCTGCTCGTGGACTGGCAGGTTGTCTCTGTTCCCCTATGCCTAAAGGCATCTTTACTGTCAATTCAGCCAAGAAGAGGCCGGGAAGGGCACAAACTCCACTCCAGCGAGTCCCCTGAACTTCCCAGCTGTGTGGGGCAGCTGTACTAAGTGTGTCTTCCAGACATGGCGGCCCACAACCCCTGCTCGAGGGCAGGACTGTGCCCGTCCCTCACCGTAGGGGATGATGCCTCCCCAACACTCTTGTCTCCCCAACAAGTGGCCAGCCATAGTGCTGACCTGCACTTCTGAGTGACATCGGTGACACCTGGAAGGTGCTCACCTCTCTCTGGTGCTCAGGGCTACTGTCCTGTCCACATGGGTGGTTCTCTGTTGGTTCCAGACCAGGGAGAGGACAGGCAGGATCTAGGAGGCATCCCCAGCAGCCCTAGCTCCAGCCAGTAGGTACGGGGTGTCTCTGAATGTCGAGGGCTCCCAACGCGGACAAACGACCAGTCACACTCGCTCCCCACACCCTGCCCAGCCACAGAGTGGCCTCCCCCTTCCATGGCTGCCAACTAGGGGCACTGGGAAGTGAGGCTCCACATCTCCTGATCCTGTCCTACCACAGTGACCTGGGACAGTGAGACTCAGAGACTTAGCATCCGGGTCTGTGAACCTGGGAACAGAACATCCTCCAGAGATGGTCAAATGCGAGAAAGAGCAAGTTTTAAACACGTGCTTATTGAGCACTTAGTACTAGACATGAGGTGGACTCCCTGTCCTTACAGAAACTGCCTCCCCTCAATCCCCAGGAGGAGGGTCAGACTGAGTGTAGGAGAGGCCCAGTGACCTGCCCAGTAGTGTGTACTTCCCAATCCCGTGTTACAGCCTCCGGAATCTTCTGCTTCCTCCCTGATGTGACAGGTATAGACAAAGGAGTGGTCTCAGTATTGTGTTCACAAGACCACGCAGGCAGAGGTGAGCAGGCCAGGACTGGCCCAGGCTGCCCCTCTAAGTCCCTCTGAAGTCCAGAATTCTGCAACCTGTGGCCCATCTGCACAACACTGTGAGGTTTGCTGGCCAGGAGTCTGGGCCCATGGCAGAGCTACGCTCATTAAGAGAACACAGAAGCCACAGGCGCCCACAGCAGAGGGCCAGGAGCCACCACCATGTGACGCATTCCAGGTACAACGAAGAAACACTCAGATCAGCGGTCCAACTGCCCTCCTGGCAACCACCCACGCGGAGCTCTCGAGCCACCAATGCGCTGGGTACTTGGGGCTCTCTTGGCCCAACTTCTGCAGCCTTTTTTCCAAAGAGACTTTTTATAGGCTACAGGCTTTGGCAGTGCTGGGCAGAATGGGGTGGGTTGGGCTGGGCCAGGCTGGGCTGGGTTGAGCTGTGCTGACCCGTACTGTTCTGACCAGGGCTAAGAGGGACCTGAGGATGGCCTGATGCCAGGTGATGGAGAATAGCACTAGAATATAGGGAGATGGGCCAGCATCCCAGGAACCCCCAATTTGCTGTGTGATGCCAGGCCACGGGCCACCCTCTCTGTGTCTCAGGCTCTGCCTCACCTAGCCTGGAGGAGAAAGGCCACCACGGGTCATGGGGTGACTGTCTGTGGGGGAGGAGGGTGTCTCCTGTATATTTAAGGTTAGCACACTTACCTCCCCCACGGTCCCTACACAACCCCTCTCTGGAGGTAGAAGACCTCTCCTTGGTGTTAGATAACACTTCCTGCTCGCACAGCTCCACCGTAGCTGCAGTGGCTGCGGACAAGCCTGCTGGATGCCCAGGAGGCGGGAAGCAGTGCTGAGTCTGGTGTTGCTGGAGGGGGCGCCTGACCCTAGAGGCAGCGCCCGTTGTGGGCTGTGATGCCCCTGAAGAAAGTTCTGAGACCCTCTGAGAGCTGCCAGTTGCTGCAATGGCCGCCTCAGCCCCTGGCCGACCCCACACCCGCACCACACAGTCGGGCAACATATGTGCGGGGCAAGACTCAGGTATGCTGTCTGAAGCAGCAGGGAGGATGGCAGGGTTTCCGCCAGGAGGAAGAGCCTGTGCTGGGGGCGGGGCAGACGGGGTCTGTGCCATTGGCTGAGCGATCTGCTGGGCGGACTCAGCCCACCGGGGACGGCCAAGCTGAGCAAGAGGCAGCAAGGACCGGACTAGCCTGAGAAGGGACCCCTCGCCGCTGCCCACATGCCCTGCTGCACGGTAAGCGCCTCGCCTCCCGCAGGGACCACGCCCGGCGTGCTCGGGAGCCTTGCACCTGGAGGGGTGGGCGGGGAGTCCGGGGAGTCCCCACGCTGCAGGCAGCAGCACTGAGGACGCAGTTGCAGTTGCGGGACCTGAGGGTCTGGGTCTTGGAGGGAGGGGGCTGAAGAAAAGCCTTTATGTGGGAGTACAGAGCCTCTCCTACTTTTCAGAGTGCTCTGCTGACTTCGGCATGCCCTGGGGGCTGCACCCTGGCTGGCCGGACAAGAGCCCTACAGGGGCCACCCCTTGCCTGCTGGCCCCCGGGAGCACTCATCCCGGTCAGGGCCCACAAGGCAGTGGGAGAGGGCCGCAGCTTCCAGCAGTCTCTGCCAGGCACCCCCAGGGCCAGATGCTGCATTGCACCCACATGGAAACTCCTCGGGGGAAGCTCCTGCTGCTCCATCCACCAGGATCCCCAGCTGCCCAGGGGACTGTGCTCCCTCTCCAGAGCCAGGAAAGGCGGTCATCTGGGTTAGGGGTGTGGGAGCTTCAGGTCTTGCCAGCAGGTGTCTGCCACTGTGTGTGGTGCATTGGGAAACCGTCTCTGTCCTGTCTGTGTTTGACTTTCAACTTTTTTTTTTTTTGTTCAGTTACTCTTTTTAAGAAACAAACTTGAAAGGGGCTATTTCTAAACTCTTGATCTAATATTGCTTTGGCAGAATAGAGCAAAAGCTGAGGACAATCAGGGAATGAAAAAGGAGTCTCCCACACGCCGTGAACTGGCCAAGAAGCTGCCAGACCCTTGGGTGCAGACAGTGGTGCTGGGTGCAGACTATGGGGCAGACTGGGCAGTTGGAGCAGGGCTGTTTCCCAGGCCTCCAGGTTGGCCGGAGCTTTGGGCAGAGCTGGGCTTCTGGAACAGGGACGGGCACAGCTCCTTGAAAGGGAGCCATCAACCAACCTAAGGTCATGGGGGTTCTGACCTATCTGCCCCTCGGCCTGAGGTCCAGGTCCCTGCAGGGTGTGGGCAGGGGAACCTCAGCTCTCTGGACTCAGACTCCTGAGAAGGAAGGCCCCACTCTGGGCTAGAGCTTTCCCTGAGGGCACAGGAGGGGCAGTGAGGTGGGACAAGCCTGACCAGCTGGTCATGAGAGGAAGCTGAGGCCACATGGGTGCCAGGGGAAGAGCAGGTGCAGGTGGGCCCAGTTTGCTCCCTCCGCTGCACAGTGCCTGGCTCCCTGAGGTCCTACTCCTTCCCGTGTCACGTGGGAGTGAGTGCGGGGGTTGCTGTGTTGATCGATGAGGTGGCACCATCCAGGGCCCCATCTTGCCAGGTGCTAGGTAAGGGCCCTCATGGCAGCCGGAGGCCAGGAAGAACACGGTAGCAATGATGCATGCTCTCCTGGCACTTATGCAATACCCTCACAGGCTGCAGCCCCACAGAACGCCCCAGAGCTCCCTGCCCAGGACCCACCAGCATTTTCAGGGGTCACTCTGCTCCACTCTCACCATCAGTCCCACATGCCAGCTGAGAGTCTGCTGTTGGGGGCCACTGTGTTCTGTGTATGTGCAGGAGTGTGGTCAGAGGTATGACTCACTGGAGGGACCTTTTGGGGAGTTCTGACAGCAGCCTGTCCCCCATCAGGGCCCTGCTTCTTAACTTACTGTGCATTGAGGCAGGGCAGCACAAAGGCTGAGGCTCCAACTACTGGTCAAACACCCCAGGCAGGGAGCCTGAGGACCTGGGTGGAGTCCCCGCTGGTGGCCTCAGGCTCAGAGACACCGGGCCTTTCTGCCCTCAGTCTCCTCATCTGTAAAGTGGGAAAAAAGCCAGCAAGGAGCCCTCATGAGGCAGTGAGGAGGGGGCAGGGGGCAGTCCTCCAAAAAATTCAAACGAGAAACACCAAGTCACCTAGAACATGGTCCAGGTCACGAGACGTGATCTAGGACGCAGAGCCACCACCGCTCTGGGAGAAGACCTCAGTTTCTAAGGCACAGCTGAGAGTCTGAAGTTGAGACCACAGAGTCTCCTCAGTCCCGCTTGTCTTCTGTCTCTTTGCCCCACAGTCCTCTGCTCCAGGGGTCCTGGTATGGTACATTTGGGGCATGTCGTGCACCTAGATCATCACAGGGCTCACCCCGCCCACTCATTCTTCCCATGGTGCCCCCTGCACATAGGCCCCCAACCCTCTTTCCGCCAGAGTAGTCCCTGCGGCAGCCCCACCCAGAACCCTGAATGCCCACACCTCCTCCTGCCCCCTGTCTAGGTTATGATGTCACAGTTCTTTTCTGATACACTGACCCTGCTCCTGAGCCTGCACCCCTGGAGTCATAGAGTGACAAAGCAGGGTGACACAGTGGTCTGCAGGTGCCACCAGCCAGACATCCTCTGCAGTGTCCTTAAAGGCCCCCTCTGGCTCTGGGGCCAGACCTCACCTTGTTTCCAGATCTAGGGGGCAGTGGTTCTCAGGCAGACCCAGGACCAGGGCTGACTGAGATGTCTACCAAGCTATCATCCTGGCATAGACTCCCAGCAGCCCAAGCTGGCCTGACACCCCAACGACAGGGCAGGACCTTGGCAGCTGTCTGGGAGAGGCATCTGATCTAAAGCACCTGGCTCCTGGGAGTGGGTGAGCTAGCTCTCAGAGAACAGAGATTGGAAGGGAGGACTGGGGACAGCTTTGGGGACATGGAAGCTGAGGAGGTGGAGTAGTCTGGTGACAGGAGGATTTTTGTCCCTGTAACCCAGGAGCTGGGCAGTCCCAGGCTGCACAGTGCATCTGTAGGTGACATAGTACCCTGCTAGCCTCATCTGCCTGATATGGGGGGATCCTGATAAACTGCAGTGGGACGAGGTATGTCTCTGTCTCAATTTCCCCCAATGTGAAATGACATTAATAGCAACAGCCTCATTGTTTTACTGTAATTTAAAGAAGCTTACCCCATGTGTGGTACCTGGTGCCTGGCAAGGTACTTTGTGTGTGTTGGCTGCCATGACTTGACCTGTCACTGGCATCATTAGTTCTGATGCTGCATTTTCTGCTGCTTGTTGGGAGCTAATGAGCTGAAGATTCAGGTATTTTGGGAGTTCTCAAAATGCTCTCAAGTCCAAGGCATGGAGTCCACTGGATCTGGCGGTAAAAACCCCCTGGTCTCCAGGCCTAAAGCCCAAGCCCAGCTGGGCCAATCTGCCCACGGTAAGACAGCCCTCCAAACAACTGTCTAGATGCCCAAGTCTGTGTTCCCAGGGGCTACCGTCCCCACAGGGTGGGGTCTGAGTGTTTGGTAGCAACTGAGCTTGAGTCTGAGCCTTGAACCTCATCGGGTAGAATGTCCTTATCAGAGGACATCTTTTCTGTTCATCTCTCTGCCTGCCCATACCCTGCTGGACCTTCGGCTGGGCCTAATCCTTGTGCCTGCTGGTTCCGGGAAGGCTGGACCCATAGACCATCCCTTGGGACCCAGGGATCAAAGTTCCCCAACATCCCCTTTGCCTCTGGCCAGCTCCTGGCCTTGGCGTTGAGGAGGAAGAGAGGAGACAAACAGTAATTGTGTGAGGCATAACCTCAAATGCTCGAGCTCATCCTCCCAGCCAAGGAAGGGGAAGAAGGCAGTGGGGAGGGAAGCAGCGGGGCGGGCCACAAGGCCAACGGTGCCAAGGGAGGAAGCACTGAGCAGGCCGGTGCCCCACATACCACCTGCCTCGCAGGGACCTGTAGGCACATATGTGTCTTGTCACTGTGGTCAAAGCCCTAGCTAGAGAGAGTCAGTTCGGGGGCCCTTCTAGATGGAGTCTGAGGCACTGGCCCAGCAGAGGCTCTGGAAGCTGGCAGGAGCCAGGAGCAGGGGGTGACTGTGAGGCTGTTCTTTGGGGCATGACTGAGCTGGTGCCTGCCAGTAGAGCAGGGTTCATCAGGAGGTGATGGAGTGGAAGGGATTAAGCAGCCCCATCCTTGGCTGCTACCTCTCTACCTGGAGGGGTCCCCAGGCTTTACAAGCACCCCCAAGCTGAGATGATCCAGATAAGGTGCTCCCAGCCTCTGCCAAGACCCTTGTCACCTTGTGGTCTTCCCCAATTGAGGGTCAGACTAGAGGGAGGTCTCTAGCCTGCCTTCTCCTCGTACTCCCCAGGGCGAGGCTAGGGCAGAGACAAGGTCATCTCAGCTCCTGTCAGCCAGAGGAGCCGGCAGGACTCCTCACACCAGGGTGACCCTGAGGCTCGGGACAGATCCTACTCCCCGTCCGGGCCTTTGCGTCCAGCTGGCAAATTTCAGATTTCCCTGGATCAGGGCCAGCATTCTGAAGACAGCAGTCCTTGACAGGCCCATAGTTCATCCTTGTCACATGAGCACCCATCTCTCCAGACCCCTCCCCATTGTCCAGGAGCCCCCAGCTCACATCCTGCTCGAGTGTTCCAGCTGCGGCACCTCCTTGACTCCATCTCCAACACAGGATCGGGGGGCCGGCTCAGTCAGGGTCTTCCCCGGGTGTCACACCAGGCCTGCAGGAGGTGACCACGCTGCTGTTGTTGGGGGCCAACGCAAGCAGGGAAGGAGAGTCTGATGGGCAGGCGTCATCCGGGGTCTGCCCTCTGCCTGCATGCTTGCCACCTGTCCCTCACATAACAGCTTAGAAGGTGGGATTGTGCTTTGCTGATTATCCTCGGGCTGGGTTCCCAAGGGCACAGAGTGTCTGGCCCCAGGCAGCCACATGGTAACACTGGCACCAGCCAGCTATGCAGCTGCCACCCACTACCAACCAGGATACAAACTGGCTCACAAGGGCCTCGAAGGCCAAGGAAAGGGTGCTGAGACACGTCCTCTCAGACTCAGGACTTTCTTCTACGGGGACCTGCCCTGTCCCTATCACCCTGCAGCTTGCTGCCACCACAAGCTTTGTCTTAGTGTCCTTGAGAGGTATGTGAAGGACAGAACAAGGTGGTGCCGGCCTCCTGGCATAGATGGGGCCTGTTTGAGTTACAACAAAGAGAATGGGGAAGATGCAACAACACAGGAGGGTGGGGGCCCCCAAAGCCCTTCACTATCGCCCCCAGTGACCGCTACCAGTGCCCTTTAGATGCCTGGTCTGTGCCTGTGACCCCTTCACAGGCCCACCTGAGGCCCTCGTCATAGCCTTAGGCAGCTCCATCTTCAGTAAATAAACTCTGGCTGTGTGCTCATGTCCTGGAGCTGCAGGACAGGGCATTCTATCATCCTCCTGAAGGACAGACCCTCAAAAGCCGGCCATCAGCAAGCCGGTCCCCCATTCTGGGTGGGTCTGCTCCCAGTGCCTTCCGATACCTATGGCTGTGGTGCTCCTCGGCTCTCTTTGGCTTATAAGGACATCAGTTATGTTTCAGTAGGAACCCCATCTTGTCCTGACTAATCACATCTAATAGGACCCTGTTTTCAAATTCAGGCCCACCCTGAGGTATCGGGGTTATACTTCTACATAGGAATTTGGGGCCCAATGTTTATAGCAGCACAACTTAAAATAGCGAAATCTTGGAAGCAGCAAATATGTTCGTCAGATGAACAGGTAAAGAAGATACTTATACAACAGAGTACTGCTCTGCCATAAAGACAAATTTGAGTCACGTGTGGGAAAATGGATGCATTATGCCTAGCAACCTGAATCAGACACAGAAGGCTAAATATCACATGGCTTCGCTAATATGAGAAAATAAAAGTATGAAAAAGTAAAAGAACAACATAAGAGAGATGGAAGAAAATAGGGAGGTGGAGTTTGTGGAGAAGGAAAGGGGGTGTGTGGGGGTAAGGGGACAGGGAAGTAAAAACGATCAGGATGTGATATGTATCCACACCAATTTCTCAACCTGATTGTTATCATTATGTACTATCAAATACTAATTAATACTAATTATCAAATACTAATTAAAATCATTTTGGTTTAAAAAAAAGAATTCAGGAGTCAACATAGCCAAGGAGGGGGTGGGCCCTGGCACTAACCACATTGTCAGGGGACCACTGAGGATGAATGGAAAGGGGCACGCTGGGCCCAGTTAATTGGTGCGTTCAGTGATGGGTGCGTTCACCTTGGGAGCCCTTCCAGAGGACTGGCCACGACCCTGTGCAATGTCTTGAGAACCCCTTTCACCTGCAAGCCAGGCTCAAGACCAGATGAAGGGCTCCAAAAGGGACATGGGTATTCAGCCCCCTAATAAGGGAATTGAGGTCTTTCTGCCTCTTGCTGGGAACCAGGGGATAGCCAGCCTCAAAGTCCACAGTGACCCTGGTCCAGTGCAAAGGCAGCGTCCTGCTCTTTGACACTGACAGACAGGTGATACCCTTGCACACCAACTGGGAGACATTGGCTGAGCCTGGCCAGGTGAAAGCCAAGACCATCTGAGAAGCCTCAGTGGCCCAGCCTAAAGCCACTGTGGTACCAGGAGCACCTGTTCCATCCCAGCTGGTTCTTACTCCCAGGTGTGCTCTGGGTTTTCCCGCTGCTCACAAGCAGCTTCTCCTCTTGCCAGCAGGGGTCAGTGTGGGACAGCGTAGCTGAAGGACATAATCAGCTCTTCACTATTAACCGAACTCTCTAGGGAGAAGGTGGTGTGGGGTGAGAAGGGGAGGCAGGGCTGAGATGGACACTGGGTCCAGCCTGCACCCCAAGACCATCATGTTCACAGCAAGGGGCCCTCCATGGACAAGGAACTTGGACTATGCCATGAGGCCAGGCTGTTACCAAGGAAAGCTTGCTGCAAAGACCACTGAGGCTAACAGCAATCACTACATGCCCAACACATGGCCATTTGCTCATTCACCGCTGAAAAATCTTTGCCACATGTTATTAAAATGTTCGCTTTACAGATGGGGAGGCTGAGATCCAGGAGGGAGTAACAACCTGCCAGTAGCCTCCTAAACTAAGATTTCAGAGGCCTCCCGCCTCCTTCTGGTCACTGATCCACTTTGGGGAGGAGGATTAAGGTGAGGAAAGTTACTTTTGGATGAAGATGAGGAAAGTTTTGCTTCTCAGTACTATGCGGAAGCCTCTTAAAAGACTTGAGATGTGCTGGGGACGTAGCTCAGTGAGAGCACTGGCCTAGGAAGCACAAGGCCAGTCCCCAGGTATCCCATATTAGCTGGGTCTTGCGGTGCACACCTGTAATCCCAGCACACTGGGGAGGCTGAGGCAAGACGATTGCCATGAGTTCTAGGCTAGCCTGGCTACATAGTGGTTTCGGTACCAGCTTGGACTACAGAATGAGATCCCATTTGTTGTTGTTTGGATCTGGATTGTCCCCCAAACGCCTCCTGTACTACGTATACTGTGCATTTTGGGGAGGTGGGGCTGGCTGGAAGGACTAAAGAGTGAGATCCTGTCTCCAAAAAAGTGATTCAAGATAAGCTACTGGCGATCACTTCCACCTGATAGGAAGTGGGAGCCTGCCATGGCCAGTTCTCGGCAGAGGATGCAGATCTGGTTGGCGTCTTAGCTACTTAACTTGTTGCTGTGGAAAAAATACCCAGAGTCCACAGTTTAAAGGAGGAAAGATTTATTTAGCTCACAGTTTCAGAATGTCTCACATAGTCTGTTCATGGGCAGCTGTGGTGCGAGCAGCCGGCAAGGGAGAGCTGCTCACCCCATTGCAGACAGAAGCCGAGCGAAGCAGCAGCCAAGTGAGTCTGGAGACTCAGGCAAAAGCCAGAGCTTTCCTGAGAAGAAGCTGTAGCAATGTTTCTTCTTCCTTCCTTTTTTTACTTCAAGCTTCCTGTTGCTTCTCCCCTTCCCCTTGGCCCCCAACACCTGCTGCTCAGAGACCCTCCCTCATTTCCTGGCCCGTAAGTCAACAACACACACCTGAAAGCTCTGCCCTGGGCCCCAGTTGAAACAAGTTGGCACAATCTTTCCACAAACCCCAAGTATCTGCCCCTTCCAGCCAGGCCCTACTTCTCAATGTCACACAGTTCCATGACATTTCACTACATCCAAATACATAATGCTTTGGGGGACACCACAGATATCATGGGGGTATCCAGAGGGTGTTCAGCGAAGGCAGAGAACCTCTTCTGTATTTAAGGGTGCTCTCTAGGTAAAGGGGTATACCTACAAAACATGAGCCCAAAAGGCCCCAAAGAGAAAACATACCTGTTTCAATCCCATGGAGTCAGGAAGTCCCCCAAAAGGTCTGCCCAGGATCCCGAGATGTCCCTGCAGGCCGAGCATGCCCACACTGGTCTCAGGTGTGGCCTGGACCATCCTGGAGGGAGAGAAGACAGTGTAGGTCAGCTAGGGGTTGAAGCCCTGTGCCCAGAATTGGGATGGTAGCACCTTGGAGGTTCACCTTTCTGCTGCTCTCTCCACCCAACTAGGAAAACTCAGCCCATCTTAAGGTAACATTTTTCCAGATGTACTCCCTCCTCTTTCCTCCTACCTCCTGTTGGACAGGAAGCATCTCATCAGAGACCCTAAAGGTTGACTGAACTGGAAAGAGCTAATGACCCATGTGGGAAAGGGTAGAGTTGGCACTAGCCCAAGGTTCTCTTCCGGTTTCCCCTCTGTTTACACAGTGCTGGGAGTGTGTCCAGAAGCAGGGAGCCTGGTAGTCCTGAGTTTGCCTTGCCCCATACAGACTACCAGCCCTGTACCCAATAATCCAGCTCCTATCTTACTCCAAACACACTCTAGCTGTCTTCCCTGGAAGGGGCTCTCTGAGATTCCTGGGGTGGCAGGTCCCAGCAGATCTCCTTCCTCTACCCTGGAATCCTCTCTATGCATGAATCCCAGAGGCTATGGGGTTAAGATCGCTCACCCATAGCTCATTGCTCTGAGTGACCTATTTATAAAATAGACATTTGTGAGGGTTATGGGACGGGGAGGGATAGTCATGGGCCCATACCCTAAGGACTTCCTACTCTGAAGGGATAGCAGCTAATTCTAGCCAACTGGCCTTTGAGACAGCCCAAGGGCCAAGCTCTTGTTCCAGTTCCTTCTACTCATGGCCTGCAGTGCTGGAAAACACCTTCCCTCTGCCCCTCAGCACCCTAAGCTACATCTAGCACTGTATTCTCTGGTCTTTTCCTGCTCTATATGGGACTTTCAGCAACCCTATGGGACCTGATACCACCCAGGACCTTAGCCTAGCTTTGCCCATCATTGGGGCACATGTGTGGGCTCCTGAGGCCTGAGCCTTGTCTGCCCACACCACCAACCATGGGGGAATCAGTGTGGCAGGGTAAGCCTTCCCTCCCCACCACATCCTGGGGGCTGGAGCTGGTGTGGCACAGCCTGGTATCTTGAGATAAGGAACACATGGGAAACCTTTTTGAAACACCAGAACCCTGGAAACCAGGAAGAGGCCAGCAGAAATGACTACAGCAGAGGGGGAAAGTCAGATCAGTGCCCTCACGGCTGCACCCTCTATACCTGTCTCTGTTAGAACTGACCGTCCCTCACCTGCCCACAACCATTCCAGCCTGCAAATTAGAAGGCAGTATTCCTGAGCTTTCAGGCAGGAGGTGGGACCCAGGTGCCAGGAAGGAGGAGCACCATGGCAGGATGTTCCTCGTCAGGCATAGGGCCTACCCCTGCTGGCAGCTGTCGGGTATGGGGTCATCTTCTCATACTGTAACAAGGAAACCAACAGAACCATTGTAACTGAGAGTAAAATGAGGAGCAAAGATATGGAGGTCACTTGGGCCTTCATGAGTCCTCCCCTGAGTGTTCCTATCTAGATACCCATGTCCCTAGCCTGGGTCAGTCTACCCCAGGCTCACCTCTGTTATACAAGGGTTTGGAAAGCTGCTCCAGAAGCTGACCCTGGAGAAGGCAAGGCCAGAGCTGAGGGTGGAACAGAGGAGCAAAGTGGCTAGGCCAACCAAGCACCTCCTGCCGAACACCCACCATTAAAAGCACCTCCCAGCCTGTCGCAAGACACATGGCACCGGGAGGTGACTTCCACCTGAAGTCTTTTTTCTTGAATATTCTTGGCTCAAGTCATCGAGCTCCCACAGTGTCAATGGGAAAGTCCCAGTTCCCAGAAAGTTCACCCCATTTCCAAGACGGCTCCTGTCTCTCTTTGAAGTCACTCCTCTGTATGGCCCTTTCAGAACCTCCCCTTCCTGGCCTAGTGACCCATGGGAGCATTTGGCTTATTTAGCTCTTGGGCTAAAGAAACTTTATAGGAAATGCCTGTTTTCTGGGCCACCAAGACACTGCGGTCTCCAGTGAGGACCTGGAGTCAATTCTCATGGACCGTAAGCTCATGGCCTTCAGATCCTTGTCGCCAAGGCAATGACCAGCACCACGTTGGAGCACAGCTGATGACCCTTTGGTGGTCTTCCTAGTGAAGTCAAGCTGCTCCTTGGTACCAAGATCTGAGAAGTGTCAGTGAGTGTGAAAAGGCCTCACACAGCCACAAGTGGGTATTTTCACCGGGAGCAGGGCCTTACCTCATCCTGGATTCAGACATTTGCCCTTTGTGGGAACTCCCTGGCAGCTGGTGGTGCCAGCTATCTTTCTATGTGCTTGTTGGCCATTCACATATCTAATTTGGAAAAATGTCTATTCGAGTGCTCTGGTCATTTTTAATCAAGTTGTTTGGGTTTTGTTGTTATTGTTGAATTACAGGAGGTCTTTATAGACTCTGAAGTTTAAGTCTTATCAGATACGGGATTTGCACATAGTTTCTTGCATTCCATGGGTGGCCTTTTCACCTTGCACTCATCCTGGTGACCTTTGATGTATGTGTTTCTACCATTGGAGAAGCTCAACCTATCTCATTGTTATCATCTGTGCCTATTCAAGGAATCATTACCAAATTCAATGCCATCAGCTCTTCCCCTGTGCTTTTTTTCCTTAGATTTTTTCAAGTTTCAGGACTTATATTTAGATCTTTTCTCTGTTTTGAGCCAGTTTTTGTACCTGCTACAAGGTGGAGTCCAGCTGCATACTTCTGCCTGGGCACATCCAGTTTCCCAGTGCCATTTGTTAAAGAGACTGTGCTTCCCCATTGACTAGCCTTGGCACCACTGTGGAAAATCAATTGACCATGCACGCCAGGGCTTATTTCTGGGCTCTCTGTTCTTTCCCACTGGCCCGTTGTCTGTGCTTCTGCCAGCACCTCACTGTTTTGATGATTTTTGCATGAGGAACGTTTGAAATCAGGAGGTTTGAGCCCTCTAGCTTAGTTCTTCTCTTTTAAGATGTTTTTGATTATTTGGGTCCCTCGAGATTCCCCTTGAGTTTTAGGAGAGATTTCTCTGTTTCTGCAGAAAATGACATTGGGATATTAGCAGGGATCATGTTGAGTCTGTAGGTGGCCCTTGGTAGTATAGGCATTTAGATGAGCAGCTCTGCCTTCCCCTGGGCCCTCCCTACCTGTGAATCAGGCATTGTGTGTAAAGCAGGAGACAGTGGCAGCAATCCACATTGGATGGTTTTGAGAGTCTAGAGCTGCACTGTCCTTCCAGCAGCCACCCACTGCTCAGGGGCATTTAAACTGGCACTTCATTAACTAGAATTCAGCTCCTCAGTCATACTATCCACACTGCAAGTCCTTAGTAGCCATCTGTGGCTGGTGACTACCACATCCAGCCACGTAGCTTATAGGACATATCATCATTCAGGAAAGTTCTGTTGATAAGTTGTAAGAGGCCTGAGGTAGAAAAGTAAATGTCTGAAATTCATACAGGTCCTGAGTGGACTGAAATGTTTTCATAAAATTGGGCCTTGAACAGAAATGAGAGGATGGTGGTCAGTTGTTGGCAGCAGGGGTTATAGTTCTATCCCATGGACAGAGGGATATGAACTTCAAGGGGACCTGTTTCCCTTAGGAAACAAGGAGGGAGTGAAGTGGGGGCTGGATGTACACAGGCAGGGCCATCAGGAGTCCACTGCTCTCCTGAAGCATGTCACGGACAGGAGTTGTGAGTCCAGTCCAGCCCCTTATGTGCCTAAAGGGCATATTTACCCATGAGCCTTTTCTGCCTCTCTTGTGACCTCTGTTTATGATAGACTCCACCCTGGTTGCCTCTGCCTTCAAGGAGTAAACAAGTAAGGACCCCTTTCCTCCTGTGGCCAGAGAAATCACAAGGAGAACTGGCCCCTTACCTAAGACTTTCTGCAATTCTCCAATGACTAGGAATGTTGAATGCCAGGCCCACCACGTGTCCTTCCTCTCTGGCCAGTAAGACCAGGCATCAGCTGCGGAGTTTAGCCTCCCAGCCTGTCACAAGACACATGGCACTAAGCAGTGCGTCAGACCAGTGCCTGGGCAGCGCCTGGCCACCCAGGCCCATCTGTGCACCTGGGCAGGGAGATATCTCTGACCCCCATCTTTGCTGCCAAACTCCTTCTGTGATGACTGGCCCTGGACAGCCCAAGACAAGTCCACTGTCGTTTCCCTACAGGATACTCTCTCAAGGTTCCAGGCTCACTTGCAGAAACTCTGAAGATACCAAGTGGCTATTCGCTTCTGCCCAGCCTATGAGCCCCTCAGGCAAAAGACAGAGGCTACTTCCTGGCTTTGAGCTGGCCCATGCAGCATCCCACAGATGATGATCAGTCTGTGGGTCCTTCCCCAGTTCCCAGACCCCATGCCATCAAAAGGCATAAGGACCTGAGCCCACCCTGGCAACCGGACCCCATGTACGCTAAGACGGGAAGCAGCCTTGGAGAGGCCCAGTCTGACCACACACTGGGCCATCTCCAGAGAATTTCCAACACTCAGATCTTGTCCCTTCATGTACATATTTTTATCAGTCCAGCAATATGGTTTTTTGAAGTATAATTATATTCTATAAAGTTCATACTTTTAATGTGTAGGAGTTTCAACAAATGCACAGTTGTAAAAGTGCCTCCACATGCAGGCCACAGAACAGTTTCAGTGTTGCTATATTTACCCAGGAGTCTCTTGGGCCAGTCCACCTCTCTTCTCCTTTTGAGCCCTTGGCAAATTTGGTTTCTTCTGTCCTGGCAGTTGTGCCTTTTCCAGAATGTCATATGAGTCACAGGGTGAGTGGAGTTCCACATCTGATGCACATGTGAAATTGTCCCATGCCGACTGTGTGTGTCCTGATCTGTTCCACACTGAGCAATGTCCACCCTGCATTACGTGATGTTCATCCACCCTGCCAAGACACATTTGGCTTGTTGCCAGCCCAAGTGACTGTGAATTAAGCCACAAGAAACATGCATGATATACACAGGTCCTCATGGGGAGATACTTCTTCATTCCACTAGTGTCATTTCCAGGGCAAGTTTCATCAGAAACGGGAAATTGGTCCTCCAAAATGGCTGCCCCATCATGCACCTCACCAGCAATGTGGGAGGATGTGGTCAATCCACACACCCCCAACACTGGTATCTGTTATCTGTGTGGTGGTGCCCATGCTTCTAGCAGGTAGATGGTGGCTCTCTTCCACAATTCTCCAATGACTAGGTATGTTGAGTGCCATTTGCCCATGTGCTTCTTCTTTGCTGAGGTTGCCGTTCATACCTCTGTCCACTTGTCCTTGACCACTGTTTCCTTATTATTAAGTTTTGAGAGCCCTTCTTATATGCTGGATACAAGTCCTTTACCCTACGTGTGTTTTGCAAATTCTATTCTCCCAGTCTCTGGCATGTCTTTTCATTCTCATAATGGTGTCATTCGAAGGGACATTTCTAATTCTGCTGAAATTAAAAATTTGTCCACACCACCGCAGTATGGGTCAAGGTTTGTTTGCTGATTTGTTTGTTTGCATAGTGGTGGGTGACCAATTGTTACAACGCCATTTGTTGAATGGACTGTCCTTTCTCCATTAAATTATCTTTTGTATCTTTGTATCTTTGTCCAAAATCAATGGAGCATATATTTCTGGACTCCTCTCTCTTCCATTTATCTATGTGCCTGTTCTTTTGCCAACACTAACACTGCACAGTCTTGATTACAACATTATGGTGAAGCCTGAAACAGAGTAGTAGGAGTTCTCCGACTTCGTCCTTTTCCAAAGTTGTGTTAGCTCTTCTAATTAGCCTTTCCACGTGAATTTTAGAATCAGCTTTGTCTACTTCTACCACAAAAAATAATCCTGTTTGGATTTCGATTGGGATTGCCTTGAATCTCTTAAACATTTGGCTGGAAATGAACCTGTTAGCAATGCTGCGTGCTCCAGTTCATGCGTGACTTAAGTTCTCCACTTATTTAAATATCATCTGACCCAAACATTTTGTATTTTAGGCAAACAGGTAAGTTTAGCTATTTCGTTCTTCTGGAGTTTACAGTAAATGGAGCACCATCCTCTTGGGCAGCAGTGACAATGGGGAACATTGTCATTCATCCACATCGTACTCCACACTGAAGCTAGGCTTCATGTGGAGCTCCACTGCCCCACATGAGTGTCATGTTAATGCCAAATCAGGGCAATGTTGACACATTCTTAGCCCAGTGCCTGGGACACAGTGGGTGTTCAGTAGTCGGAACAGTCACTATTAGCATATTACAGTGGGGGTGAAGGAAGCTTGAATAACTTCCCAGCAACAGAGAGAAACAGAGTCCAGCAGACTGGTGTCCGGGTTGCTCATGCAGGTGGCTCTTTGGATGTTTAGATGCCTCAGTTTCCTCCCCTGTAGAAGATGGATAATACTACGACTCCCTGCTAGAGTCCTGTGGTGCCTAGAGTCAATGACTGTACAGTGTCTAGAGTAGTGTTGGGCACACAGTGAGTGTCCAGCCAAGGACAGATGAGAATTGCAATCATAATAAGGATAGTGATGATGAGAACATGGGTGGGAGCGGTGGCATCATGGTGGTGGTGGTCATTGTGCAGTTATGGCAGTGATATTGGTAGTGATGGTGATGGTGGCAAAGGTTATGATGGTAATAGTGATGGTGATATTGATACTGAGGGTGACAGTCATAGCCATGGTCATGGTGATGCTGGGCTTGGCCATGGTGATGTTGGTGGAGGTAATGGGGGAAGAAGTGATAATGGCAGTAGAGGAAGAGATGAGGATGATATAACCCAGATGAACCGCTTGGGCTACTCCCAAAGTCCAAGCAAGAACCCCCTTTTGGAATCACTTTAATCAGCTTTCCAGCATCCTCTGTACCTATGGCTTCTAACCTCTTAGTCCCAGCGTCCTTTGCATTCTTACTTAAAAAAAGTTACTGAGGACCCCAGAGAACATTTGTTTCTATAGTTTATGTCTATCAATATTTACTCTAAGTTTTCAAAAGTGTTTATTTAACCATTCATTTAAAAATAGTAAGTACAAACCCATTACATTATTAACACAAATAATACATTCTGTATGAAAACCAAATGTATTTTCCAAGACAAAAATGTTGAGTGAAAACAGGGACATTATTTTACAATGTTTATGACTTGCTTTAATGCCTAGGCTACCCACAATCCAGCTGTATTTTCGTGTCTACATCTGTATTCAGTCCACTGCAATATCATACATATCTGGCATTGGAAAAACTCTGCTATAAATCAGGAGAATCAAAAAGAATAAGGCACAGTGCATTCTAGCATTACGCTGAAAGCAGCTTTGACTGTGGGGCTCCCTGGAAGGTCTCAGAAACCCCAGAGTGATGATGTAATGCTTTTCATTTTGAAAACCATGCTTTGGATTCTCCACAGCCAGTGGGATGTTCTAACAGTCCCGTATGAGCAATGTTAGACCCCAGAACCCTGCGTATCTCAATACTGACTTGTCAGATGCCCTCAGGTGACCTTCCCCCTTAAAGTCCTGCTCACCTTTGGTTTCTGAGTTGTTATCTTTCATCCACTTCTTGGTACTCGAGTTCTGTCTGGTAAACAAGCAGCACCAAGAAAAGTGGGCTGATTAGCCAACGCGTAGAGATGTCTCGAGTGTCTGGGAAGCCAGCAGACCCAACCACATGAATGTGCACAGCTAGCCTCCCTGTGGTTGGTCTATTTCCCCAGAGAAAGGCAGCATCTCTCCTGGGCCCATCTACCTGGTGGCTACTCTGCACACAGATCCCCTTGGGCAGATCTTGCCATGGGGATCTTAATTACAACATTGATTACCATCTTGATTATGTACATTTGTCTGTGTCCTTAGGAGAATGTGGAGTTTGTTCTTTCTTCTCAACAAACGGCGTGTTCCAAGGAGCAGCCCCCAGCCTCACCCAGATAGCAGAAAACAGTGTGCTGGGTTCCCAGTGATCCTCCACGAAACAGGTTGATAATCCTTGAAGGAAAGTCAGGCTTTGGCCTCCATAGGAAAAATCCAGCCCTTGGGGACATCTAGTGGTTCCTGTATGGCTGGCAACTACCAAGTCAAAGGGACACACTCAGCAAACCCCAACCCTGTATTCCTACGGGGCGGCCCTATGTGCACAATCACCTCTCTATTACTAAGGAACAGGAGCAGGTATGCAGCCGGGACACTGCACCTGGACCAGCTTCAGTCTGCAGCTTCTTAGACCCACAAGCTATGCACTCAATGGAGACTCAGAACAAGAGCACTTAGACCAGGCAGCAGTCCAGTGGCAAGGAGGAGCAGCCAGCCCACCAAGGCCAGCACTGTGGTGTCCAGAGAAAGAGCAGATGCAGTCCTGGCAGTGGTACCTGTCACCGTGGTTTGAATCTTGTCTCCAGAAAGATATGCTCACATCCAGATTCCCATATCTGAGTATATGACCTAATATGGAAAGAGGTGGACATAAATTAATGCACATTTGCCTGTGTCCTTATGAGAACAGGAAGACGATGGAGATTTGGGGACATAGAGACACAGAGACAAGTATCTAGATGTAGAAGCACAGAGGAACAACCCCATGTGAGGACAGAGGCAGCAATGGGAGCCATGCACCCACAAGCCCAGGATCACCAAGGCTTGCCAGTACCAGGCAGAGTCAAGAAGGACACTCTTTCTAGAGCCTCTGAAAGGCCAGCTCTGCCCAACTCCATCATGAAGAGAGTACGTTCACCCCCAACCCCTTGATATCCCAGTTAGTGGCAGGCTGTTGGTATGGCAGCCCCAGGACACTAACAGCCTGTTTACCGTCAGCCTATCTGAGTGGTTTCCTTGGTCATCACATCCCCTGAGGTCATGTGTGTCTTAAGATAAAGTTGCCCTCACAGGAAATTAGTACATACTAAGAAGACATACGATCTCATTGTTTTTGGAACCAGAACTAGGCAAGGGGATCCTATGGGTTTTGGTTCAGAACAGTTATGTAAAGTATTCTCCCTGGTGGTGGGCATAGAAGTACCTCGCCTCTGGTGAACAAGAACAAGTCTCAGGCTGGCTTCCAGAGCCCCTCCTTGTGCCCTGCAGATGTCTCCATCCTCCTGCAGATCTTCAGCCCTGCCCCACAAGGGAGGAGTGGAGGGGTGAGCAGACCAAGACCCAGCACAGCCCTGCAGAATCAACACCGGGAATAATGCCCACTGCCACTACCCCAGCCCCTCCCACTGCCTCCTGTGGCCTCCCAAGGGTACAAATCAGGCCTCCCAAGTGAGGAGTTCGATAACATGCCACCTTCCCAGAGATATCCTGCTGCAAGGAATCCTCCCACCTCAGAGTGCCCACCTTGCTGGACCCTCTGCTGTGGGGTGGCCCACCAAGGCCAGCACTATGACTGCCTGTTCATGTGACCTCATGCCTCAGAAAGGACAAAAGTCCCCTTAGGAGTCCCTACCAGGAGGTCCCACCTCCCCGGACTGCACCCCCCTGCTCCACTTACTTCTCCAGTGACACAGTGGTGGGAAGGGCACATCCTACAGCTGAAGCAGACACAGCCCCTCAAAATGGGGTGACCAGTAAGAAGTCAGCCTTTGAGCTGAAGCCACGCCTGCCTTGAGAGACACTGAAGGGCAGTGAGTGGGCCAGCCCAGCTCCATGCCACCTACCATGAACGAGACCAGGTACCTCCACCAGCGGCGGCTTCCTCATAGGAGCTGCTGGGCCCAGTGTGGGCACTGGCTGGCGCACAGGACCTCTGACCACTGCTTCCTCAAAGCAGGGTCACAGGCAGAGGATGTTGCCCCTGATGTCAACTCAAGGACAGGACGCACAGGTGTGGGGATGCCTGAGGGCAGGCATTTCCGGCTCAGCCAGTGCCATTAGTAGCACACACGGTCCTGCAGAGCCACCCCGGCCTCCCAGATAGTTCCCATAAATAAGACCTTCCTGCTCTCTTGGGAGAGAATCCAGAGCTGTCAGCAAGAGAGGTGGAAAGCCCCATATTTCTACAACGATCGCACACTTGCCCAAACAAGAGGCTTAGATGTGTCTTTGTGAAAGACAGCTTGTGTGCGTATGTGCACACACGGACACGACAGAGCCAGAGCCAGGGAGAGCCGTCATGGCACAGGCCTGTGCCCAGCCCCACATGCATGGGAGTTGCTATGGGCAGGAGAATCTGCACTGATTTTGTGGATTTCTCAGCCACAGTTCTGCTCTGCCCCCATACCTGGCATAGTGGCCCAGTCCAGGAGAAGGGTACCACACTTGCTGGGTAGAGGATGAGGAACACATCCGGGAACATGAGGCTTCCCTGTTTCTTCCCAGCCCCCTCCCGTCTATCCTAGGACCTGGGAAAGGAAGGGACCTAGCTCCCTCTAATGGCCTATAGCCAAAGGAGTAGTAGGCAGCTTCATGCTGATGGGAAGGCTACTGGGCGGTGGCTACTGGGCGTTGGCCACAGAGCTGGTCCTCCTCTGTCACACACACCAGGCCCATCCTGCCCAGCTCCATAAGAGTGCAGAGGGAAAGCCTGCCTCTGGGACCTGGTGTTAGTCTGGTTTCCGGGCCTGCCTCAGCCTCACCTGGCTGCTCAGACAGCAGCTGGTCATTTCACTCCCCTGACCTGTGCCTATAGAGTGGAGACAGTGATGGCCCTGAATCTCTAAGGTCATGGGGAGGATGCAGTCAGGCCACACAGGTCAAGTTGAAACAGAGCGCCAGGCACCCAGTGAGTGGTCCGTACGTACTGCTCTTGTTAACACGATTAGTTTATCCAACTTTGGACACTGTAGACTTTAAACTTCCCTCAAGCCTACCACATATTGGGAGTTATTCCACCCTCTGCCCAGGTAGGAAAACTGAAACTCAAGGGTCTCAACTTAAGGGTCTCAGAGCAGGGACACTCCACAGACCACAACCCTGGGCAGATAAGAGGGACAGCTGGGCCCAGTGTCACTTCTCAACTGAGCCAGTGCTGGCCAGAGTGACAAAACAGGTCTCCATTGGGAGTCAGGGGTTGGCCCGAGTCCACTGTACCCCTTATTACCAGAGACTAAGTTTCCTCACCTGTGAAATGGGAAGAAGTAGCTATGACTGCCTCCCACAGCCTGGAAAGCATGAGTGAGCCAATCAGAATGAAGTTTCTGATGTCGCACCTGTCTCAAGTCTTTCTTCTTCTTGGCATTCACTGGGCCGCAGCTAGCTCTCCAGGGGTCAGAGTCCCATGTGGGCCACCCTAGAGACACCTTCTCTGGAATGAACTCCGAGTGGGTCCAACTGGCTGTCTTGCGTGATAGCTCCTCCCCAAGAGGCAAGAAAACACAGCCGGAGGAACAGGGGCTCCCAGGCTCCTCCCTGAGCCTGAAGGTCTTCACAGTCAGCTGGGGATAGAGCCCTGGAGTCAGGCCCTAGGGAGTCAACCCTCACTCACCTGAAGACTTGGTGACTTTGGCTTTCTCACCTGCTGTGGTTTGGTTTCTCCATCTGTAAAATGGAGCCGATCACAACAGAACCAGCCTCACGGGGCTGATCAAGAGTGTCTGGTGTGATAAGGTGCCACAGTGGCTGCTATGAATAATATTTACCCCTCAGAAGGCACCAGAGTAGCATGAATAGACTAGGGACAGGGAGAGGGCAGCAGTAAGGACCCTCAGAGGTCCCCTGGGTAATATGCATCGACCAGGGACGGGGAAGGCCGGTGGTAGGGGCCCTCAGTGGCTCCTGCGATCCCAAAGACCATCCACCGGGACAAAAGCATGACCCCAAATGCTTCATTTCCTGACAGGTTCCTACCCAGAAGCACAGACATCAGGGCCAGGTGTTCTATCTGCGGGGTTGTGCTGAGCACTGCAGAGCGTTTAGCAGGTCCTTGGTTTCTGTCCAGTCAGGGCCAGCAGCACCCCCCACCCGAGATCATGGCAGCCAACACTGTCTGCAGATGTGGCCTGGTGCCCTTGAATTGGAAGGCAAAGCTGCTCCAGCTGAGAGCCATTGCTCTAAGAGACTTGGATTGGAACAGTATTCGCTCTAAAGAAGACTCTCCTTATCTGCAAAGGCATGCATTATGGTTTGGATCTGGAATATCCCCCCCGAAGCTTCATGGATTTAGATGGTGTAAGTTATCTATGCATTTTATATGCTGGTAGAGGAGGTAGGGCCTAGTCAGGAGAGGCAGATTACCAAGGGTGTGGTGGCTCAATGAGGGTGTGGCCCAGAAGGATATGCTCCTGCCTCGGCTTCTCCCCAGGCTCTGCTCCTCCCTTTTGCGATGCTATGAGAAGTTGTTCTCTGCCACATCCTTCCTTTTTCTGCCAGCAGCCTACAAATAAACAGAGACTTCCTGAAATTATGAGCTGAGATAAACCCTTCCTGCTTTAAGTTATAGCTGTCAGGCATTGTGTTCCAACAGCAAAAAAGTAACCAATACAACATGTTTAAAATCTCACTGACCACAGACACACACAGCCATCGAGATTATGGTGAATTCCAAACCGATAGGCTGGGAGGTGTGTGCCCTCCTATCCCAGCCAGCTGGCAGAGGATGCTCAGCCTCACCCAGGTGATCACTTCAGAAGTTTGTAGTTCTCTGGGCACTCACAACCAATCGTGAGGCAGGAAATGTCCTATTATTGCCCTTTCCAGATGAGGAAACTGAGGCACAGAAAGTTGTACAAATGTGCCTGAGGGTCAACAGCTACCAGGCAGGGAGGCCCCCCGCCCAGAGAACCCCAAAGACAATGTTGCCAGGTTCCTGCTTGTCACTTTGTCTTTGCTAGGACACAGTACCTAACACCCATGACTTAAGGGAGGACGGTTTATTTTAGCCCACAGTTCAGAATTCTCAGGCAACCAGAGATTCACCATTCATGTTGAGCCGGCAAAGGTGGAGAAGCTTGGCAGATGTCCCAGGTGCAGGAGAGCTGTTCGTCCCATGGAAGACAGGAAGCAGTGATTGAAGAGCAGAGATATACCCTTCCAGGTCATGTCTCCTGTGACCCTCCCTCCACCCAGGCCCCAACCCTTGACAGCACATGAAATCAACAAGGATTAATCCACTTGATCCAGTTAACCCCCATAATCCAACTGCCTTCTAAATACAAGAGGCTTCAGGGGGACATTTCAGATCTGAACCTTAACACCATCGCACAGACTTATTTTAAGTCTCCTTTCCTGAACCTGCCACAGGCACACATGCTGTGTCCATTGCTCAGATGAGGAATCTGAGGACCTGAAGCAGCAAGTCGCTGCCCAGCTGGCTTTCCAGCAGTAGCAGGATTCAGACATACCTCTTGCTGCTCCTCCAGAGACAGGAAAGAAGCAGAGAGGGGACTTTCTGGGAGACTCCAGCACTAGCTGGGCACCTGACAGACACCTGACAATTTCTACCAAGCTATGTGGTTGTTGTCAAACTCCACCCAACAAGAAGTTCGAGCCTGGTCCGGCCTCCATCCCCCCAGCCCCACCCTGCCGTCATCCTCTGGGCCTTCCCACACTCTCCAGGTGACCCTTTGACCTCTACCTTCCATGCTGTTCTTTTATGAAACCCAGTCCTAGAGCCTGCATCTTTCTGCACTTTGGCTCCTCTGCCCCAGGGGATAAGAGCTTTGTTTTCTTCCTCAATTCCCTTCAGACTGGCCTGGGCAACCACCAGTGTTTTCGCCTGGCTCCTGCAGCCATGCCCAGCTTTGTGCAGAGGTTCCGAAGGGCAGATTGGACCTCTGGTCTCCATCTGCAGCCCACACTACACACCCCTACTTGAAGAGGGGAGCCTGCCCTCCCCAAGCCACACAGAGCAAGTCCTACCATGTCCTTGAGCAACTTGACAAAACAGTTCTGCATTCGAAGGCCTCGCCAGGTGACTATGGGGGTGAACAAGGCTAGCGCAGGGTTGCTGAGATCAGGTTCAGAAAGCCCACCTACCTCTGTAACACATGCCCCCACCCCACCCCACTCCCAGCCTGAGGCAGTCCTGGTACCTTTGTTCCCAAGCGGAGGCCCAGCCCTGCTCTAAGGGGAAGGGGCTTACTAGGAGAGGACGGGATTGGGTGGCTGGGAGTAGAGCCCTGCCTACTGCTCCCCATGAGGGCTCACTCCAGATCCATGGGCCAGAAGAAACCTTACTGGGCATCAGAGCAACCCAGACTCAACCTGCATAGCATCCCATGATCCTCTGGTGTAAGGGCTGTTCTGAGTGCCCTGCAAACCAATGGATGGACACATAATGTTGGGAGCAGCACAAGCCCTATAAGAAATCATCTGAGGCCTTACCCATGCCCAGTCCTGTCCCCTCTCAGTTTCTGTTTGGGAAAAGCTCCCTGCCTTCCGGTATCCTATCTGTATCTGGGATACCTGAGGAGGTAGCCTGTTCCCCGGCAGGCTGGTCACTTGGGGACAGATGCCAGAGAAGGAATGCTGCAGGGTCCCAGGGTACCTCAGGTCATCTTAGGGGCCAACTATATATCCTTCCTTGGACAGGGGGTGGCTGCCTGGGTGGAAGCTTCCACCCACGACAGGGACCATGAGGGAGGGATCCTCTGCTCCTCCCTGGGGGTCACTTAGAGGAAATCGAGTGAGTGGACTTGGGTGGGGTGTGGAAAGGCTCATGTAGTGGGGCAGAAGCAGATGGGGGAAAACACAAGACCTCTTCCCCAGGAATGCCCTGGGAAAGGTGCGCTTGAGCATTGAGGCGTGGCAGAAGGGTCTGGGCACCCACGTAAAATGAGGACAACAGACTCGGATTTCTGAAGATCCTTTTGTGGTGTTGTGGTTTCCAATGACCGGGGTAGAAATGGTGACAGTTCCAGAGATTCAGGGCGGGGACAGGGCGCACGCTACCCTTAGGTAAAGGCAGACTTGGGGTGCACTTACGATTGTGATCGCCGCCGTACTCTCCACCCCTAAGTGTGAGAACCGCACAGGACTTATCCCCTCTCACCACCACCCCCAGCCCCCACCTTTTCAGGGGTACTCGCACCCCGGGCGGGGCGTGCGGAGGGGGTGTGAGCACCAGCGCGCCCCGAGGGAGGGGCGGCAGGGGAGCTCTGCGGCCCAGGTCCCAGGCGGGCGGCGGGGTCCCCCCGCGCCGCTCCGGCGCGTGGATCCGCCCGGGTTTTGCGGCCACCGCGCCCTCCTCCCTCCTCGCGCGGGCCGCCTCCCTCCCTCGCTCCGCCTAGCGCGCGGCTAGATCAGTCCTGTGGCATTTCCTGCGGCCGAGCCCGCGCCGCCAGCTGAGCCCCTCGCCTCGGCCGGACCCGGCCCGGCCCGGAGCCCCGAAGGAGCGCGACAGGGTAGGAGCGCGGCGCCCAGCCGGGGCGGGGCGGGCGCGGGGGAGAGCCGGGAGGGCCCTGGAGGTGCCCCGGGCAGGCCAGAGTCCAGCCGGCCGCCGCGGGCCGGTTCCGGGGTCGGGAGTGCTCGCGTGGCCCGCAGGACTGGGTGCAGCCCCGCCGACTCCGACAGCGCTGCACTGGGCGCGCGGGGAGCTGGGGCTGCGCCCGTGTGGTGGCGGGTGGGGCCCGAGGGGCAGCGCACGCCGGGGGCCGCGCTGCGTCTGGTGGGGCTTAAAGGAGCCGGGCCTGGGCGCGAGGGCGGCCCGGTCCGACTGCGCTTAAAGTGGAGGCATCCGAACCACAGGTCACCGGCAGGAAAGGGGTGTCTAAGAATGGGAGATTGCGGGTGCAGGTCTGGATCCTGGGTCTGGCTTCCCAGCTCTGGGCTTGGTTCCCAGGGGCTCTGTCTAGGTCCTCAGGGACAGGTCCCCCGCCCTCCTCCTCTGTCCACCCAGAGCCTCACTTTTCAGGTCCCCAACTCCTGAAGGAAAGGGCCCACAGTTCCTCCCAGCCACAGGTCCAGCCTGGGCTTCTCAGGTGCCCGGCCAACTCAGCTCCCCGGCAGTCTTCAGTCAGCAGCCAGCAGGAATTAGGGTTTGAATGGTACTAGGGGTGTAACTGGATCCCCACCCACCCCTCCCTTCTCCTACCCTCACGCGGCGGGGTGGGGGGGGGGGTTCCCACCCCTTGGGCCAAATTGGCCTAGCCTGGCTCCGGCCATTTCTCTTGCCATTTTGGAGTTTATTAGCCTAGTACCCTCTGGTCTGTTTAAAAGGTGATGTATATGTGTGCCTACCTTTCTGCCCAAGACCCTCCCTCTGGTCTTTCCAAGCCAGGGGAGGGTAGGAGCATGGCTTTTGGGATGAGCATTATGTTTGGGTCTTTCGGCACTGGGATAGACCCAGATTCCAGAGGAGTGGAAACCCTGTCCTCCCGGAAATAACAGGCCTTTGCCACATCTCCCTCCACTCCCTTGTTCCGCGGGACCTTGCTGATCCTTGAGTCTGGTGGGTTTCAGAAATGCTGAGGCAGGTCAGGGGAGTCCTGGGGACCAGGCAGAGGCATCTGGCAGTCCCTTCAGGTTTCAGGCTCCTGACCTACAGATCCATTGTCTGCCTCTGTGTGTGTGTGTGTGTGTGTGTGTGTGTGTGTGTGTGATAGGGTGGTGGGCCCTTTAATGCTGGGCCTGGGTGCCAGGAGGCAAGTGCAGCGGGTCTGTCTCTTCTGTCATGCCAGACTGTGCTTAGAGAAGGTGACAAAACAGCTGGGCTGAGTGAGGATCCTCCCACCTGCAGTCCTGGGCCTCATCTTAGGGAGGACTGCTGTGCTGACATGGAACCCTAGCGGTACGTCCCAGATGTCAGGGAGAGGCTCGTTTTGGGGCCCAGTGGTCCTGCTGGCCCACAGTGGGCCAGGAACAGGCCAAGTCCTTCAAAGGTCTATAAATGTAAATGCCACATGCAACACCCCATCCTCACTTCTAGCCCAGATCGCATTTACCTTGTGGAGAATGTCCAGGATCAATTGCTCCCCTGCAATCCAGACTTCCTGAAAGCTTTCTGAGCTCGGATAGCGATCTGACGTGCTATCCAGTGGGAAGGACAGAAGTAGCCCATGACAAGCCTGCAAGTGGAAGATTATTGCCTATCTAGAAGCTGTGTTTTGGGAACTTGTACCTTGTACATACTGTGTGATTCGGTCCACACCTATCTGCACACACAGTGGCGAGCTTAGCCGGGGTAATAGACATGCATTCTGTCCCATGCCTGTGCATTGTTCTAGGGCCAGGTGACTCTAAGTATGGGGCTAAAGCTTGGGTATGTGCTGCTTGTCCCTGTAAGCTTGGGGACAGGGTTACAGAGGGCCTGGGGCGTGAGAGTACATGGTGCTAACTAAAACGGTCTTTGTCATTTGGACATAAGGGAGCTATCCCATAAAGGCAGATCCAGCCCTGGGGCAAAGGGTCAGGTGGTGGAGCTGCTGGCTGGCTGCAGGGCTGCCTAGCAGCCCACCCAGGTGAGTACCAGCGCCAGTTGTTAGGTGGTATGGAAAAACAAGGCTGCTGGCTGTCAGCTGACTGGCCTGGTGCCTGCCTGGATGTCCTCGTGCTGCTTGCCGTGCTCACATAGGAAGAGTATTGCTCTCGTCAACAGATTTCTCGCATGACTTAACTGAATGTGCAGCTCAAGGAGTGAGAACTTAGAACCTGCGAGTGAGGCCTCTGGCTGCTCAGGATCCCTCAGATTTGCAGGTGGTAGCTAGAGCATAGCTGCGACACTCCGGCTGTGGCAAGGTCACCACTGCCATCATAACTGCTCTTTTGGGGAGGATATATGTGCAGGTGGGGAAGCCTGGTCGTGGGGGCCAAGTTTTGAGTTCAAAAGACTTTGACTTTGAATTACATTGTTTTGTCAAATTGTAGCAGTTGTTCCAAGCCATACTGTGGGAATGCGTGTGTTGGTAAGAAATTGGCAAGCTAAGAGAATGGCGCCAGCGGTATCCTTGGGACCTGGGCTTGGGAAGAGGATGAAATCATGACTCCAGCATGGAGTTCTTCATCCAGTGAGCTAGCTGGGAATCCGCCATCCAAGATAAGGTGTGTTCAAGAGACCAGGGTGAGGGGCAAGCTGGAGGTTCCTCAGGGGTTCCAAAGAAGAGGACCTGCGACCAGATTACTGGCCTGTTGAATGGAGTGGGGGACTCAGTGATCACTGAAGGAGGCTGGGGAAGCACCTCACTTTCCCCTACGGTGGCCCTGGCCATTGCAGCCCTACCAAGGTTGTCCAGACCAGTGAGACAATGTGAGAAGTTCCTACTGCTCAGGACATGAGCCTTGGCCGCCAGTGTAGAGGGATCTAGAGTACCCAGAGGCCTTTGCTGCTAATCTCAAGGCCACTCAGGCTGACCTCACATCTGCTCTTCCCGCTAGTCCCCGCCCTCCTTGCCCTTGGTGCCCTCCCTGCCCTCTCAGCTGCCTGCCCTTGCCTGGAGCACGACTTTCATCAACACACAGACTCTCCCTGCCCCACCTGGTCCTTCTAACTAGCATCCAGAATAATCTTTAAAAATATCAACCACATCATGTGACTTGCTCCTTGGGAGCCCTTGGCAATGTGCCGTGATTGTCATGGTAAGGACACGGCCCATTAGGCCCTAAACGCCCTGGTTGCTCCTGCCTTCTTCTCTTACCCTACCACCACAGGAATCCGGCCCCGGTCCTGCTTTTCCTACCTCAGGGCCTTTGCCTATAGTGACAGGACCTTCTTCCTATGGCCAAGTATTCTGCTTGGGACAGGTGAGTCTGATGGTGGGTCTGCAGCTGAAATACCTATGGGTTATCTTGGTGAGGCCTGGAATAGGCTGAGAAGGGCACAGTGCATACTGCTCGAAGGGTTCTGGTCATTTGGACGTGGAGTTGTCCCTTGCTGCACTTCTGGTGACAGCTGTCTCCCAGGTCTGCTTAAGATGGGCTTCATTAAGACAGGTCTCAACCTACTTGTCTGTGACGCTCCGTGGTACTCTCCTAAAGGATCCATTGCGAAGTAGCTCATGTCATCGTATTTTGTTTCCTTAGCAGTGTTTGTCTTATCTGAATCATCTTTATGTTGTATTTGTTTATTTGAATATCCTAATCCGGAGAAAACAGTTGAGCCAGAGCTGGCCCACAGAGGGTGTCGTTACTGTCCTCAGTCTCTGTTGCATGAATGTCTGCACTGCGCTGTTGCATGAAACTGTGCTCAGGGCCTGGCACATAGATGAGCTCCCCACCCCAAGGGAGAGCCTGGCAGTCAGCAGCTGGGACAAGCTGCCCTGTTGCCTCTCTCACCTGTGTCCGTCTTCATCACCTTCTGAAGGTAGCACGCTGACAGAAGCATTCCCTCCTTTCCTAGGAAGAAAGGACACAGGGTGTGACCCTTGTCAGGTGGTCACTTCTGAGTGAGGACTAGGGCCTGCAGACAGACTGAGCTCAGAGGATGCCTGATACTTTATTCAACTGTCATCTCTGACCCAGTTGATGTGAAGCCAGACTCAAGCGGGAAGCTAAGGCACAGCAGTGTTTATAAAGCTGACGTGGAAACAGTGAAAGTTTGGGGAATTCTGCCCACGGGCTACTGGCCAGGCTGCCTCTATAATCAACATGGGGAACCCCTCCCCCTGCCACCCATTCCTTTGGCCCAGAGCTAGCAGGGCTGGCTACACTGTGTGGTACCCCGGGTAGACAGAAATCCCAGGAATGGAGGGATGGAGATTGCCAGGGCTCTGAGCAGAGGGAAGTAAAGCCTCCAGAACCCACACACAGGGCCTTTGTGGTCCACACCTGTATCCCTTCCTTCCTTGGCTCTCAAGGAGCTCCTTCTCAGGGGCTTTCACTCAGGGATGACCCTCTTGCCCCGTATGCAGAGGCATGGCATCACAGTCATGGTGGAATGGATATGCCAGCCTTTGGAGGTGAATTCCAGTGCATCGGGGGTGGGGACAGTTGATTACAAGACCTAGGCCCAAAGTTAGTTGGTGGGGAGCACCTGGAACTTTACCCCCATTCACTGGGCTCCATGGCACTCCTCACGCCCAACTATTGAGTTGAATATGACAGACTTAATTAAAAGCCATGCATCTTTGGTTCCCATCTACCCAACTGCAACCCAGTCAGTGAAATTTCTGGGCCCACCTATTGAGGTGAATACGGCATGAGAGAGTGTGAGTCACTTGAGGTCTCACTTGTGCCAGTGACAGCAAGATTCCATGAATGCCTAATGTAACTGCAGTTTGGGGGATTGGAGTCACCTATCTCAGGGAACAATTCTGCATAACACTGTATCCCACTGGGCTGTCTGCTACAGGGCAGCCTTCTCATAGCACCCCACCTTCCACATGTTTCCCAAGCCACTCAGGCGCCAGGTGGTGGCCAGAGTTGCTTTTCAGGAGACAGAGCCACTTCCTCAAAGAAGGGAGCCCCTGGGGCTGACCAGTGGGTGCACGGAGCTTGGAGATAGGGTAAGGTCAGATTCCCAGTTTATAGTATAAGACATACACACACAAACGCACATCCTGATGGTCAGCAGGAATGAATTTCAGAGTAGGGTATGTGATCCTGTTCCTAGAGTGGAAGTCCCTGGGTCCCTGCTGGCCGAAACAGAACGCTGAGGGGATTCCTCAGCTCTGGCTTCCTTTGGCCACCCTAGACAGCCATCATCCTACCTGCTAGAGCCAAAGAGATGTCTTACCCCGACCATTCAATGCGATGGTAACTGGGCACCGGGACTGAGGAGAGGCTGAGCGAGCTATGGTGCCAGGGATCAGTGGATTTGATGCCTGGCCAGGAAGATGGTGCAGAAAACCTTCATTCCAGGTGCCAGGGCAGCATCCTCTTTTGCTGCTTGTCTTCCCTTCTGTGCTGTATGTGGGCTTACAACTTGCCTGTGAGAAGTCCCAAGTGTTGGATGAACATCGAATACCATATCATAACCCCTAAAGACCCACTCAAGGGTGGTCAGGCTCCAGCCTGATCTCCCGTGTACAGACAATTCTAGGCAACCCTATCTGCTCTTCCCTGGGCCTCCTTGGGACCTGCTGAGTCTGTCCTCCAACTCTCCAGCCACTGCTTCTGGCATTTATCCCAGTCTTCCAGGAGCTGTCTCTGACCTCTGATATGTGAAAGTGGTTAGCTTATACCTGAGCTTGTATTTTGCCATTTGTGGATTTGGGATCATAGCACATGGCGTTCTTCAGTGCAGTAGATGCGTTAAGACCTTGGTCTGGGCCTAGGGGAGCTGGAATACCTACCTGTGACTCCTACCTCCTTCCCTTACCACCTCCCTACTAGCCTGCATCTCATTCGTTAGGAGCCAGATAGGCCGCTTTAACCCAGGCTCAGGTGTCAGGGCACCAGGACTAGCATTAAAACTCTTAAGATGAGCTGCAGGTGTAGTGAGAGTCCCCATAGACCCTGCCAACCTTTGCATCATGCTGTATCTCCTGGGTAAGAACTGGCTGGCAGAAGGCCCAACGGAGCTCAATACGTGGGTTCTGCCCCTAGCTCCAGAGCACCTGCACACTCACATGAGGCCTCACTTTTCCAGCTCACCCTGGCCTCCTGGGAACACAAGCTCAAGGCTGTCAGTTATTTAGGATCCTTAGCACAGGCTCCGTGTCATCCAGGCTCTTATTTGAGAGGGGAGGAAATGACAGCTCTGCCCCTCACTGAGCCTTAGTTTCTGCATCTTGAAGCCTACCCCATCCTAGAATTTCTACCCTGCTGGTCTTCCTGGGTTCCAGCACACAGGTGATTTCCCTGGCAGGAGCTCAGAGGGCACCACAGAGCTCAGAGCCTCTGTTCGTTACCTGGAATCCTGCTCCCTGAAACAGTTTATATCTTGAGAAAGTTTTATGCAGGAATAAAAGTTTTCGCTAATTTTTTAAAAGTTTGAAAACCATAAGACTGAGTAGTTAGAAAACTTTCCCATTCTTCCCTCTTTCTCACACATCCACATACAACACTGGAGATGGTTCCTTCGTGGCACTGAAGCACTGTGTCCAGCTTCTGCGGTGGCACTTTCTGGGTGGCATCTGCACCTGCTGTTGGAGGCAATACCTACTTGCCCATGGGTTCCAGTTCCTGCTTCCTGGCTGTCCTGAGGCCAGGGCAGAGCAGGCCTAGACACTGCTGTGGGCAGCGAGACCTCTGTGTGCTGCCTGTGGTGTCTGTCCTCTGACCTCTTTTCAGCAGAGGAAGAGAGCAGCCAGCTTTGAAGGGAGCCCTTGCCCAAGGCTGCACACCCGCTGGGTTTCCACTTTGGGCCTGGCTCCTGCAGGAGCTCATGGGCCCCCAGCTGCTGTGAGGCCTAGATTCTGCCTCTGAATAGCAGCAAACAGCAGAATGGAAGGCCCCTTCAAGAGTAGGTCCCTCGGAGGCCACAGGCAGGCGTACGGTGGGAGGAAGACGGCTCTTGGCCGCAGAGTCTAGGAAAGTCTGGGGATTTAGATGATGCCTTGACCTAGTAACGTGCAAATCCAGCCTCAGTGTAGAAACTGGAGGAAGAGGCGCTGGGCCTGTTTGAGTGGGTCATGCTTGCTGGTCAGACAGATGAGCTTTCACGCAGGCTGCTGGGGGAGGGGCAGAGGTGTTCCTGCTGATGGCTGGCATCTGAGGGGGAGTCCCAGTGTGCAGCTAAGAGTACCTAGGGCATCAGCAATCCTGGCTGCTGGCACCGGGGCCCTTGCTGCCTAACTCCCCTGTGCGTCTCTTTCCCACGTATACCGTCCCTGGTAGTGAGTCCGGCCGTCCACCACTACTCACCTTTCGAGGAGAACCTACCAGCTGCTGTGAGCCTGGCAGGCTGGGCAGGTTTTTTCCCTTCATCTCATGGTGAAGATCAGAGAAAAGTGAGGCACACAGCTCCCTGGTCTGCCAGGCAAGCCACCCTCCCTCTATTGCCTGATGCTCACTCTGATGTGACTCAGTGCAGCTTGGACTGGTGGCTGTGTGGCTTCTTACACTGACTGATGGCTAGGGCTCCCCTCTGCCCATTCCACTGTGTCCACTGTACCTTTCCTTGGCCTGAAGAGCCATAATTTTTTGTCTCCATCTGGGCATTACCTAGTATCCCCAATGGGACCTGGCACCTGGCACCTGGCAAGTGGCAAGCGAGTGCCACACTGTTGGAGAACTTGGTCCCCAGATCCTGGCTCATCTCCCCCAGCTCTCCTTCCCCCAGGAGAAATAGGGCTTTTGTCTCTGCGGAATGCTGTCTCTTCAGGGTGACCCTCCAGAGTCATCCCATTTCTGCCCCTTCCTTTCCTGTAATGGGCTGAGCTCTCTTTGATAAGGCCCTAGGACATCCTGCCATCCCACAGGAAAGCCTGCTTCTCTCTGCCTCTGGCTCGGGACTGTCACCCATTCTCATGCTGATCAGTCAGAGAGCTGCTGCTTCCATCTGCTCCATTTGGATGTCTTGAATTACAAAGGCACAGGGGTTGCTGGACAGTTGAGCTGTGACCCTGCAGGCCCTAGGCTGTGTGCCTGTCGTTTATGACCAGTTCCAGAGAGGGGTTTCCACCTCTGTGGGGCTTCGTAGGGTGACTGTCTGATCTGACCTTGTGCATGCCAAGTGGCTTGGCAATGAGGATGTGACATCCACAGGGAATCTCTACCCCACGTAGCCTTAAGTTCAGCCCATGTTTTTTTCATCTGTGAAACGGGCCATCACAGTGCTGGCCTCCTATGGGGTGATGCAAGGAGTTGCCAAGAGCCTGCGCCAGGCCTGCTGTGGATGCTGTGATGGGCCCAGCTGGGCCTCGGGCCCGGCACTGGCTCGGATCAGGGAGGTGCCACTTCCTCTCATTAGTGAAACTTTTAATTGAATACTCTGAAAGATATAAACACAAAACCAACTATCAAGGCATCGCCAGGGTTTTGTCAGAGGCTTCACGTTTTGCTGTTTGCTCTGGGTTAGATTCTGTGGGTTGGAGTGCAGTGAAAGGCGGGCCCCAGGCCCCGTCCCTCGGCCGCACACGGTGCTCCTTCCCGGTGGGACTCCCTGCCCTGTGTTTCCAAGTGGCTGTTCCCAGGCGTGTTTTTATGCTTTTACTATTTATGGGTGAATCCATAAACAGATGCAGCCTCCTCCGGTTTATTACAAATGTTCCGTTCATGTCCTTTCTTACTACTAATCAGTTTAGAGCTGCAGAGAAGTTGCAAAAACAGTAGTACGCGGCCTTCTGCAACTTCTCCTATCCATGTGGCCATGAGGGGCTGTTTCTGTTTGTTATCTTTGCTCTGTGTGCATAAGTCAGTTTATTTCCATCCTGCGGAATGGCATTCCATTGTTTCTTTTCTGCCTGTAGAGTGAATTCTGAAGCCAGGCCTCCTTGGGCACATTAGTGGCTCTGTGCCAGGATACAGACTGAGGAGTGGAGCCCTGGCTAGACGGAGTATCCTTCAGCGGTCCATCAGAGTGTGGCCAGGTTCCCCCTGGAGTACATCCCTGATGCCCCTGGCCTTGGGTCCCCACCTACCATGTCTGTTCTGTAGAGTAAGAGCTGCTCCCACAGATGCTTACCAGAGTCCCCGGAGGCCTCTCAGTGATCAGTTTTTTTTAATTAAAAACCAAATAACAAGCCTGCCCCTGAGACATGAGAGCCCCGGAGGGCGGGCCTGGCCTGCGCAGCTCCCGAGCAGCAGCCATGTGGCCACCTTGGTCTGAGCCTTTCATGCCTGCGAATGTGAAAATGTTCTCAAATGTCACGTGTTGGAATCTTGGTGATACCATGTCCCCCTGACGGTGCCTCTCACTGTAATGGGCTGAGCGCTCTCTGATAAGGCCCCGTGGGATGGCAGGGTGGCAGCCCGGCCCTCAGTTGAGCTTTGTGGACCCACCCTCAATGAATTTGGTAAGCAGAATGCCAACAAGCACATCTCCTCTTCCTGGGTCCGTCAGTCAGCATACGCTCGCCACCTTTTAGTGCCATCAACTTGAGAACCCTCTCCTCCTCTTCAGGATGGCTATCTGGAAACCTTTCCTTCTGGGACAAGCAGAAGAGAGGACACCCATCAGCCAGCCATTGGCTTTGGTGCCTTCTGGTTCCCAGGTACAGGCCTCTGCCCCGAGCCATGTGCCATCAGCCCTTGAGGTTGGCCTTCCTTCCAGGCCTGTGGATCTAGAAGCCTGGGGTCTTCCCTGAGCTCCTGTTTTTCCTGTCAGGACCATCCTCAGACCTGACAAGGTGCCCACCACGTGACACCCTTGGGCCAAGCACGTGGGGCAGCTGAAGGCCCTGCCGCCCCTGTGGTTGCCCTGTGGGCGTGCACAGAGCACTGGAGAAGAACATGATGCCGGGACCACAGCTAGGAGTAGCGTCATCTGAGCTCTGCTCGTACACCCCTGCTGGGAATCCCAGTGTAGCCACAGGAAAGAAATGGAGACTTTTTTTTCCCAAAAGCCAAAATGGATGCCTGCCCATCATTTGTGGCCTGGCCACGTGGGTCACTCAGGAGTTTTTCTGACTTGGGGCTGTGTCACCGGCAGCCTGAGCTTGCAGTTGGTTTAAATTGTGGTTTAATGAAGGACCACAGGCAAATAACTCTTTTCCACCCTGTTCGTTATTTTTAAACTCTGTCTGTTTTTCCATTTGTTTGCAATCTCCAATATGCAAGAAACATGCTGTTTGTCTCCAAGAGGCGCCTGTCCCCCAGCAGGGGCTGTTCATCATCCCTTGGCCTGCAGAGCAGGAATAGCCCCAGGGAATATGCCCCAGGGATTATGAGTCCTCCACACCCCCAGAGCCCCATCCTGGGCCGTGGGGGCTGTTGTCAGGCAAGGCGCTAACTCCATAGAGAATCCTGCCTGAAAGTTCTGCCAGGTCTAGTTAAGGTTTTTTAAGTATTTCATTGTCTACTCTTTGCAACCTTAAGGTATAAACAGGAAATAATTTAACCCTTCTCCTGGTGACTTGGGTCATTATAATTCTGATAATGGCTCATATTTTATGGGAGGTCTTTTAGTGACATCTTTTTAAATTCTTAAAATAAAGTCCCCTATTTAGTAGATCTGGTTGTTATGCCCATTTTACCAAGGGGGACACTGAGGCTCAGAGATGAAAACCTGCCCAAAGTGTCCCGTCCCCCCCCCCCCCCCCCGCAGGGGGTTGGAACCAACTCCTGTGAGGTCTCCACCTGGTGAGGTTGTACTGTGAAACCCAAAGCCCGGGGGAAACTTGTACTCTGCAAGGCCATTATGGCCTTAAAATCCTTTCCTTTTCTTTGCTTTCTTTCACTTTTTGTTTGTTTGTTTGTTTTTATGTGGCACTGGGGATCAACACGGGGCCTTCGCACTAAGCTACATCCCAAACCCATTTTTTGACTTTTGATTTTGAGACAAGGTCTCACTAAGTCACTAGGCTAGGCCCAGGCTAGGCCTGTATCTGCGGTCCTCCTGGCCCAGCCTCCTGGAGGATTGGAATGACAGGCCGGGCACCCAAAGTCCTTTTCTTAAACATCTTGTTAGAGGGGCTGTCAATGAGCATTTCTTATTTTAAAAACTTGTTTCTCCATCTAGGCCACTGTTGCCTAGGCAACCAGATGAGTAGGACTGTTTGAAATGTGAGCAAACCAAAAATGACCAGCGCTGAGGGAGGACCTGAGGCTTATCAGAGTTGGGGCAAGACCTCCAGTTTATCATTTGTACTTTGGTCACTTCAAGGCTCTTTTCCTGCCCGTAATCACAACCGAGTTCTGCATCTCAATCAAAACCCAGTGTTTTGTGTGGTTATACACCATAGTCGATGTGTGTCAGGTCCCCATGGAATCCAGCCTTCCCTGAGTGTCACAGGCACCTCCAGCTGGAGCTCAGGATGTACCTCAGGCACCCTGAATGCCTGGTCTTGGCGATCTGGGCAGGGGTGCTGATGAAGAGGTTCAGGAGGCCAAGGCTTAAAAAGGTGTCTGGGACTTGGGGTCCCCAGGGATGTACCTGGGGTGATGAAAACATCAAGCCATACCGCGCTGCCAGACAGGATGTTAGTCTGGGTCCTGCCTGCGACTAGCTTGCGCATGGCTTGAGGTGGCTTGGCAACTCAATCCTTGGCAAGGTGATGGTCACACAGTGTCTTTCCAAATAGCTCAATAACTCACATGCCTGTGGTTTTCTCTACTTACGTTTTATTTTATAACAAAAAGAGCCTTTATAAAAGAAGCCCACAGGCCACACTGCTGCTCTGGGTGGGATCCAGGAAGGGAAACCTTGAAAATGAAGGTCTGTCGCTGCCCTCCAAGGAGGGAAGCACAGGGCTGCAGTGCAGAGGGCCACACGTGGGGAGTGGCTGGCATTTGCGAGCATTCTGTGAGTGCTGCTGTGCCCAGCATCTCCTAGGCTGTCATTGTGAGGCCTGCTTCTCTAAGTTACCTCACTTGCTTTTTCTTGAGTGTGTTTCTGTCTCAAGTCACTGCTGCAGTTCCAGATCAGCATCACTTGTGACAAAGGGCAGTAAGTAAAAATGTGGCCAGTGAGCACCAACCTGACCACTTCCTAACTGCTCTATGCATTGAACCCACCTGTTTGCTGTGGGCTTTGCCAAGGCCACCCTAATTCTGATAGAGAGAGGCAAGGCTGGAGGCACAATGGAGACGGACAGTTGCCCCTTGACATGATCAGGAAGCTGGAAAGGGATGAGGGAGGCCACCTGAGCCACTCGTGTCATCAGATGCAGGCAGATGTACACATGTCCAGTCTGGCTGGGCAGAGGAGAGCTTCAGTGGCTGGCTAGTCCCAGGGCCTTTAAGTGTGGCCTCCTCTCTGGAAGTGGAGGGTGGGGACAGACAGCTGCAGGGGCTGAGAGAAGGCCACTCCATTCAGGGCTGCCCAAGTGCCTAGCCCAGTGGTGCAGTCACCTAAGGCTCAGAGCTCAGGCTGGCTCCTTTCGTGTCCTGGACTGAGGAGTCTTTCTCTGATAGGTTTATGCCAAGATGGCGTGCTCAGCAGTAGAATCCTAGAGGGCCATGAGTGCCATCCTAAGGCTGAGGCTTCACCAGCTGCCCAGCCTTCCTGGGGAGAGGGGACTGGGTGGCCTGATGCACCCCTGAGGGGTCCAAGCATAGCAAGCAGCAGGTACGCCTGATGGCTGCACGGAGCAGTGGCTTCCAAGGCCATGTCCTTGTTGGGGTGCAGCAGCAGAGCTCCATCCTGGGACCTGGGAAAGAGCATCAGACTTCTCCAAATAGCTCCACAGCAGGTGCGTCATGTCCTGGGGCTACTATAGCAAATGACCCCCTGCACTGAGTGGATGAAACGATGGAAATTCATCCTGTCTTGTCTGTGGCCTAGAGGTCTAAGTTGAGTTGGGGTGGGCCTGGTTTCCTTAGAAGCCTGAGGACAGCATCCTTCCTGCCTCTTAAAACTTCTGGGACTCCAGGGTTCCTCGGCTGAGGTGCCTCTTTCCAGGCTCTGCAGCCATCTTTATGTCACACTCACTTCTGCGTCTCCGCTCTGACTCGTAAGGACTCCAAACAGTGGATGAGGGCCACCCTATCCCAGTGTGATTTCATCTTAATTCAATTATATTTGCAGAAACCTCTTCCCAAAAGACACTAAGAAGCTTCTGTAGCTTTCAGGGAGAGGGGGTGGAGAACCAGGTGTGACCACTGGGGAGGGGAGATGGCCTACTTCCCCCAGAGGACCCTTTGTCCGGGAGCCCTTCTAGTACCCATTACCACTGGGCACAAGCTGAGGGCCTCAGTGTCTGTTGAACCGAGACCTGGGCTCTGGATCTCCTGGCTCCTGACCTACCTGAGACATAAGCAGGCCCCTCCTTGCTATAAACCTGTTTCCTCCAAAAGTGACCAGGCCATATGGGACATACTCAGCTGGGGCAAGGGTCACTGCTTTCCCTCTAGTGCCTCCTGGGTTCCTCCCTGGGCTATGGAATACTCCTCCTCCCCTGAGTTCTGAAGATCACCTGGGAGAGAACTGAAGTAGTAGTGTCTAGTGTGTTTACCTGAGAATTTAAAAACATTGTCATGAAAAGTCCCCTGCTACCCAGGGACTCGAGACTGCTTCCCGGAGCTTCTGCTGCCTGCCATTCTGTGGTGGCAGCTGCCTTGGAGGTTACTCTGCGGTCCGCAGACCCCTGTACCTGGTTCCCCAAGCTGCAAAGCCCTTCAGTGGCAGATTCCTTGCTCAGCAGGAAACAGCAGCTGATGGCTGGGGTGGGTACCTCTGATTTGCTGCAGGTATGCGTGCTTTGTGTCCATGTGTCTGTGGTGTCTGCAGTGTCTGCATGTATATGTGCCTGTATATGCTTATAGCTTGTGTGTCTCTGAGAATATGTTTGTGTGTACGTACGTCCTCTGCATATGTATATGTATGTTATCTATATGTGTGTGTGTCCAGAAGGGGCCACGAGTGTGAAGGGCTGAGGGAAGAACAGGGGCTGCAAAGATCTTGTGCTGCCACATGGCAGGTCTTGGCATGCAAAGCACATGAGCAGTGACACAGCCGCCCTGCTCCCCCAGGCTGCCTGGAACCTAGTCAGGACAGTGTCTACCCACCGACAGGTCTGTGGGAGGTAGGAGGAGACAGTTTTGGTGATCAAAAGGCAAGAGGGCAAAGAAGGCCACCTGCCTTGGGGCCCACTGGGAGCACAGGCAGGGCCCCGGGTCTCTGGGGACCCTGGGGTCAGAGCTGCCAGTACATGGCCTCGGGCCTTGTTTGTAAAGTGGGTGTCCTGATGGGACCTGCCTCTTCCAACAACGCGAGAATCAGCAAGAGTGCAGAGGAGGTGAGTGGGAGCCTGGTGAGGCTGTGAGCGCCTGGTAGAAAAGCCCACAGCTATTGCTGTGTGTCCTGCAAGAGGCTCATCACCCTGCTCAGGCACTGAGTGGGGAGGGTCCCTGACACAGCCCACAAGCCGGGGAGGTAGATGCTGATAACAGTGAAGATGGCGATGGGGAAGGTGAGTAAGAGGGCAGCCGCAGCAGCCCTGCCTGTCTTATCTGTACTGAATGTGCTGCAGGACCACCCTGCCACCCAGGTCCCAACAAGGTACGGGTGCCAGAAGGAGGTGGTCTCCCACGGGGAGCCCCAGGGCCCTGGCTCTGCCACATTCCTCCCCCAGAGGCCTCCAGCAGGCAGTGGTCAGTCCTGCAGGTCCTGGGAGCTGAGGGTGGTTCAATCTGGCTGGGGCAATAGTGAGATTAAAAAAAAACCAGGCTTCTGCCCACCATGACCTGAGTAGGGGAAGGAGGGGCTCAGCTCGTGGAGGGGAGCGCAGGCAGTGCAGCCCAGGCCTCTCCCTTCCTCGGGCACTTTCAGGCCCTGAGCCGCTTTGGTCCCCACAGTCCTGCACCTATCATATCTCATTACTCACCGAGCCCAGTGATGGTTCCAACTAAATATGTTTTTCAAGAGTCGAAGGGATGTGTGCTCGTGGTGGGGGTCCCTGGAGACACAGGCCCCTCTGGCAGCCACTCACCTGCACTTTCACATTGACCCTGCTCATCGTGAGGCCTGTGATCGTGCTGGCACCTTCCGTTACTGTGTTCATAAACACAGAGCTCGCTCTGCCCATGGCACACTTATCATCCTTCTGCCAGGGATGTTGTGGCTTCTGTAAGGAGCATGCCTTCCCATATGTCCCTTCACCAGGTGTTGGTCATATGATGGGGTCTTGTCCCCAGGGGGCACATGTTCAGATCCCAGGTCACTAGCTGAAAGAACATATATGCCTGCTGTTATCTGTGCTCCCAAACTGTGCTCTAGGAAGTTTTGTGCCGCCCCTCTGTCCTTCCCAAGTGGGCTGGCACAGGCTGTGAGCCTATAGCAGTGCTGCTCAGGCTGCCCGCAGCCCAGAACACAAGGAATCAGCAAGTCAGGCTGACCAGCAGCAGCAGAGGCCATGGCCAGCCCCACACTCGACCCCCGGGCACAAAGTGAAAGGTGAATTCCACACCTAAGCACTCCTCCTGGGGCTTCTTCTGGTATCTGCCTGTGCCCTCAGGACCCCAGCCCTGGTGCCTAACACAACCAGGTGGCCTAGACCTTCCTTGGAGCAGGTGTTCTGTGCTGCTGCCTCAGAGCCTCAGGAGGGCTGCTGAGGCTCAGCTGGCCAGGACCATGTCCAGCCTGGCCCTCTCTGACGGGTGAGTTACAAGCTGGTAACATATGGCCATAATTCTGTGTTTCTGGGGTCCCCGTTCCTTCTGCTCACTCAGTTAAGCTCATTAAGCCCAGCTCCCTAGTTATGCCTTTGGGAAAACGGAAGCCAGGATGTGGGTGGCTGTGTGGGGTCTCTGGGGACAGAGCTGGGCTGCCTAAGGGCCTGACTAGGCTGTTGTAAGTACTGAGCACTGGAAAGTCCTTGCAGCCATATCAAGACCACTGTGTGCTCAGCCAATACCAGCTGGGCATGCCAGGAGGAAGCGTGGGGCAAAGGATTGTGTGGAGATGCCAGGCTCTCAGCCAGGGTGAGAGGTTCCAGCCGCCCATGCACCGCAATGTGTGCTGCTCTGAGCCAGCTATTCTGGGGTGTGCTTTATAAAGGCCAGCACAGCCCCTCCAAACCCTGGGGGCCTCCTGATTCCTTCCACAGCAAGGAAAACCACCCGTGATTGCAGGCCACCCTTTCCTAGTCCCTGAGTTCTCCACACCCAGGGCGTGGCTGACCTCAGGAGCAGCTCTGCAGTTCTGCTGAAGTAACTGTAGAACTGGGCCAGTGACACGGGCCTGTAATCCCAGCACTCTGAGAGGCAGAGGCAGGTGACCTAGCGACTTATTGAGATCCTGCCTCTAAATAAAAATAAAAATGGACTGGGGGTGTAGCTCAATGTGAAGGCTCTGGGTTCCATCTTCAGTACTACAAAAGAAAAAGAGGAGAAATAGAAATGATGGAAATTCTGAGTGGGGAGGAACAACTGAGTCCCAGGGTCAAGCAGCCAAGGGCAGAGGGCCTGCCGCCACCCTGCCTTAGCCTGGCCTCTGCTCAGGCACACCTCCTGCCTCCTTTCCCTGCCCCGTAACTCTCCAGGGTCTTCTTGCATCTGATGGAGGAATCCATTGATAAGACCCCTTTCTCCTCTTCCCCACCACACAAGCTTACACCCCACCCCCTCAGCGCGAGCTCTGGCCCTTCCGAGGGTCTCGGGTGCTGAGGGGTTCCCTGAAGGAAAGATGACTGACAGCGGACAGCAGCTATGACATGGCAGTTTACCCATCCTGTGGCTCCCTGGCTGGCTAAGGAGCTCCCCGGGCAACACAGGGCCATGGCTTTATCTGTTGCCATACCCTAGTGTCTGGCAAGATGGTAGAACTGGGTGGAACTGATGGACAGGTTCTTTGGCTGCTGGGCCAAGGCCACTGTGTATAGCGTGAATTGAACTGAGTGGGTGAGTGATCCCTGGGTGGGTGATCCCTTGGGTAGGAGTGGCCTGTCCATAGGCAAAGTCAACACCTGCTAACAGAGTTCACAGTGCACTTGTCTACTGACGGCCTAGGGGTATTTACAAGCCGCTCATGACTCTCAGCCAACCTATCCTCCTCTGGGAGAGCCTGGGTGGGGCAGGTGTGACTTTCCCAGTGATAAGGTAAGTAAGTGTGAGTGATGGACGTCAGGTTTCATTTGGTTGAACGTTCCATCCGGCTCGGTGCGTCACCAGCCCTTTTCCGTCTGGCCTTGGCTTTCTTACCTATGAAATGCGCACATTGCTCTGAATGCCACTCAGTCCCTGCTCTTTTGGATCTGAGGGTGTGAGGCTGTGAAATGTTCTGCAGGAGGTAACCCCCTGAGTGTAGACCCCTGCTCCTGGAGGACCCTGCTGGACACACCCCGTGGCAGAGGGAGGACCAGGGTTGGAGCACAACTGAGCCCTGCAGGGTGGGCAGGGTGAGCAGAGACATTGTCCAAGAGGAGCCCTGAAGAAGTAGAAAGGTGATTGTGGGATGCAGGCGGGTGCCTGGAGGCCGTGGATCAATACCACATGATACTGATCTGACCTAGGTGGGCCTGGGGCCTGTGCAGGTGCAAGCAGAGGGCTGCAGGTCAAGTGAGGTTCCGGCATAGGGAACCTCCTCTGAATGGGATGGAGTGGCAGGGCCCCAAACCACCAGACCTCTGCTGACTGGATGCCTCAAAGCTCCCCGTGGAGGGTTAAAGAGTGTCTCTCCAAATGTGTGTCTGCGACTTGGATTTAGGGTCTCTACAGATGTAACTAGGGTTCATGGCATGAGATTTCCCTGGACTCTTCCTGGCGAGCCTTGAATTCAGTGGTTTATATGAAGATAGAAAGATGGCTTGGGCACAGAGAAGCCACATGACCTGAGACGCAGGAGTGTGGGAGATAGCCAGACGCCCCAGAGCAAGAAGAGATGAGAAAGACCTTACCTCAGAGTCTGTAGGTGGACTGCAGCCCTGCTGGTGCCTTGACTTTAGATTTCAGGGTAAATTTCTGATGTTAAAAGCCACTAATCTGTGGACACGTTAGAGCTCCCCAGGAAAAAACTGCAGCTTCTCTTGGGGAAAGATCTCCCACCCTCCTCAAAACAAGCTGCCGTCCCCCTCCTACCAGCCGGCAAGTGATGTGGGTGATGTGGAATCAGTGCTTGGGGTCTGAGGAGGGAGGTGTGCCTTCTGCCCTCTGGCATGGCATTTAGGGCAGTGGAGAGGCTTGGATAGAGCACCACTGGGGGCTCAGTCCCCTGGAGCAGTGGGAGAGGAAGAGGGAGGAGCTGTCAGGACTCAACTCAGCCCAAGCATCCCTAAAACCAGTCCCAAGCTAGGGGACATGGTTCCACCTAGGGTCCCCTCACCATCCCAACAAAGTGACCTCCACAATTCACTGCTTCTCCTGTCTTGTTTTCAGCTGTCGCGTGCTGCTCACAAGGTATGTGGTGGTGCTTCTTGCATGGAACTTGTCATTCCAATGTGTGACCAGTGTGTCAACAAACAGACCCAGATTTCGGAAGGGGATATTTGAGGACAAGCCAGGCTTTCTCAGCTGCTCCCAGGAACCATGTCTCAGCCCTGATGGATCTGGGGACTTGGGGTCTCTGGGGATCCCTGAACCTTCCTCCATGTCTTAGCCCAGGCAACCCAGATATCCCTCACGTGTCATGGCTCCGGGTGTACCAGCTGGCCTTGTTGTCCCTCCAGGGACTCCAGCCTAAAGGTGGATGGGGAAAAGAGCAATGGTCTTTCTCCTGTGAGATGTGTGGTAGAGGCCTGGGGGATGCCCCCAGGCAGGGCGAGGAAGCAGTAACACTTTGCTCTGTCCCTGTCCTGGTGCTCACTCACCGTCATCATTAGCCTGGCCTGGGTCGAGAGCTGCAGGAAGTAATGACACTGGGCCTTGGGCTCAGCCAGCCTGGTGGACTCTGATGAGGGAGGAGAGGCAGGGACCAGAGCCAGGCAGGCAACCTGGGTGGCTGGAGCTGCAAAGCCCTGTAAAGAAGAGAAAGGCACTGTCCCCACAGACCCTTGGTGGGGGGGTGGGGGGGGGTGGAGCAGAGAGCAGTCAGTGTACTTGTGAGAAGAGAAGGTCAAGCTCTCCGGGAGCCCCTCACTGCCCCTACCCCGACCTCCTGGAATTTGGGATGTGGGGTCAGATGCCCACAAGCTGAGAGCAACCATGGTGAAAGGAGGGTAGCTACCCTCTTCTCACTGTTGCCATTTAAAGGCTGCTTTCTGGCCCGTCCACTGAGTAACCTGTCCCAGAAATGTTTTTGATTTCCCATCAGCCAGCTCTCCCTCTCCATAGCAAACACTGGAGCTTATGGGACACAATTCAGACGTTACAGTCTGTGGCCACCTAACCCCATTGCTTTTGAGCCTGAGACAGGAAGCACATCATGGTGGCCGTGTTTAGTAGCTTTAGGGTGCTCATCTTGAGCCTGGAGTCAACAAAAAGAAAGGGGGCAAGGCTCCACTGGACTCTTTCAAGGCATACTCCCGGACACCCAAGGGCTCTCATCCTGCCCTTCCTCCCAAAGCCTCTACCACCTCTCAACAGAAGCATCATCTGGGAGCCAAGCCTTCAACGTGCTGGTCTCTGGGGGACACGCCAGTCCATCTTTGCCACTCTCTGCCTGGGTTCTCATTTTGGCTCATCCTGGGCTGGGGGATAAGTTGGGAGAGAATCTGGTGCCCATGGAGGGCCAAGGGGCACATGCAGAGTCCCTTTCTGCATGAGGGTAGCCGGCATGGATGAGCAGGCCCTGTGGTCAGTCCAGTGTCATTGTGACACCTTCTCACCAGGAAGCCAAGGGCCCTTCTGAGGTCTTCAAGGGTCTGGGGAGCAGAGGAGCCAGGTATGAGAGCCTATGGACTAATCACTGCATCTCTGAGAATCTGGTCATTTTCCTGACTGTCCCCTCCTTGGCCAGCTGGGCCCTGCCCAACTGGCAAGACAGCTTTCCCTGCCAGGTGCACGCATGACTTCTGACAGAACCAGTTTGCCGACAGGTTGCAGGGAGGGGCTGGCTGAGGCTGTAATCCTGGGACACCCACAGCCTGAAGAGGTCATAGGACTGTCATAGCTGGGTGTCACAGAAGACACATGTGTGCATCCATTACTTTTCTCCTGCTCAATGTGCAGCAGCTGCCCTATCTGCAGTTAGAGGAAACAGAGAGGAGAGACAGGTGTTAGCTAGAGAGCTGGGGCTACTGGCAGGGGGCTGTGGCCTCAAGAGACCTGTCAGCCAAGCACAGAGAAGTCCAGACAAGCCCTTGCCTGCAGGCAAGATGGAAACCAAGAGCACAAGGCCAGTAAGACAGCACGTAGTAGGTGCTCCGGGGGTGTGTCTCACATTGAATTGGCTGACCCACAGTGAGTAAGGTCAGGGGTGGGAGCTTAGCCCCATGCCTCCACAGAGATCCTGGAGTAAGTGAGATTGTTCCTGTCTTAGAGATGAGGCTTCCATCCTGCGTGACTTGGGAAGAGAGACCCCAGTGTTCCTGCTCACCTGAATCATTCATGCTTACCTCATAGGCTTGGGCAGGGTGCCAGATCTGCTTACCTGGAGAAAGAAGGCATGGAGTAGATCTGCAGGCAGGGTAGTGCGGTGGATTGGTTTCCAGTGAGTATTGTGATTGCCACACAAGATGGAGCCATTTCTTTCATTGCCCCGTGCCTCAGTTTCCCTAAATGTAAAACAGGATAGGAGCTGATCCTTTGACTGAAGTCTGACTTCAAAGACCCTGAGTAGTGTGTGGAGAGAGTCCTAGGTTGCTGGAAGTGTAGGGCAGAGGTGGGTATGTGGGAGAGAGAAAAGGCCTTCCAGCTGTATGGAACTGCAGCCCAGCTAATGGCCACGCTAGTGTTTCCCACAGACATGGGCGGCACTTCCACTGTGGGTAACACCAGACCCAGTACTACCTGCCCAACGGTAACCAACCATGTGGTCCTGGATGACTCAGTCTCTTGTGCCTCAGTTACTGCTTCTGTAAAATAGATTTAAAGCAGGAAAAAGAAGAACCTAAACTCTTTTCTTTTCTTTCTTTCTTTTTTTTTTTTTTTTTTGAGACAGTCTCAGTCTGCGGTCCAGGCTGGTCCTGAACTCACTTTGGAGCCCAGGCTGGCCTTGAACTCGAGGCAATCCTCCTGCCTCAGCCTCCCAAGTGCTGGGATTACAGGTGTGCGCCACCACGCCCTGCTTATGTGGTGCTGGGGAATCGAACTAGGGTACTTAGCGCTTGCTAGGCAAGCGCTTTAACCTCTGAGCCATTCCTCCAGCCCAGAACCTAAACTCTTGATATTTATTGTTTCCAAGACTTGGGATCCTTCCAATCCTGGTCAGGGTGGGAGGTGAAGAGGAAAGGAGGAGGGTTCTGCCTGCCACCCATCTGCCATCTCCTTTGGCAAGGAGGATACAGTGCAGGGCATGAGCTGCTGGGCAAAGAGCTGTTGGCTTGAGAGATTCTGCCCTTAATGAACCCGTGGAACAAGGAATGACCTTAATCCCGTGTCTACTCAGTGCGGTGTGAGAATGACCACGGCCCTTCTGGAAGATCTGCTATGCGGGTAAACAAGGGGCCTTCATGGGATTATAACTGCATGCTGGGCAGGAGGAGTTTCTAGGCCCAAGTATGCCAAATTAACAGGAAGCCCTAGTTGGAAAGTCCTTGCAGGGTCCAGGAGCTGTCACAGCTCAGGGGTCTGACACCAAGCCCTCAAGTCTTTGATGGAAGAAACAGCCAGGTGTCCCTGTGGTTTCAGGTGTGCAGAGGAAGGGGATGGAATACTGCTCTCAAAGCGTGCTAGGAGTGGGCACATGGGAACAGGGTTAAGGCCTACAGAGCCAGAAGGACCATAGAGATGTGTTAATCCTAGAAGGGTCTAGGTCATCTCTTCAGCCATTAAGGAGTCAAGGGAAGCTCCTGGGCCATTGGGCTCCCCAGATCTTAGAACTTACTGGGATGGGTAGAGAGAGGACGTTTCCCCCAGAGGGAGTTATTATAGAATCGCATCAATAGGTCTATCCTTGGAAGTTTGTCTTACATATTTTAAATATTTGGTTTTTTGTTTAAGTCGTGCTGTTTTACACTGGACTTTCAACTACTCGTGTTTCTACTTAGCTGTCCTAGGGCCAGGACACTGATGCTAAATAGCACTCAACAGCCATGAAGGACATGGCAGGTGGGAGGTGGGAGGGAGCTGTGCAGTAGACTCTGCCTGGGCTGAGCCAGAGCCACGTCTGGGATGAAAGTGGATTGTACTTTGGTCCTCTGTCTCTACCGCCCAGACCCTGTGTACAGCCAAGGTCCCACACATGGGCATTTGATGGATGCTGTCTGGTTTAATGGCCCTGTGGAACTACGGTAGAGGTCACTTTGATCATTGAGCTCATTCCCAGAGATGGTTCTGGTGTCCCCTAGGAGAGGGGAATGCACTATTCCCTCCTAGCCAGGGCTGGATCTTCCCAGGGGCTGGTGGCACCCATGGGCTTCTGAAGTCCAGCTCATTTCTCTAGGGCTCGGTGCTGTACTAGTTCCCATTTATTGGCAACAACTCAAAACTCTTCACATGCCTCATAGTCTGAATAGTAACCCTCTGTGTTGGTGCTGTTTTCCACTCTTTCGCAGAGGGAAACTGAGTCACAGAGAAATAGAGGAGTGGGTCAGCCACCAGCAGCTCCACCCCTCCCACCATCGTCCTCTTCCCATTGGTGGGCCCTCATGCTGCCGTCACAGGTGATACCAGCTCTGTTACCTTGGGTGCGTTGCTTACTGTATTTGTCAGCTTCCTCATCACTGAGACACAATACCTGACACCTGCAGTTAAAAGAGAAAAGGTTTAATTTGCCTCACGGTTTGGGGGTTCAGTCCATGGTCAGCTGGTTCCAAGGCAGACACATCATGGTAGTAGGGCATGTTGGGGTAAGTGGCTCACCTCGTGGCAGCCAGGAAGCAGAGAGAGAGAGGAGGAGTTGCGGAGGGATGTTCTCCACAGGCACACCTCAGTCTCACACCTCTCCCAACCAGGCCCTGCCTCCTAGTAGCACATTTAGCTATGAACTCGTCAACCAGCCAATCCACTGATGAGTATAGCACCTTCATAATTCAGTTACCTTCTATTCCACCCCTGAACATGAAACTTTTGGGAGACATTGTAGATCGGAATCTTAACACTTACCTCTCTGTGCCTCGGTGCTTTTCTCTGTCAGATGAGGATAGCAACAGTTCTCTCTGCCACGGAGGATGAGGATTCAGTGACTAACAGAAGCTAGCATTTGAGACAGAGCCTGCAACGAAGCTGTACTGCCAACTCCATTGTTTCTGTTGTTAGCATTATTTTTATCCTTGTTTTGGGAGTCTCTCTAGAAAAGGTGTTGAGCTGACTCCCCCACCCATGTCCCCAAGGCTCCACAGTCTTCTTTTTGCAGTTTGTGACCTCCAGTCCTGGCAGGTGAGTCGGAGAAGAGGTGACTCTGGGGTGTGTCTTTAGCAGTCACCTGGCCTAGGGCCTCTGGCAGGCACTGGCATACGTAGACCAGCCACTGAGTGCAGCTACAGTCACACATGATGGGGAGGCCCTCACATCACCTTGCTGCCCCATGTACTGACCCACCCTGGCTAGGGGGAGTTATAATCCTGGCTGGAAGCGGGTATCGAGGCACCTTAGACCCAAAGCAAAGCTGGGGTAGAAATGTAGGCAGTAGGTTTTCCTGTAACCCTGGTTTCAGAGCAAGGCTCTCACAGCCAGCCCTGAGCAGACGACAGCATGGAGAGGGGCTGGCACACCCAGCTCTCCCAACATGGCTTCCCTGGGTCCTCGGTGCCCTTTCATGACCCAGCCCCCTCCCAAGACCCCGCATATAGGGGTCCTCAACCCCTTGAGGACTTCTCAAGAAGAAAGGACCTGATGGAGGAATAGCTCAGTGATAAAGCACTTGCCTAGCAAGCTCGAGGCCCTAAGTTCAATTCCCCAGGACCACATAAACCAGGCGTGGTGGTGCATGCTTATAATCCCTGCACTAGGGAGGCTGAGGCAGGAGGATTACTGAGTTTGAGGCCAACCTGGGCTACATAGTGAGTTCAGGACCAGCTTGGTCTACAGAGTAAAACCCTGTCTCAGAAAGAGAAAGAAGAGGAGGAGGAAAAGGGGTAGGGAGAGGGAGAAGGGGGGACTTGAGGCGGGGGACTTGAGGGGAGGGCCCTGTGGCTTTTCTTGGGCTGCAGGGGAATAGCCTCCGCTCCCCTAGATGGCAGCACTGACCTAGGAGGCCACCTCCGGCTGTGCTGTGAACCACACCCTGCCTGAGCTCACACCCTCAGGTACCTAAGATACAGGGAATCTTGGCCATGTGTGCCACTCCTGAACGTCCCTGCGCCCCGATGACATCTCTTTGGTCCTTGCAAAACACCTTCCTGGATCCTCCTCTTCCAGAGCCACCAAGAGGCTGAAACCAGTCGGATCAGGATCACTGCTTCTGAGGGCTCAGCCTCTTTTAAAACAGTCTGAGATAGCCACACCTGTTGGGGACCTGGGCCAGATTCTCCCCTGTAGAGGGTGTCCTCTGGTCGTGGAGCAAGGGGAGCCCGCTGCCTCATCCTGTCCCTGCACACCTGTGGGTGGTGTTGGGCTGACTGCCTTCAGCTCAGCTCCACCTTGCAGAGAGCACCACTCCTTCCCTTTCCCTTCTAGCGACCCAGGTGACCCACAGGACGCTGGTGATGATCAAACCAGGGCGGCCACTCAAGCACACTTGGCCCCCACCTCTGGCTCTGCCTTCCAGCCCCACCCTCTCCCTCTGTTGTGCTGGCTGCCACACATTGCTTGGGGGTCGAGCCCTCACTCCTCACTACCCAAAGTGGTCATGCAGGAGCAATTCCAGGAGGTCCCCATGGACATGGGCAGCGGGAGAAACTGAGGCGGGAGAAGTGCGGTGGAGTGCAGCTTGCTCCAAGGCCCCTTTGGAATTGGTAATGGCTGTCCCATTCCCACCCCCTGGAGACTTGGGGCCTACAGCCCTACTGGGGAGGGTGCCGCAGAGACCTAGGGTTAGCCCCACACAATCTGTGGCTGCCTTCTCCCCCCTGCCTTCCTGTGGTGTATCCTGCCACCCTGGTGACTGCCCTCTGTCTAGGAAGATGAGCAGCCAAGCCCTGGGCTCCAGTTATTCTCGGCTGGCTTTCTTGCCACAGCCAGGCCACCAGGCCACCTCTCAGTCCATCCCCCCAGACCTGAACAGGTAGTGTGACCTGTGAGTCTGGCCCACTAGGGGTGGCATGGCAGGCATGAGAGTGGGAGAGCTATGACTGGAGAAATGGTACAGTGGCAAGACCAAGAGCCTGAGTTCAGTTCCCCAGCACCACAGAAGCCAGGTGTGGTGGCACACGCCTGTAATCCCAGCACTCAGGAGGCTGAGGCAGGAGGATTGCCATGAGTCCAAGGCCAGCCTGGGCTCCATAGTGAGTACAGGACCAGCCTGGCCTACAGAGCGAGAGCCTGTCCCCCCTACCCAAAAAGGTGGAAGAGCTGGATGAGGAGTACTAGATGACAGTGGCACCCTGGAGACTGCCAGGCTTGGTGAGGGCCTCTGGAGCTGAGCGAGCTTTGGCACCATGGGGAAACATCCCTTCTGCAAGTGGATGTCATTCCCTACAGGAGTGCAGGTCCTTGTTCCTGTTTCAGACAAGGACTTTGGTCTGTCTGAGGGTGGCGCAGGGTCTCCATCCCCAGTGGCCCTGGCTGCGTGGCTCAGATTGACTCCCAGGAGCTCCCATTGCCCCTGCCATCTTCCACAGCCTCCTAAAGGAGGCTGCAGTTTCCTCCAGAAAGTCCAAGTCTCCTTTCAGTTGGGAGGGGCTGGCAAGCTTTGTGGGACATGGTGGAGTCAGGCCAGCCTTGAGGGCCACATCCGGCACCACCCTCGGGGCTAGGGTGTCCTTGGACTAGCTGGTGTGTGGACTGCAAAGGCAGCGGCAAGCAGGTGTGCTCAACTGTCTGACCACCTGCCGAGGACCTGTCTAAGGGTGTAGTTGGCCCATGTCACTCAGGAGACCAGGTGGGCGGTGCCAGGAAGAGGCTGGGTCAGGCCCACAGGCACATGACGTGGCTGAGTCAGCTGGAGGATCCCCAGGCCCAGCCCACACTGTCCCTGGGCAGGGCAGGCTACTTCCTGCACCTCCCATCCTCGGCCACTTCAGGGCCATGTGTGGGAAATCTCCCAGGGGAGCCCGTTCCCACCCCTTTCACCCAGGGGCCTGGCCTCCCTGTCTTCTGCTCTCCTCCAAAGTGCAAAGGAGACTTGGGGTTTGAAGTTCTGCTCTTTGAGGTGAGTAGAGTCATGGGAGTTTAGATCAGTTGTTTTGGGCCTTCAGTTTCTGCATCTTTAAAATATGCAAGTGACACTTTTTGGGTGCTACATGAATCACATCAGATCAGATCAAACAGGAAAAGGTCTGGGAGCTTTAAAGGTCCATCAGCTCAACAGAGGGACTGGCAGAATCTCTTTCAGTGCCCTTAGAGCATACTTAGAGGGTGCACACCCAGAGTAAGGGGCTCTGAAGAGGCTGCTGCTCCTCTGGGGCTGATTACACTGCCCAGTTGGAGCCCAGATTGTCTGTCTAGCCTGCACTCCACAGCCTGGCGTGTTTCTGGTTCTTCATGCGGGTGTCTACTTTCAGGAAGGGCAGCTTTGCTGGGTGAAGCACGCAGTGGTCTCTGTGAAGTGACTCACGAGGGGAGCTGTTTCCCCTCAGCAGGGTCCTGTAGCCACAGGTCTTGGGATCTTAGCAAGATTTAGAACACAATCTAATGTAACATGTTGGCATAATGGCATCGTACTTTCCACTGGTCGCTTTTACTTGTTTTTACGGATGGCTGCTGTCCTTCAGCTGAGGGACAGGCGTGGCTAGCTGAGGTCACCAGGCATGAGTCTGAGCCCCTCTTCCAGCTCTGTGGTCCCCAGGCCTCTGAGGGAAAATGGGGAGGAAAACCTGGCCAGAATTACCCACTTGAGCACACTCCGGTGAGGCATGAAATGAATTGCAAACGCTACTGATTTCCTCTCACCCCTCTCACGGAGAGCTGAGCCTGCCCCAACCCAAGCAGAGGCTCAGCCAAGACCCTCCCAGGTGACAGATCTGTGTGGCCCCCTGTGAGGCCCTGATAAGGCACTAATGACCTTTCTTTACAAGGATCCCATTGTGGTGGCCTGAAGGTGGGCGTTTGTCCAGCAATGGAAGGAGGGCTGTGTTTGGAGGCTTGGAGGCCAGACCCCAGCTTGAAAGGCAGCTGGAGTGGATACTCTATCTCAGAGGCGGTGGGGGTGGAGGGGGGCGTGTCCCCCTGGCCATGCACTCTGCACACTGCACCCATTCTCCAGGCCTTGCTGCTGACCACCCTGCTTCAGTCTAGAATTAGAGAACTTGTCTACTGGTGCCTAGAAACCACCATCTACAGGATGTGGAGCTAAACTAGGCATAGCCTGATCTGTCCCCACCATGTCTATTCTGGTGGCAACATTGCCTCTGCTGTTGTGAGAGACTGTCTCAGATGGGAAATGGAGTCAGAAGAGCCTGCCCAGGCCTGTGTGAGGGGCAGCAGAGTTGGAGCTAATCCCACCCACCCTTGCTGTCTTCTGCTCCCAGCCTCACTTCTCTGGGGCCCTTGAAGCTGAGCAGGGCAAGAGGAAGTGGAGACCCCTGAGGATGGAGACCAGGCAGTGCCATGGTCAGTAGGAAAGGTGGTCAGGCAGTCGCTTCTTGGAGGAGGGATACCTATAGATCAGCCTGTCTAGGTGTGACCCCAGATATGGCCACGTATGTGTCTTCCCTGTAGCCCCAGCAGAACTGTAGATGCTGCAGCTGGCAGTACTGTAGATTCCACATTCCCATTAGCCCCAGTCACTTGGCAGCCCAGGGTGCAGGCAGGTGCTAGCCATCAGACATGGTCTTAGGAGTAGGATGCTCGGGTCTTGGGGGAACTCTACGAGGGCACACCCATTCCTGCCCTGCCTGGACACTAATACCATGTTAGGCAGAGCCACTGGAAGGTCCTTTGTCCACTGCCTGTCTGGGTCTTTGCCCACTTGTGTCCGATCCTGGAGGAGCCTGTCCAACCTCAGCAGCTCCAGCCTCTCTGGAGCCTCCTTGCCAACCATGGGCCAATTCACTGTGTAAGTGCTGTGTTTGTACTTAAGTATGCCTAGCCTGTCTTCTTATAATTTATACTTGACTTAGTAGTATAAATTGTAACTGGGATGTGTCCCACTGTGGAAGTCCCTCCCAGCATGGATCCCACATGGCCCAGAACACACATAGGTAAACCAGCATGTCCAAGGCCACAGACCCAGGAATGGCATCTGGGGGAAGAGGCTGGGTCTGTAAGGGAGAAGAGTCCTCAGCGGGCCCTGCAGGAACAAATGCAGAGCTCAGGGCCCTGGGTAGACAGGAGAGGAGGCCTCTGCCTAAGGTCTTGGGAGGGACATGGTGGAGCTACTCCCATTTTCTCTCCTCGTGCCCAGCTTCAGGTCACATGCTGGGCAGTCAGATGATATCTACAGCAGCAAGTCCTGGGGGCCAGAAGGGAAACGGGCTCCTCTCCTGGTCCTTCTCTAGTGACCAGGGCCTTGATCCTGTGCCTATAGAGCCACTGGTTACCTAGTGTGATGGAGAAGAAATTTTCCTTGATCCTTTAAAAAAAAAAAAAAAAGGCAGCTAACTATGACCTTGCCTCTGGCAGTAGACACCATGGCCTTAGCTCTGGAGATAGCTGGCTGGCACTTGTACTGGGGGCGATCAGGTGGCTTCTGGGCCTGCCTTTGGCACACAAAACTATCTGTTGAGCTCTGGCCCTACAGACCCTCCTTCCCCCAGGCCTGCTATAGAATGGGCTGAGAACTGCATGGGTTCAGTGTGTCACCTGGGAAGGACCTGGGCACACCAGTTGCCAGAGCTGGGTAGTGCCACCAAATACACACAGTGACCTCTCACCAGCCACTGCCCTGTCCGGCTACCTGACCTCTGGTATAAGTCAGACTCAGAGGACCCAGGGTTGTGGTCAAGGGCCCCACCAAGCAGAGACCTGACTTTCAGACCCATGTTGCCCTCAGCTTCTCTCCCTGACCCCTGGGTGCTTGCAGACCTGTCCACTCCCATGCTGAGCCAGGAACAATCTCCTTAAGCCTTGCTTCCCCAGATCCTGTCAGTGTCTCCCCACACACTTGGACTGCAGGATCAAAGAGCAAGCATGGCCACAGGTGAACATAGAGATGGCACTGTGCTCGGCAGCAGGAGACGGTTTTGGCAACTGTAGGCAAGGACCTGTCATATAGAGATGGCATCGGTATACTGGGACTGAGGAGATAGGGGGGTGGTGCTGATGACATCAGATACAAGAAGGCCCCACCAATTACAGAGGACATTGGGTCAGCCCATGTGGAGCCATTGGTGGCCTGGGCAGGTTGAATCAAGAGCTGGAGAGCCCCTGGTGGCAAAAGCGTGGGCTAGGGCTTCCAAGGTCTTCCTTGTAAACAGTACAACCAAAGACGGACAGCCTTTTCCAGTTACCCAACAACAGTAGGACCCCAGGGTCCCTGCTGCCGCAACAGTAGTCTGAGTCATCGTCCGTCTGCCCTTCTTTCCCTCCTTCTTTCAATTTTTCCCTCCCCATTCCTCTTCTTCTCCTGGGCCTCCCTGCCCTCAACTTCCAGAGGAAGAGGAGCAGCCAGCCTAGTATGGCCCGACAGTGCCTCTGCCTGTTGCCCCAGGAACTGCAGGCCCTTGGGTGTAGCACAGAGAGGAGGGGCGGCTCATAGAGGGCAGCCGCTCCTTCCTCAGTGCTCCAGGTGCTTTGCACACACACGAATCCTCTAGTTATACCTGACCTTATGCCTGATAAGACCACCAGTCAGGAATAGGGAGCTCTCTGGTTTTCCAGGAAACCAGACCCAGAACTGGTCTGGGTTGCCTCTTGGAGAACCCGCCCCTGAGCTGAAGGTTAGGGGGCGCAATATAGAAAGCCTGCAGGCACAGGAAGCCTGGGGTAGGAGACATCTGCTCTGGCACCTTCAGGGGACAGGAAAGCACTTTCGGCCCCACATCCGCAGCTCTCTGCCTGGAATTCATCACTCCAGAAATGCCTGAGTGCCAAGATCAGGCTGCAAGCAAGACAGACTCCAAGGAGTTTTAACAAAAGAATAGAGAAATGCCAGTGAGTGTTATGCAAAGAATGTGCATGGTGCAGCCCTACAGGGGCAAGCAGCTGGGTGCGATGCTGCCTCCCCACAGTGTGGAGTCTGACAAGACCTCGCCTTGGGAGGCGTGGCCGAGGAGCATTTCGGGCTTGAGAAAGGCTCTGTGGAGCCCTGCTGCAGGAATGGTCTTAACATTTTAAAGAACCAGAAAGGGGATCAGTGTGGCTGGAACTGAGTAAGTCAAAGTGGTAGGGTTGGGGGGCCAGGGAATTGGGTCTAAAAGACAAGGTCCGGATTGTGTTCCAAATGACCTGAGTTTACCTTTGAAATGAAGGACCTAGATTGGTCAGCAGAGGGTCCTTTGAACTCTACTTGATGTGTCTGAGTATAGGGTCAATGGAATGGAAAGGGGACCAGGCTGATCAGCTGACTGGCTGAAAAGATTGGAGGCTGGAAGGAGAAGCAACCAAGAGGGTGGAGGGATAGGGGAGTGGGTAGATGGATCAATGGGTGGATGGAAGGGTGGGGTGGAAGAATGGGGCTTTGGATGGATGGGTAGTTGGGCACATGAACCAATAGAGATGGAGGGAAGGAGGGACTAGAACTGTGTATGCATGCCACTGGCACTGGTCATTGGCAGTGCTGGGAGAAAGCATGCAGTGGGGTCTGAGGAGAAAGACAGCCAGGAATGGCCTCCCCACCCTGCCCCAGGCAGATGGCCAGGAACGTCGACTTCAGGGAAACTTGACTGTGAGCCAGTGGCAGGCAACACAGAAAAGACCCCCTATACCTGCTCCAGTCTACAGGACTAAGAAGAGTGAAGCTCCAGGCAGAAGGGGCACCCACATTTGTTGTTCTGCCTTGTCACGTGGGATCAGTGACTGTGACAAGGGCCTGCTCTGCCAGCACCTCCTGGGATGTGGCCCAGGGCATGGCTTTCCATCCTCAGAGCCACTGTCTGCTATAGAATGGGCTGAGAACTACATGGGTGCAGTGTGTCACCTGGGATGACCCATTGCTTCCTACAAGTCCCCACAGGGGTCACAGGAGCACTGACACCATAGGCGCCTTGCCCCCTTCCCCACTGGATCCCCACTCGATTCCCAAATCCTGCAGGAAGGGCCCTGTATGTCTGGGAGAAAGTGGAACCTTGATCCCGTACTCCACAGGAGCCGTTGGTCACCAAGAAGGGCTGCCAGCTGCATCCCCAGAAAGCTGGGTGAGAAGGGAAATTGGTCAGTAGGTATATAAGGAGCTGGTCCCAGGGAGTGGACAGATCTGGGACTAGAGGCCAGGGCCTGCTCCGCCAGCACCTCCTGGGATGTGACCCAAGGCATGACTTTCCATCCTCAGAGCCACTGTCTGCTATAGAATGGGCTGAGGACTACCTGGGTACAGTGTGTCACCTGGGAAGGACCTGGGCAGCCGTAACTCACCAGGTGCTAGGTGCTTGGCTGGCCCTGTTTGGGGCCGGAGCTGTGCAGGCAGTGAGGAGAGGGCTGCCCTCGCCACGGCTGCCCCAGGCCAGTAAAGAAAGTGAGACGTGAGCTCTTGAGCCACCAGGAGTATAGTGGCAGTGGCCAGATGGGCGTGGCGGGTCGGCATGGCTGTTCCTTCTGTTTGTATGGGGGTTGTTTCCCTGCAGCGTTGTGATGCACCTTGGGCTGGGCGTGAACTCAGGTGCACCTGATTTGAGCTCGCGTGAGCCTCTTTATTAAGTTGCTTTTGAGCAACAGCAGCCAGCCCAGGACATGGCCTTGACCAGAGGAGCTCCAGAGGAGGGGTCTCATGGATTCCCAGTTAGGAGGGGTAGGTCAGGCCCAGGACTACCCTGTCTCCTGGAGCTACTCCCGGCATTCTGGGGCCACCTCATCTCACCTCCCTTAACCTCTGTGGACAGACACATGTACAGGCGGCAAGCTGTCTCCCCACATGGGTTGCAACCACCGAGAGGGAAAATGTGGGAGCCCAGCATAGGTCAGTGGCTCGCTCAGGTCCACTGGGCTGTGGCTATGGCCCTGTAGACTAGGGGAATAGGAGATTTCCAGAGAAAGAGACCCACCATGTCCTGGCATGGCATTGGGGCCAATGTCTTTGTCATAGCTTTCCCAGCGGCCCTGGAAGAACTTGACCTTGGGAAAAACCACTTGTCTGAGCTCCACTGTGTGGCCTTCCCTGACTGATGTCCCTGCCCACTCACAGGCCCTCCTCTTTCAGCTCTGAGAAGTCCCCCAAGCGGTGTGTGACCCCTCCTCAGTTCTGCCTTGTTCCTTCCCGAGGATGGTCCAGGCCCCTTTAGCACCAGGCCATCCAGCGGTGGCACTGCCCCGATCTTGACTTGCAATGTGATTGTATGACCTTTCTTCCAGAAGCCCCCGAGCACCCACGCCATGAAGGAGGAGGCCTTTCTCCGGCGCCGCTTCTCGCTGTGTCCTCCGGCCTCCACCCCACAGAAGACCGATCCCCGGAAAGTCACACGGCACCTGCTCCTGGGCTGTGACAATGAGCTCAGCCCAGTTGGCCCAGGTTGGTGCTAGTCACAGATGGCTAAGTCCTCCCTGCTGTGCAGCTACCTAGTGACCTCAGGCAGTCCTGGCCCCTTTGTACCCATGCAGAAGGGCAGCACCCTGCTCCACTGTCACCTCAACAAGGAACTGTGTGGGATTCAGTGTACAAACGGTTGTGGCACATTAAAAGTGCCAATTCTAATTGTTTCATAGGGTGACCTTCACAGGATGGCAGGGTCCCCATAGCCCATTCCTGGGGGCAGCTTATTTAACTCAGGGAGATAGTAGGTATAGTCATTCCAAACACTAGCTCTGGGCAGGCAGCCTGAACCTCAGCCCTGCCCTCCAGGGTGGTGACCTCAGGCCAGTGCTGGACCTCAGTTACTTATATATTAAATAGGGGCAGTGTTTGTGCCTACACCCAGTTACCAAGGGGTTCCTGGCTCTAGGAGGGAACAGTTCAGACCAGACCTGCCATGTGCTGCTGTAGATAAAGTGCTGAGCACCAGAACACATGCAGAGAACCTCGTCTGCTGGTGTGACTTCTAGTTCTGTCACCCCACTATCCACACATATCCCCACCAGCTAAGTCTGAACTGAGTCCTCTCTACTTTGTGACTGCTGAGCCCTGAGAGCCTAGGCCTTTCTTCCCATGGGCCTGAGGATTGGGAGGCAGGCAGTGCCAGCTCTGAGGGACTCTCCAGCTAGGCCACCCCTCTCCTACCTCTCACAGGGTAAAGCTCCAGGCTTCCTGGGAAGTTTCTCATGCTGCTCTGTGACAGTGGAAGGGCATTGCTCCCCAGTGGCAGGACTTGAGGGGTGGGAAGCCATCCCATCCAGTCTCATTCAGAAGTAGGGGAAACTAAGGCCCAGAGTGGGGAGGGCCCCCTGAGCTGTCCTGGCAGTAAATCCTGGCCTAGGTGCTAAAAGTGGGGCGAGACTTGCTGACTCCACCAGAGCTCAGGTCAGGGCCTGGGTGTTGTGTGGATGGAGAGCAGAGGCTCCATGGTCTCAGTCACACATCAAGGCAGCCACTTTGCTGGGGATAGGAGTGCCTGTGACACCTTGAGTGACTACTGCTCTGAGATCTCTGGCAGATGTGTTTTCTCGGGTCTCTGCTCTGGCTTTTCTATAGATGATGACTTCTGGGCCCCACCATGTTCCACCCATTCTCAGGACCCCAGGGATGTAGTCTGCAGGCCCAGCTTCCTAGCTGGTCCTGTGAACATCTGTCCTTACCGTCCTCACCCTCTTGCTGCCTGCCTGGCACTTCCTGTGGCTTTGGCAGAAAAATCTCATGCCAGCCCTCAGGGCCACTGGTCCACCAGCCACAGAAAACAGGCCTGAGTGGCCCCAGGGGGGCAGATGGCCAGCCGCCTCATCCTCTGCCTGCCCCTAAATGCAGCCTCGGGAACTGGCTACAGAGCAAGAGAAGCCAGCACAGTGGGACTGCTTTCCCAGGGTTGAATTGAGGCCCTGCAGGTCTCCGTCCTTCCTCCTCAGCCAGCCATGGTTAAACCAAGGAAAGTGTCTAACGACACCTCCTCCTCTGCAGAGACCCAGCACCCCAAGCCTCGGAGTCTGGATGCCATGTTCTTTCCCTGAGAACCGGGGGCCTTACCAGCCACAAATTACATGCCACATGAGGCCCAGGTCACCCTGGTTTCTGCTGGCTTCTCCGCAGCTTCCTCCATGTGGTTGTGGAGGTGGGGCCAGAGCTCCTGGGTCCCTCCCGAGGATGACGCTTGCTGACGCTTACTGGATGTTTTAGGACAGTGTCCTGTAGTCACTGCCACCACTGGCTGGTTTCCTGCCCCTCTTGGGCAATGCTTGCTGCTGTTGCCCTGCCTGTGGAGCCCGGACCACCATGCCCCAGCCCTCACCCCAGTTGCTCTCTCACAGGGAAGGACCTGGAGACTTACAACTCATCACTGCCAAAGGAAGAAGAGCCCTTGACCCCAGGCTCTGCCACAAAGGTGCCACCGGTAAGAGCTTGGTGTGGTGGGACCTAGATGGCCCTGAACCCCAATGTGTGTTACTCAGGATGAGGGTTAGTGAATGAGGGATGGTCACAGAGCTTTTTCATTATCTCATTAAAGCCACTTTCTTACTATGACTCAGGGGACTGGGAAGGGTAGTGAGCTGCTGGGGAGTTTGAGGGCAAAAAACACCCATGCAAAAAGACTGAGGCCAATTGTTACAGGGACACCTCCAAGGTAGGGGGTGTACCAGATACACCCACCGTGGAGGTGCCAAAATCTAGAAGAGTCCACACATACTCTGGGGTGAGACCTTCCTGGGAAGACCTTGGCCTATGGGTGATGGGGCCAAGGGGAGAGACTTCCTTCCCCTGGGGGAACCAACCATGGGAGGCCGTGGTTCCAGCACTGACCGAGTTTGGTGGCATCCAGTCTAGATGACAGGCTGGGGGCAGTGGAGTTAGCAAGTCTTCAGCCTGCCCTGGTCACTATTATCTTGTATGACCCTGGACAGGGACCTGACTTCTCCTGGATTCCCTTTGTTGCCAGTCACACAGTGGTCACATAGTGGTCTGACCATCTGTCCTGGCATCAACCTCAAGAATAGCCCGACCATGCTACCTCCTGGGCCTGTGCTAGGAAGGAGAGCAGCTCCCATTCGGCAATGTTATTACATGGGTATGTCTGGATAGTGAAAGGTCATATTTGTAGCAAAATATATAACTTAAATCTTCCCACCTTATCCATCTTTAGGGACATAGTTCAGGGACATTTGTAACCTTCGTGCCCCCATGGCCGCCATCCATCTCGAGAATTTTCTCATCTTCACAAACTGAAATTCTGTTCCCATTGAACACTAAATCCTGCACCTCCACGCCACCGACCCCCTCAGCCTCTTCCCCAGTGCCTGGCACCTCCATCCTGCATTCTGACTGTGTGGATCCGATGACTCTAGGTGCCTCCCAGTGGAATCCTGCAGGATTTGTCTTTTTTGTCTGGCTTGCTGCATTCTGTTGTCTTTAAAGTACATCAACCAACTGCTTCTTGTCCAAAGACATTTGGGTTGTTTCTGCTTTTTAGCCATAGTACATAGAGCACCTTCGGAAAATCATGTACAGATATTTGTTCAAGTACCAGTTTTCAGTTCTTTTTGGTATATACTTGTCTTAGTTACTTATTCACTGCTTGGACAGAACGCCTGGCATCTGTAACCTAAGGGAGGAATGATATATTTGGCTCACAGTTCCAGAAGGTCTCACCCAGTCCATTCATGGACAGCCAGCAATGGTGGAAGCACATGGTAGAGGCAGAGAGCTGCTTGCAGCATGGCAGAAAGAAAGCCAAGAGAGGAACAAGTCATGCCTGGGGAGTCAGGCAAAGAGTTGTCCCAGGATGAAGTCATAATGTTTCCTCTTCCTTCCTTGTAGGTAGTTCAAGTTGCCAGTTGGGCCCCCACAACCCAGGGTGGGTGCCCCTCTTTCACTTTCTGGCCCACAAGTCAATAAGGCAAACCTGAAAACTCTGCCCTGGGTGCCCCCCAGTCTCGAGTTGACACAGTCCCACCAGCTCAAATCCAAAGTAGCCACCCATTCCCGCCATCCCACCAAACCTCACTAGCAGACAGTTATGAAAGTATCCCACTACATTAAAATGCCTTTTGGGGGACATTCCAGATCAAAATCACAACAGTACCTAAGGGTAGAATTTCTGGGAAAAAAAATCTACAATTATAAAAGAATTCTAACAAATCTTCCACTTAACTTCTTTTTCATACAATTTCCTTTATGGTTTACTGCTCTAATTGTTTTATTATTGAGTGGTTATTAATGTTTTATTGCTTGCTTTGTTTATAAATTAGACTTTATCATAGTTATGCATGCATAGGAAACAAACACAGTACACATGAAGTGTTTTACTTGGCTTCAGGCAGCCACTGAGGATATTTTTTTTTAATCTGCTTAACTTTTGGAGGAACTGCCAAACTCCTTTCCACACACTGCACCCTGTACGTGACCTCTGGCAGGGCACAAGGGTTCTGCTTTCTCACATCCTCGCCAACGAGCACTGTGATTTCCCGTTGTGTTTTTAAACAAAGTATTCCAGCCACCTCAGTGACATACTACTGAAGTGGCATCTCATTGTGATTTTGGTTTGCATTTCCCTAGTGACTAACAGCTCCAAGCATCTTCCTGTGTTTACTGGCCTTAGGTGTGTACTCTGGAAAAAATGTGTATTTCAACCCTTGGCCATCTTTTGGCTGGGTTGTCTGCTTGTTGAGTTCTAACAGTTTTAATATATTCAGAATCCTAGACTCTTACCCAAGATACGATTTGCAGGTACTTCCATTCTAGAGATTGCTCTAGATCATGAAGTCATTTTTATAGGTTGCCACATTTTGGTTTCTCGTTTCCCTGGTGCTCCATGATCACATCTGCCTGCTGCATGGAGCATGCAGGGGTGACCCAAGAGCCCTGGTGTGCAGGCTGGGTGCCCAGCACGGCCTGCCGGGAGGCAGCAGGCCTCTCTCCAGCTCTGGGCAGGGGCTGCAGTGACCAGCTCCCCAGTGGCCTTGCCCAGCGTGCGAGCAGGAGCTGCTCTACTCCTTCTCTATTGCCCTGTCTCTTCTCTGTTGCCCACGGGAAGCACAGCCCTATTCAGCCCTGTCTGATAGACTGCTGAGTGGAGGATTGTTAGCGAGCTCAGAAATTATTTACTGTATTTAGGGTTCTTTCATTCGCTCATTCAGGGTGCTTGCCAAGCCCCCTGTCACCAGCCTGAACGGGTGCTGGGGAGTGACAGTCTCGTGGCAGGCACTCTAGACAGCCAACCGCTGGCAGCACAGATGGCTGGGTAGCTACAACTGCTCTGGGCAGTCTTGGGGCACTGTGTGTCACAATGGTCTGATGCCAGTAGAGGGATCAGAGCTGTCCTGGGCAAGTGTCTGGGACTGAGGGAGGAGCAGTGCCCCCGCACACCAGGCAGGACGGAGAATGCGCCGAGGCAGCCGAGGGCACCACATGCAAGAACCCCACTCCAGGGGCTTCCTAAGGGTAGCAGGGGCCTGTCACCTGGCCAAGGTCTAGCAAATGCATCCTTGCTCAGATCTGGCTCCTTGTCATCACTTGTCCTAGTGCAAAGATTCCTTCCTGGGCAGAGCCTCCCACGACCACCCCCCCCCACACACACACACACATACACACACACAGACACGCCCTTTTCTCTTTCTTCCTGCGACCTGGAATGTTCTTACTGGGCTGACCAAATGCAGCTCTGAGGTGATACTTCCAGGGTTCAGTCCCAGCTCAACTGACTAGGACTTGTGTAACCTTGGGAAAGCTTCTAAAACTCTCTGTGCCGTAGTCTCTTCCTCTGTAGAACACGGATGATAATAATGACTTCGGATTTGCATTTCCTGTGCTTACAAACATGCACACAATTGCTAACCCTGTACAGTAAGTACTTCCCTCCCCGCTTTGCTCTGTTAGCCTGTGCTTGCCCGTGCATGGCTCTCCCTCTCTCAAAAGGTCAGACACTATGACCTCTATTTCTGATTCCTTCATCAGGGATCAAGATCGGATCCGTGCTGCCGAGGCATCTGCTGAACAACACAAGCCCTGCCTCTGTTTACCTGTTCTGCAGCTTAGGGGCTGCTGTACTCCCTGCTCCTTGGTCTCCTGGTCCATAAAGTGGGGACCATAATTGGACCTACTTCAAGCGTTAATGGGGAAGTAGGTAGAATACCACTGTAGTACCCTGTTTCTGAGTAAAAATGGCTCCTAAGTTAGGAGTTGTTATTTCTGGATTTTTTCATCTAATATTTTAGACCACAGTGGACTCTGCATAAGTGAAATCTCCCATCATCCCGCTACATCCTGCCTGGGACAGGACTCATCCCTTTGTCCAGGGAACCCACACTGGGTGTATTACCCACCCTTTAGCCACTAAGTCACAGTTGTTAGAGGCAGAAAGAGAGGTTCCATCACATGACTTTTATTGCAGGATATGGCTGTAAGTTTTCCACTTCATTATTATTCTTAATATCTTACTGTGCCTCATTTATAAATGAAACCTTATCATATGTGTGTGCATGTAGGAACAAGAGAGTCTATGTGGGTTTCAGCACCATTCATGGTCCCTGCATCTGCTGCGGGTCTTGGGACGCACCCCCTGCAGACAAGAGGCAAAAGAACGGAGTAGGGTGAGCAGGTTCCTTCTAGAAAGGACCATACAGCCAGTATCTTGACTCCTGGCACCCAGTACCTGCTGCATGTACTCAGCGCAGCTGTCCCCGAGCCAAGGTCGCCAGCCACATGCTGCACCACCAGAGGAAGGGCCGGGCGGCTTGCCAAGAAAACTGTTTATGGGCATTGAAATTGGAATTTGATATCATTCTCACTTCTCACAAAATATTACTCATTTTACTTCTTCCCAACCACTTAAAATTCTGGAAATTATTCTTGTCTCCCAAAACTTGTCTCTTTATCAGTATGTATTTGTGGTGCCTGATAATTGCACTTGAACTGAGGAATTGGGACACATCCAGTCGCTTCCACACTATGTCTGCTTCCCTTCCTCTCTCCCTGCTGTCTACCCCTTCTGTGTCCCGTTTTCCTCTCCACAGAATCTTTCCCTGTTTCCTACCATCACTCTTACGTCACTCTTTGACTTATTTGTACTTTGGGTTCATCATGGGACATGCAACTTTCTGTTTCTGATTCATTTTACTAAACACAATGGTCTCACAGTACATCCAATTTTCTATAAATGACTCAAATTTATCTTTGTTGTAGTGTAATAGTATTCTATTATGTACACATACCAGATTTCCTTTATTCCTTCATCTGCCGATGGACATATCAGCTGCTTCCAGTGTCCAGCCATTCTGCATTGTGCTCCTGTAAACATGGGTATGCATGGATCCCTGTTGTGCGATGACTTTAGCTCTTTTGGACAGACACCCAGAAGAAGTGTAGCTGGGTCAATTGAGTATCTCTTTTCAGTCTTTTGTTTTGTTTTTGAGGTATCTCCATACTGCTTTCTATCATGGTTGTGCCAGTTTACAGTCCCACCAACAATAGTTTCTTTTTCCCCACAACCTAACCAGCATTTGTTGTTTTGTGAAGTCCTGTTAGAAGCCAGTCTTTTTGGAGTTAGATGGAACCTCAGTATTGTTTTTTTGATTTGCATTTCTCTAATGGCTAAAGTTGCAGGGCATTTTTAAATATATTTATTGGCCGTTTGTACTAGTCCTTCTGAGAACTGTCTGGCCATTTCAATTGCCCATTTTTCCTGGGTCTTTTTTGGGGGGTTTATTTTTTTCAGCTGTTTGTATATTCTAGATAATAGCCCCCGTCCAAGGAATAGATGGCAAAATATTTTCCTATTTTGTCAGCTCTCTCTTCACACTGTCGATTGTTTCTTTTGCTGTACTTTTTAATTTGATATACTCTCATTTATTAATTTTTGGTGTTGTCTTATGTGCAGTAGGTGTTCTGTTGAGAAAGTCCTTGCCTGTGCCTGTGTCTTCAAGGGTTTTGCCCATTTTATCTTCCAGCAGGTTCCATGTTTCTACTTTAGTATCTAGATCTTTGATCCATTTTGATTTGATTTTGGTACAAGGTGAAAGGTAGGAGACGAGTTTCATTCTTCCACATGAGGATACCCAGTTGCCCCAGCACTTTTTGTTAAGGAGGCTTTCATCCAGCCTATGTTTTGGCCCGTTTATCAAAGATCAGATGGCTGAAAGTGCTCAGGACTGTCTCTGTATTCTCAATTCTGTTTCATTGGTCCACCCGGTTTTTTTGTTTGTTTTGTTTTTTTGCCAGTATCGTGTGGTATTTATCACTGTTGCTTTGCAATATAACTTGAAGTCTGATACTGTGACCCCTCCTCCTGCTTCTGTCTTGTTGCTTAGGATTGCTTTGGCCATTCTAGGTCTCTTCTAGTTCCATATAAATTTTAGAAGTGCTTTTTTTTTTTCTAGACCTGTGAAAAATGCCCTTGGTATATTGGTTGGAACTATTCTTGGTGTGCTGGCCAAGTACAGTAACAGCATGTGGGATTGGGGCCATAGCTTGCCGTTCCCAGGTCAGTGACCTTTGGGCATGATTTTACATCCCAACTACACCAGCACTTCAGTTTCTGCATGTGTAGAAGGACTATGACCTCTTCTGTGCTCCAAGATCCTTGGATTACTGCTCTCAACCCATCAAGTCAGCAATGGGCCAGGGCTTTGGTCTCCACCCCCATAGCTAGGCCAACCACACAGTGGCTTCCAGAGACCCGGAAGCATACCCAGTACACAACTCCCCTGAACATGCCAGGCCTGCCCAGAGGTTGGGCCCATGGTGATGGCCCAGGAGTGGAGATGCCAGGCACAAAGGAAAGAGAAGAGAGGGCTGCTGCTCTTTTGGGTGAGTGCAGCCTGGAAGTATAACACCACCATCTCATAGCTGCCATTGATCTCCCCTCTGAAAACTCACCCTCTGGTGCCCAGCCACCTTGAGCCAAGGCACTTCTGGCTGACTTCTTCCTCAAGGGCCATCCCTCGGGACTGCATCAGACCCATCAGAATTCAGGCCTTACTCCTGATGGGCTAACATTGTTTTTTTTTTTTCTCCAACCCCTAGCTGTCCCACCTGGTCCCTGTGTACGCCCAGGGTCTGATGTGTCCCAGTGGTGTCCTTGCTGCAGACCTACTGTAGGTGCCCCAAAAGGACTCACGTCAGCCATCTACATTCCTCTGTGTGGCCCCAAGGCACCCCAGAAGTGCTGGTGGGCTGGTCAGAGGATGCTAGGCATCAAGGCCAAGAAATGCCTTTCTTTGGCCTCTGACCTGTGTGGCTTTGGCCTCACGTCAGCCTTTCCCTGCCACCCCCAGCCCTCTGCAGCTCCAGGCTGAACATTCCTGTCCCCACCTACCTCCTCTCTCTCTCTTGGCAGGCAGAATACAAGCTATGCAATGGGTCTGACAAGGAGTGTGTGTCCCCGACGGCCAGAGTCTCCAAGAAAGAGACTCTCAAGGTGGGCCCTGGCCTGGGGAGGGGGCACAGATGTGTCCTGTGATACCTCAAAGGGGAGGGAGGCATCAAAGGCAGGGGAGGTCCCAGACTGCGGAAGGGATAGGGCACAAATTTTGCTCCGGCTCCCCTCTTCCCCCACCTCTCTTCTTTCTACTCGGTCCTCACCCCAGCTAGAAGGAGGGAGGACCTGGGCAGCTGGTGCCTCTCTGTGACCAGCCTTTTGGTGTCCTGGGTCTAGGCACAGAAGGAGAGCTACCGGCAGGAAAAGAAGCGAGCCACGAAGCAGCTGTTCAGCGCCCTGACCGACCCCAGTGTGGTCATCATGGCTGACAGCCTAAAGGTAGGTGGACTTCCACGGGATTGTGGCAGGTTTGCGATACTTTTGAGATGACCAGCGTGCTTTTTACTGCAAATATGTGTGAGTTTCCTGGGACTGCCATAACAAATGACCACAGAGCAGGTAGCTTAAAGCAACAGAAATGTATCTCCTTGGAGCTCTCAACAAAGACCAATATGAAGATGTCTTCAGAGCCACACCCCCTCCAGAAGCTCCAGAGCAGGGTCCTCTCTGGTCCCTCCTGCTCCAGAGCTCAATGCAGTCCTTGGTTTATTGGCTACATTTCCCAGTCCCTGCCTCTGTGATCACACAGCAGTATCTCCGTGTCTCTATGTCCTCCCCTCTTCCTGTAAGGACACCAGTCACTGAGGCTGATCCCTACTCCAACTTCCTTCACTCACATCTGCCGAGAACTAATTTCAAAATGAGGCAAGGTCCCTGCTGTGCTGGCTGTGATCTGAGTCCCGTGAAGAGGTTGTCACTCCGGCTTCCTGGGGAGAGCCCAGGTTTGGGTTCTGGATGCTGTGTGTTCAGAACTCCCTAAGACATCCATCCCAAAGCCTCGCTGTCCTCTTCCACACAGTGGGGATGACCTGTCCCTCTGGGCCTGCTAGGAAAGTAAATGAGACAGGTGCCTGGAGCCCTGGTCTGTGCAGCTCCATCCCCTCCACCCATGAGGTCATGAATGTAATATTCCATGCAACGGAATATTAAATGAGAAAGAAAAAAGAAAGGACAATTAGTTTCAGAAACTGCAAAACTGACAATTGCAACAGCTACCACTTGTTGCCAGTTTCTCCCAGGACCCAGTGATGGCTGTGGCATTAAACTTGACCTCCATGAACCACAAAAGTGAACCTGTACTTGGCTGCTATGTATTTCTTTCTGTCTATCATCATTTTATAGTATTCTTTCAAGACACAAAAAGAAGCCAAACATGGTGGCACACACCTGCTGTCTTAGTTACTTTTTCATTGCTGTGACTCAGTACCTGATATCTGCAACTTTGGGGAGGAAAGATTTATTTTAACTCAGGTTTCAGAAGGTCACAGTCCATTCACGGGCAGCCAGCAATAATGGAAGCTCATGGTGGAGGCTGTTCCTCACAGCATTGCAACCAGGAAGCCAAGTCAAGTCCTGGAAGGAAGGAAGGAAATAGCATATGCTACGTTCTATCCAGTGACCGTCTCCTTCTTGGTCCAGCCTAAGCATCCACCCCTTCCATGTTTAATCCCCCACCACATGCCTGTAATCTATAATCTAATCCACACACCTGGAATCTATAGTCTGCTATACACCTGTCTTCCACCACACACACATAATCCACCACATGACCATAATTCACCCCTCCTGACCAGGCTCCAATCTTCTAACAGCACATGGCTCCATAGACAATTCATAACACCCAGATTCATGAGACTTTTGGGGGACATCCCAGATCGAAACCACAATACCTGCAATCCCAGATACCTGGAGGCTGAGGCAGGAGAATTGAAAGTTTGAAGCCAGCCTGGGCAATTTAAAGAGACCTTGTCTCAAAAGTAAAATTAAAAAAAGAAAAGAAAAGGAAAACTGAAAAAGCCTGCCATGGTTTAGAACTCTGTTCTGAGTTCCCTGGGTCCTGCCTGTGTACCTCAGGTCCAGTAGAGGCAGTGCCAGCCTCTACTGGGCACACAGCAGGCACTGGCACCCCCCAGGAGGGAGTCAGAGCAAGGAAAGGGGAATAAAGGAGTAGAAGACTCTATCTGCCTCCACGAGCCCCTTAGATTCCCCAAGCACGACCTCAGTGGATGGTGTTGACCATGTGACTCCCTTCCCTCCAGATTCGTGGGACCCTGAAGAGTTGGACCAAGCTGTGGTGCGTGCTGAAGCCAGGGGTGCTGCTCATCTACAAGACGCCCAAGGTGGGCCAGTGGGTGGGCACCGTGCTGTTGCACTGCTGTGAGCTCATCGAGCGCCCCTCCAAGAAGGATGGCTTCTGCTTCAAACTCTTCCACCCGCTGGACCAGTCGGTCTGGGCGGTGAAGGTAAGGGGTGGGGGAGCAACCCCATAGTGCCAGGATGAACCCCCAGGGCCACAGTGGTCAAGGACTGGCTCCAAAATGGCTACCACCATAATCTATGGGGACCTCTAGCAAGTCTGTTTACTTCTGTAAGCCTCATGCAAGGCTAGGGAGCCGATGTAGTCACCTACCCACTGCGGGTCCCACAGCCTGTGGCAGGCCTTGGGGAGAGGACAAAGGGTAGAATCAAGGTCACAGCTAAGGCTCTTCAGTCAGTCATTATTCAGAGGGGAGGACAGGGCTGTGTCTGGCCCAGACCTCAACCTACATAAATAGGGTCGGTCTGCCCAGGCCAGGACCTATGAGGGGCAGGGCTCCCAGGGAAAATCCAGAAGGCCCAGTTACATTTGGATTCTCAGAGAAGCACTAGAAGAAGATTCTTGGCTTAAGATGAGGTCATATTCAGACACAGCACATCAACTATGGCTTCAGCACACCTCACCTACGGAGCATCTGTGCTCAGGAGGCTTGCACTGCCACAGCTAGACAAAATCATGTGACACAAAGCCTATTCTATAATGGAGTGCTGACTGTCTCATGCAATTTATTGAATACCAAATGAAAAGTGAAGGTCAGGATGTTGTATGAATATGCTTTTATTCTCTCTCTCTCTCCTCTCTCTCTCTCTCTCTCTCTCTCTCTCTCTCTCTCTCTCTCTCTCTCTGAGATAGGATCTTGCTTTGTAGCCCAGGCTGGTACTGAACTCACTGGTATAGTCCAGGCTGGTCTTGGACTCAGGACAATCCGCCTGCCTCAGCCTTCCAGTGCTGGGATTATAGGCGTGCGCTACCACACCCAGCTTTATGTGATGCTGGGGAATCAAACTCAGGGCTGTGTGCTTGCAAGGCGAGTGCTTTAACCACTGTGCCATTCCTCCAGTCCCCGAATATGCTTTTATACCATCATATAAAATTTCTTATGTTAAACCACTGTAAATCGAAGACCATTTATATATATATATATATATATATATATATATATATATATATATAATCTCCCAGATATTGCATGGGACATACATACCCTACACAGCCTTCATTGCTTCTCTGAGGTTCAGACTCAGCTGGGCATTCTGAATTTGAATTTCATGATTCTGGCACCCAAAATCAGAAATCTCCAAGCTCAAGAGCCAAGGGTGGAAGTACCAGCTAAGAAGGGGTCAGAGCCCCTGCCTGCCCCCACCCCATGCTGCCCACCAGGTGTGCCTGGCTGGGTGCCTGACCTGCAGGTGTCTGTGTCTCCAGGGCCCCAAAGGTGAGAGCGTGGGCTCCATCACGCAGCCCCTCCCCAGCAGCTACTTGATCTTCAGGGCCGCCTCTGAGTCTGATGGTGAGTCTCCGCCACCCTGTGCATCTGTGTCCCCGTGACTAAGCCCCCAACAGGTGCAGATTGCAGCTCCAGTGCAGGTGGCCTGCGTTTAGCTCTTCCACCACTACCCAAGGAGGCAGCCTGAAGTCCTTAGGCAAGGATAGTCTTGGGCTAGGCAGGCCTGCCTTGCACTAGACTCCTCTCTGAGCTCACTTTCCCCATGGGTAAATGTGACTAATAGTATCTGTCTCCCAGTGTTATGAGAATCCCACAGCCAAATAAGTTGGCAATAACTGAGCTCTGCCATATGCCAGATGCTGTGAGTGGAAACAGTGGATTTTACTGTCAGCGTTCACATTTGACAGATGAGGAAACTAAGCACAGGCAGTCCACCGAGAAAAGAGTGATAGACTCGAGATAGGACTGTGAATTCTCCTGACCACCCACTGCTTTCCAGACACCTTGCAATGAATGTGGCTCAGCTACAGCCACAGTGAGCACCGAAACTAGTAGGATTCTTCTCGAAGCAAGTACTCCCAACCCAGGGCTGTGTCTGCTCATTCTGAGGTCTCAGGGCCAGCCCCTCCTGCCAGAAGTGCACAGCAGGCAGGGCCCACCCAAAGGAGGCCTGGTCTTCCTACCTGGGCTCTAGCCCCTCCTGCTATAGGCTCTGGCTGGCTCCATGTTGCCCCCTGCTGGTCAGATGTCACAGTCACACTGCCTTCCATACCTGTCCCAAGACTTTCTCTTTTTTTTTTTTTTTTTTTTTTTTTTTTTTTTTTTTGAGACAGGGTCTCGCTCTGTAGTCCAGGGTGGTCCTGAACTCACTATGTAGCCACAGGCTGGCCTTGGACTCATGGCAATCCTCTAGCCTCAGCCGCTTGAGTGCTGGAGTTACAGGCGTGCGCCCCCACTCCTGGCTTGATGTGGTACTAAGGAATCAAAAGCAAGGCCTTGCCGCTGCTAGGCAGATGCTTTAACTGCTGTGCCCCTTTTCAGCCTGACGCTTTTGATTTTTTTTTAACTTCAAGGCAGAGTTTTGCCAAACCATTAATTGCCCAGGCTGGGCTCAAACTTGTGATCCTCCTGACTTAGCCTCTTAGAGTGCTGAAACCATAGGCCCGCACTACCAGGCCCAGCTCAAAGCCTCTTACTAACTTATGGCTTCCCTACCATTACCACTCCTCTCTGCCTGCACCAGGCATTCTAACAATGTCTGCTTTCCTGTAGCCCAGGCCCAGCCTGAGTCCCTTCCCTTCCGTTAATGCAGTGTTGTGTCAGGCCCCTTTAATTCCCCCACTCTGGGTGCAGTCCCACCCTGGCCCCGGAGTGGACAGGGCAGCCATCCCCTCATGGCCACTCTAGTCTTGGGAGAAGAGGGGAGATTCATAATAAGCATCAGGCAAGGCTGAAGCTCAGTCCCTAAGTGGCAGGGGACTGTGATCAGGATGACTACAGCCCCTGTGGGCATCAGGGAAGAGGAGGATGAGGCTGAGGGCTTGGGATGGGCTTCTATGGCTGTATAGCATTCAGGACATCCTGTCTTCTGTGACAAGAACAGAACACAAATGCTCAGGGCCCCAGGCCCGGTTTGGCAGCTGTGACCTTCCCAGCTCTTGTCCTGTGTGAGCCGCCTCCAGCACCCCCTCCTCGGTCCTGCAAATGTCCAACACAGGCAGCAGGGAACCCTACAGGATCCCACAGGGCCCGTAACAAAAGAGCAGCTCCAGAGAGCCAGGAGCGCCATCCCCGTGCCCCTCCCTGCTGAGTTTCCTAGAGTGCTTCCCCACCAGTGCCAGAACCCAGGGGTATTCTACCCAGAGAAGGTCCCCTGAGTCAAGGAAAGAAACCCACAGCCTCCAAGAGCATCACAACGTAAGGGCCTGGAGAAGAAAGAATTTTGAGTTCTTCCTAGCTGGAGCCCCATACTTGCATAAGCCCCTCGGTACCACTTGGACATGTCGTTTACAGCTTATGCCAGGTCACTCTTGTGAGTAGAAGAACTGCTATTGGTAGTCACACCAGAGCACCAGTGTCACTGGGTGGAAAAACACTCCCATGGCTGTTAACTCCTCAGGGGACAGAGGAATGTGCTTGTCCCACCCCCTCCTGCCCCACCCTCTGCCATGAGGGCACCAGGGCCCAGGACTCCACCCACCCACCACCCCGCCACGGTTCACCAGCCCTGGCTGCTTCGTGGCTTCCCTCCAGCATGCAAGGACCCTGCCCAGCCTCCTGGCACCCTTCCTTATGCCCTGTGCCCAGGCCCCGGAGCCCAGTGCCAGCAGTTCCCAGGCAGTAGTCTCCTCCCACTCCACCCAAGCACCTGTAGGCCGACTGGCTGGGTGGAGAGCTGGCTCTGGGTGTGTGACTGCTGTCCCGGCGCTACGCCTTGCCTGTGACACTGGTACACAAAATTGGGCATCCTTTGAGGGACTATATGAGACGTGCTGGGACAGCTTAGGGTCACGTAAGATTCTCTGTGTCTGAGTTGTGCGTATTCTCCCCACAACACACACAGGCAGAGATCCATCGGGAGAGGCAGGATCTGTAACTGGAAGGATTGGGCTGGTGGAGCGGGGGGGGGGGGGGGGGGGGGGGGGGGGGGGGGGGGGGGGGGGGGGGGGGAGGTCGTCATCCTGGTGGATGGAGTAGGAGAAGGGGTGTGATCATAAAGGGCATGGCCAGGAGGAGTGGGCTCCCTGCCCCTTCTGGAAGTGGGCATGGGCCTCCAGCGGGGAAGGTCCCCCTGGGCTTACCTTGTGACTTTCCCAGGCCGCTGCTGGCTGGATGCCCTGGAGCTGGCTCTACGCTGCTCCAGCCTGCTGCGCCTGAGCACCTGCAAGCAAAGCCGTGATGGGGATCCAGGGTCCTCGCCTGACGCATCACCCTCCTCAGTCTACGGGCTGCCTCCCTCAGCAGCCACCCACCCGGACCAGGACCTGTTCCCGTGAGTGTCATTGCCGGTGGGAGAACAGGGAGAGGGTCCAGGCTACAGGGCAGCAGGCGGTCGGAGCTGACAGTTCCCCACTGCGGGCCCCGATGCCGTGGCACCCTTGGTGTCCAGTGCAAAGGTGGAAGGACTGAATGCAGGACCGTGGGGGCCTGTGTGCCTGAGGCTCGCCTGTGACCAGGTGCCCACAGACATGTCACCTTCCAGGCTGAATGGGCCTTCCTTGGGAAACCACCTGGAGAACGACGCATTCTCTGACAAGTCGGAGCGAGAGAATGCGGACGACTCAGACGCAGAGACCCAGGACCACAGCCGGAAGACCAACGAGAGTGGGAGTGACCAGTCAGAGGGCCCCGGAGAGCTGCGGAGGGGGACCACCTACGTGGAGCAGGTCCTGGAGGAGCTGGGGGAGGTGAGATCCACCCCCATCACGGGGCAGAGGGGCAGAGAGGAGAGCAAGCAGTGGCTAGGGAGAGCTTCCTGTGTTGCACCGGTGGTACTGCTTGTGACACCCCTTTCTGCTCACAGATGCTCTTTTTCGGAACTCAGCTCTGGCTCACACCAACTGTGAGGCCTTGAGCAAGTCCCTGTGTACTCTGGGAAGGCAGAGGACAGCAGTCTCCATGCCGTGGGGCTGCTGTGAGGTCTAAGGCTGGAGAGAGGAGGGAGCCCTGAGCCAGGCCTGTGGCAGCAGAGATCCTGGGGCCCACACTTGCCTCTCTAGCCCAGATCCATGGGGGCCTTCCAGCAGTAACAGCAGAAAGACCCTGCTGGTCCCCGGGGACAGGAGCCTTGGCCTTGCCTGGACACCACACTTGGTGGGACTTCCCAAAGGCAAAGAGTTTACTGGATAGCCCTGTCCTGTGAGCACCCCACAGAGCTTACCCTCCTGGCTGTCCCCTGATAGCTCTCTGGCCTTTTAGAGATCTTTCTACCTACCTGTTGATTGGTGGAGGACACAAGAGGACCTGCCTCTGCCTCCAGACAGAGGGACAAAAACCAAAGCCCTAAGGCTCAGTCACGCCACAGTATATATTTGGCAGCTCTGGTGAGGGTTAAGTGAGGCAGAAAAGAAAAGGAAGGGGGGCTGCGAGGACCTCACTTCTCACCCTGTAACCACACAGGGATGGGCGCACGAGCCTCTTGGGGGCAGTGGGTCAGCTGCGCTAGGCTGTGGCATGTGCTTCGTGGGTGTGTACACATCACTGCACTCTTCCGGGTGACTCTGATAGATGTCCACAGCTTTGTATATGCCCGTCATCCCTAAAGTGGTCAAAAGTAACAAAAGAAAGTTTTATAGTTTTTTAAGTGGAGGAGTAAGTTCACAGCACCTGCCTCCCTGGACACCTATGGGAATATAGGACCATATGCCTCCTGTTACCTAGACCCAGAGGCCAGTGGGAGTGGCTCCTACCCACACATGGGATGGTCAGTGAAATTCACACATGGGATCCAACAGCCAGGTCGGGCCAGGCTCCATCGGGCCTTGGGGACAGGATTTGGTATTTGCACAAGTGAAGGGACGATCCAGGTCTGCCGGCTGAAGGGGCAGAACCCGTGGGCAAAGGACAGGGGCAGGCATGGCACGTCGGGGTGAGTAGGGTTCCCATGCAGCCTAGGGCCACTCCCGTGGGGCACAAGTGTTGCCACCCCATCTCCCCACACATCCTCCAGCCAGGGCCAAGGATGCTGGCCTGCCCCATATGCAGCTCCTTGGGCGGCACCGCCAGCTCCCCGGGGCCTGACTGCGCCCTCTGCCACAGCAAGGCGAGGCAGCCCAGGTGGAGACGGTGTCAGAGGAAAACAAGAACCTGATGTGGGTGCTGCTGCGGCAGCTACGACCCGGCATGGACCTTTCACGCGTGGTGCTGCCCACCTTCGTGCTGGAGCCTCGCTCCTTCCTCAACAAGCTCTCGGACTACTACTACCACGCCGATCTGCTGTCCAGGTGCGCAGGTGGCCGGGCACGGAGGCCTGCAGCTCTGCCTCCCCGCCCCACTGCCCTGGAGGTCCCTGGTGCTAAGCAGGCTGGGCTGCAGGGGCTGCACACACAGGAGCCGGGCAGAGAGTGAAGCAACGGTACCAGGTATTCCAGGGGCTTCCTGGAGGCACCGGCACCCTGGCAGCCCCCAGCCAGTGACTTCCTCTCTGCCCCGGCATGGGAGTGGCCCTGGCAGCTTGTGGGTAGGTGAAGAACTTATTTCCTGTGGAGATTCCCCTGCTTCCGCGCTGCCGGCAGGATGGGCAGAGGGAGTCCAGAGCATGAGAGGAAGGAGGCAGTGATCAGCCCCTCCCTGGAGTCAGAGTCCCCCTCCCAAACAGGGCTGCAGCTGAGGATGACCCCTACGGACGCATCAAGCTTGTGCTGCGGTGGTATCTGTCCGGCTTCTACAAGAAGCCCAAGGTGAGAGGCGGCCATTGGAGAGGGACTGCAGCCAGGGGTCTGCCCCCACCTCAGCCCTCTGTCCTCAGCCCTTTTTTCGGCACACACACCTGAGTGCTGGGACCATTCCCCACCCCATGACCTGGAAGCATCCTAGTCATCCCAAGTCCCAAGAGGGAGGGTACAGGACCCTGATTCTGTGAAGGGGAGGACAGCAGTCCTTATGCCCTGGGACTACTTTTAAGAGTGGTCCGTTTCCTGAAGGACCCAAGTTGGACCCCTTCCCACTCCCCAGAGAAAACAGCCTCAGGTTATGTTAAAGACTCTATAACACGCAATAGGGCCATGAAGCCAGCTTTTGACCTGAGCTTCAAAGTACTTTTGGGAGCAAGGGATTTTCCTAAATCTTGAGTCCTAGAACACCTTTTAAGAATCCCAAACCCAGCATTCAACTGACAGCTGATCTGCAGCTCTGCCCACTGCCCAGACCTCATCAGGGTCCCTGGGGCTCCAGAGAGTACAAGTGGAAAACGGAAATTCTGACCCAGAGAGGAGGAGAGAACCTAGCCTCACGGAGCAGGCTGTGCGGAGCCAGGTCACCCAGCTCCCTGCTGCCTCCCAGCTCAGCTTGAGCAGGCGCGGGTGCACTGTACCTGAGTCCAAGAGAGGTGGCCTGGCTAGTGTCTCACCAGCCTCTGAAGGAAGAAGTGGACAGGGTGCCCTTGCCACTGTCCCCGAGAATATAAACCACAGGCAGAGAAGTCAGAAAGCAGAAGCAGGGTAGTGTTCTCGGATAGTGGAAGTAAACCAGAACCCTTTCTTAAGGATAGGGGCAGCCCACCACACTGTCCCTCGGTCCACTGCACCCTGCATGGACCCATGGCCTGTCCCAGCACAGAGGCGCCTTCCCGCCTGGTCCCCACAAAGTGTCTATCTGCTTTCCCTGCAGGGAATCAAAAAGCCCTACAACCCCATCCTGGGGGAGACCTTCCGCTGCCGCTGGCTCCACCCTGAGACCAACAGCCACACCTTCTACATAGCAGAGCAGGCATGTCCCCCATCCTGGGGCGGGCATGGGGATGAGCCAGTGGGGGCAGGCGAGGTAGCCAGCAGGGGCAGCTCTAATCCCCACCCCGCATCATTCTCCCAGAAGGTATAGGTGCAGCACCATGGCTGCGTGAGCAGTGTCTCCTGGGGGTGGGGTATGGTGGGGCGCAGCATGTCCCACTTCCCCAGGGGCATTCTGGGTGGCTTAGGGATTTGAGTTTCCTTCTAGGCCTATGACTCAGGCCCAGCTCCCCTGTGATCCCCTGGGAAAGTCCCCCATGCCCTCTCCCAGGTCCAGGAGAGATGTGAATTCAGGCACTTGCCCTGTGGGATCGTCTTTCCCCACCATCTCCAGAGCCCCCTCTCTGGCCACAGGTGTCCCACCACCCACCTGTGTCTGCCTTCCACGTCAGCAACCAGAAAGATGGCTTCTGCATCAGCGGCAGTGTCACAGCCAAGTCCAAGTTCTACGGTGAGGGGCTTCGGCTGGGCACTTCCTGGGCCTTGGGCAGTGACAGGGAGGACATCACCCTTGGACTCCAAATGGTGGCCATGTGCATGTCCCCAACTCCCACCTTTCACGGCCAGGGACCCCGTAGATGGCGAAAGCACTCAGCCCTGAGTCAGGCCCGTGCCCTCACTCACAGTGGGCAACTTTTTGAGGGACTTGGGAGGATTGAGAAGGATGGATGAATGCTTCCCATCCAAAGCTGAGCTGTCTTTCTCCAGAGTCACTGACCATGTATGGCTGGACATTGCTTTTATAGGATCCAAGGCCCACAGAGGTTAAGTGAATCGCCAAGTGACACAGCTAGGGGCTCCAGGAGCTCAGACCCTATAGTTTCGAGGGTGGCCCGGGTGCCAAGGGACAGTCTGTGCTCACCAGATGCCCGGTCCCCATCCCTGCAGGGAACTCACTGTCGGCTCTGCTGGACGGCAAGGCCACCCTCACCTTCCTGAACCGCATGGAAGACTACACCCTCACCATGCCCTACGCCCACTGCAGAGGTGAGAGCTGTGGCCCTGAGGCTGCCCCTCGGGGAGGAGCTTGGGGTGCTAAACACTTCTGTTTCTATTTGTTGGAAGATGATTTATTTCCCTTTCATTCGTCAGTGATTTTAAAAAAAATATCCAGATAGAGTGTTATTTTTCTCTCCTTTGAAAACATTTTATTTCCTTCTGACTTCCAGTGCGGTTGGTGATGGATCAGCTATTAGATTCTCTGTTACCCAATCTGCTCAGCTCTATAGCTAACTTTTTTTTAGACAGTCTTTCTCTATAGTCCAGGCTGGTCCCGAACTCGCTGTAGCTCAGGCTGGCCTCACCTGCCTCAGCCTCCAGAGGGTTGGAATTACACTCACTACAGCAGGCTAATTTCATGCAGTTCTTGGGAATCAAAGCCAGGGCCATATGCATGTTATGCAAGCACAAAACTTTAACTACTAAACTGTGCCTTCAGCCCTACAGCTACTTTTAAGACCTTTGTTTTGTTGCTTTACAGACTAATCGCTGTATCCAAGCTTGCATTTCTTTTTTAATTAACAGACTCTTAAATCAGTTTTAGGTTTATCAAAAAATTGAGCAGACGGTACGAGAGTTCTTGAATGCCACCCACACGCACTTGTCCCTGTCGTTAACATCAAGCATTAAAGGGATGCGACTATTAAAATTGAAGAGTCAGCGCTGATACATTATTGTTACCGGAAGCCCGTAGTTCACATCAGGGCCACTGTGTATGTGCGTGTGTGCGTGTGTGTGTGTGTGTGTGTGTGTGTGTGTGTGTTGTGCATTCTGCAGATTTTGACAAAGGTGTGATGAAATCCACCCACTGTTACAGTATCACATGGAGGAGTTTTACCACCCCAAAAATCTGTTCTGATTTAATATGAATAGATTAATGCCCGCATTCATCCCGCCCTCCCTCTGTCTGAGGCAACCACTAATCCTTTTAAGGCCTCCACATTTTCACCTTTTTTGGAATGTCACGTCTGCCGAATTGTACAGTGTGTGGCCCCCAGGTGTTGGCTTCTTTCACTGAGCAACATGCATCTAAATATCCCTCCATGTCTTTGTGGGAGGTAGTAGCTCTGAATTTGTTTAGTTTTGCTGTTTGAGGGTTTTGGTTTATGAGTTTATTTCTTTGAACCCTGAGCTCCTGAATCTGAGATTTCATGGTTTGATAAAACCTAGAAATATTTAACCTTTTTTAAGTATTGGTAATTGAACCCAGGGCCTTTGCAGTGTGCTATATCTCCAGCTCTTTTTAAATTTTTATTTTGGGGCAGTGTTTTGCTAGGTTGCCCAGGCCACGCTTGAGCTTGTGATCCTTCTGCCTCAGCCTGCCGGAGTACTGGGATTACAGGCCTCCACCACTGTGTCCAGCGCTATTTTTTTTTTTGAAGGTTTAGGTTTCTATTTGATTTTTATAATTCAAAAAGAAGCTGTACTTTGTCATGACCACCTTCTTTGAAAATGGGCATTTTGGGGCTGGAGGAATGGCATAGCAGTTAAAGCACTCACCTTGCAAGCGCAAGGCCCTGAGTTCATTCCCCAGCACCATATAAAGCTGGGCATGGTGGTGCACACCTGTAATCCCAGCACTTGGGAAGATGAGGCAGGCGGATTGTCCTGAGTCCAAGAGCAGCGTGGGCTACACCAGTGAGTTCAGGACCAGCCTGGGGGGCACAGAGTGAGACCCTGTCTCAAAAAAAAGGGAAAAAATGAAAATGAGCATTTTTAATGTTGAAATCATCTTGACCTTACTGCTGGTCAGAAGTTCACGAGCGAGATGGCTCCTCAGCATATGAAAAGCCAGAACTCCTGAAGGCTGGCTTCTGGCCAAGCTCGCAGGGTGCCAGGTTCCCACACTGCTTCTTCCATCTGCATCTTCTTCAGCTTTTGCTCTTTTTCATTGTCTCTTCAGGTCTTTTCCTCTTTTTCTTCATCTTCTATTTTTTTCCTTTTTTTGAGACAGGGTCTCGCTCTGTAGCCCAGGCTGGTCCTGAACTCACTGGTGTAGCCCACGCTGCTCTTGGACTCAGGACAGTCTGTCTGCCTCAGCGTCCCGAGTGTTGGGATTACAGGCATGCACCACCACACCCAGCTTTATGTGGGGCTGGTGTGCTGGGGAATTGAACTCAGGGCCTTGCGCTTGCCAAGCAAGTGCTTTAACCACTGTGCCATTCCTCTTCTGTTTCATCATCCTGAGACCACCTGTGCCCACCTGCACGCCCCCAGCTGGGCCCCTGAGCCGGCTTCTCAGCGCTATTATATTTTACTTCATCAATCCTGACCTCTCCATTTTTCCTCCTGGAGTTTCAATGAGACAAAAGTTAAAGAGTCTCCTATGCCCTATGTCTTTTTGGATGTGCCCGTCACATCTCTTTGTTTTCTCTGTAACCCCTTTAGGTCTGTCTTCAACTCTTCCTAACATTTAACTCTTCTGCTGATTCTTCCATTTCACTGGCTATTTTGGTTTGGTTTGATTTGATTTGTTTTTTTTTTTTGAAACAAAATTCAAGGTCTCCTTGATTCTGCTTCCAAGTCACCTGTTCTTTTGTATTGTACGTTGTTTCTTGGTCACATGTACAATCCTTATCATGACTCTTTGAGCATTGTAAACACAGCTGTTGTATCTTTTATATGAAGTATTTCTAACCCTGTAATGTGTTTGCTGTTGTATCCTCACTGCCCACCTTAAAAGATGCACAGTAAGCCAGGCACAGAGGTGCTCACTTGTAATCCGAGCTACTGGAGAGGCTGAGGCAGGGTGGTTGCAAGTTTGAAGGTAGCCTCGGCAACATAATGAGACCATGTTTCAAAATGTAATAGGGCTAGTCAGGTAACACACTGGTAGATTGCGTGCCTAGCATGTGCAAGGCCCTGCATTCTATCCCCAGTGCCACTAAATAAAGCCCAGTAAGTACTTTTTCAGTGGATGACTGTATAGAGGGAGGCCTTGGAGATCCAAAGTTTAGGTGGCAAACACCTATTTCTCATGTGATCCCAGGAGAAGGAAGTTTGCAGAGCTCTGAGGTTTAGATGGCACCTGGGAGGCAACTTTTTTCTGGAGCCCCGGGAGGTGTCGAGGTGAATCCTAGACTTCCTTTGCAGGTAGACGGCCTGGGATTTGTTTCTGTCCCCAGTCCCGGGGGTGCACATGTCTGCTTGACTCACCCTTTGCCAGGATGTGCTCTCCATGATTCTCTTCTGTAGAGGCGGTAGCTGAGAGAGGCCATGCTTTGTGAAATACTGGGGACAAATTCTCCCCAGTGCTCTGGCCAGGACTCAGTCGCTGCTCCCCAGAGAACTTTCAAAACCAAGGTCTCGAGTCCTCATCTGTTCATGCATGCATTTGGACAGACATCATGTGTTTTCTGTTTGTTTTAGGAAAACTTCAAGCATACGTGAAAGTGTGTGTTCCCCTCTGACCTACCGGTCTCATTTCCCTTGAACCCTCCACACCTTCCCACATTAAATCGGAGTAGAGCTCAATCTCATACCGTGTTATTTGTATGTTTCATTGTGTCTCTAAGGATAAAGATCTCCCCTCTTAAACATAACCACAATATCGTCATCGCATAGAAAGAAGAAGAGCCAAGACTGCTGTCAGCTACACAGTGTTCAAAATCCCTCAGATGTCACAGGCATGGATATGTATGCGCACACACATACATACACACACTTTACAATTCACTCCTTCAAGTAGGAATTCACATGAGGCTCATGCTCTGTGCCTGATCACTTGCTTCAGCCTCTTATGTCTCTACTTTCTTTTTTCTTCTAATGTCTCTATTGAAACAGGTGATTTCCTTATAGAATTTCCTACGGGCTGGATTTTACTGGTGTGTTTCTCTCTCCTGAGGCTTTGCCTGTAAAGCTGATTGTTTATGAATACAAGTTACAGTCAGCTGACTTAATCTTCAAAGGCTTAATCCTATTCAGCATGGCTTTTTTCAAGAAGGCCTTGTATAGGGCTGGAGGAATGGCACAGCGGTTGCACAAGGCCCTGAGTTCAATTCCCCAGCACCACGTAAAGCTGGGTGTGGTGGTACACGCCTGTAATCCCAGCACTTGGGAGGCTGAGACAGGAGGATTACTGTGTGTTCAAGGTCAGCCTCAGCTGCATAGCTCCAGACAGCCTGAGCTACAGCATGAGACCTTATTCAAACACACACACACACACACACACACACACACACATACAAGAAGCCCCTATACAGGGGCGCAGTGTCTTTCCATGGCAGACACATGGTGCCTGCTGTGTTTATTGATTCAATGGCTAACAATGATCTGCGAGACTTTGTGAGAGGACCATATCTCCCACCCCTCTCCATTTAGCCACAGGAAGTGTCTTGAAGGAGAAACTGCCCTGGTTACTCAGGAAGTTCAGTTCATTGTTTAGGATAAATGTTAGATTCTTTCTGTTTTCAGAATAATGAGTTTCTCCCCTGTCATCTTCCAGAAGTGCCAGTGTTGAAGTCATCCTGCTGTGTGATGTAGCAGGAACAGATCTGACTGTTTCAGGACATTCCAGTTATCCTCAGTGACTGTCATTGCTCGGGGCAGAAAGGACCACTGTTGAGTCTTATCTACATCCTATAATAGGACTTTGCGAGTTTCCTTCCTTCTGCCGTGATTCCATGACCGTGGGAAATTTCTCCTCCTACCCCCAAGCTCAAAACATCCATTTCTCCAGAGAACCCCAGTGCATTCCAGTAGATGATAATATTTGCTGGGACAAATACCTGGCACATACAACTCAAAGGAGAAAAGGCTTACTTGGGCCTATGGTTTCAGAGGCCTTAGGCTGTGGTCAGCTAGCTGCAAGGCAGGATTGTCATGGTGGAGGAAAGCTGCTCAAAGGTGACAGCCGAGAGAAAGTGGAAGAACCAGAGTAACAGATGTACCTTCCAAAGACACGCCCCAGTGACCCACCTTCTCCAGTCAGACCCCACCTCTTCCACAACTCCTCCAATAAGGCTGCACCTCCTCTAATCAGGCCCCGCCTCCTGGCAGCACATTCCTCCAGAAACTCATCAAGGGTTAATTCACTGATAGGTTAAGTAGGTCGTGATCTAATCACTGTCCAGAAGCCCCACCTCTGAACACATGAGCCTTTCAGGGACACTTTTTTTTTTTTAAATCTAAACCATAACAGAGACCGCAATCTGGACTTTTCGTGTGTGTGTGTGTGTGTGTGTGTGTGTGTGTGTGTGTGTGTGTGTGTGTGGTAAATGTGGCTTATTGCAGTAAGGTTTATGTCCTGTGCCATAAACTTTGCTGCTTGGTCATTCTCTAGAGCACTGTTCAGGGGTATTAACAGTTTGTCACGGTCTACAGCCATCAACACAGTTCATCTCCTGGTCTGTGTCTAGTGAGTAGCTTGCTCCTTGTCACCAGAGCTTTCCAGAGAGCTGAGCATAGAACCCTTTTCTTTTTAAGATTACAATAGATCCCTAGTGCTCATTTATACTTTTTGTCCAGATTCAAGACCAGAGGAGGCTACTCTTGCTCCAGCAAGTTTGGCCTGTCCCCTGGGCCTGACATCTGAACCCTCTTTTCCACACACCAAAGCCCTGCTCTTGATGACAAACACAGCTACTTTTTTAGCTTAAGTCCTGTCACACGTGCAGTAGTTGGAGTATAACCAGAGCAGCTGTTCTAGTCCTGCAAGTGGGCGGTGGCTTGATTTTCTGATCGTCTTTATCCTAAGTATGTTCCACCAGGATGTTTGGTTACATAGAATAAGTCCCCTCCAAGATCGTGCCACCAGCTGACACTCAGGTCTGCTTTTGGGGTTTCATTAGGTTTTGATTCCTAGGAATTGCTTTTCCAAGTTTTTAAAAAATAATTACGTAAGTGAAATATCTACCTGGTTTTAAAGTCTAAACCATAAAACAAAGTACAGTCAAAATCTGTATCTTTCTACAAGCCTCCTACCCCAACAGAGGACAGGTGCCTGTGTCCTTGCTGAGCCATCCCTGGCTATTCCCACTTCCCACGAAGCCTGGAGATCTCCTTAGAGCGGAATGGAGACTTCCTGTTCCCTCCACGTTGGGTGCTTGGCTGGACGCCCTGGGAAGGCTGGGGGTGTTTCTAGCCTTTTGCTGTTACAAACATCTTATGTTATTTTTGGTTTTCTTTCCTTCTTATCTTTTCGTGTTTGTGTGTGTGGTGGTGTGGATTTTGTGGAACCCGAAACCTCACACATGATAGGCACGTGCTCTACCTCCCCCATCACCTTTGGTTTTCATTTTTGAAGGAGACATATTTTATCCCATATTCCCAAGTATTTTGAAGTGAAAATGTTTGGTTTTCTTTTTTGGTGACAGTATTTCTTTAATTAGATTAACTTTTCCGTGTGGCCAGAGATGCAAGACTCATTATTCCTGCATTGAGAAAAAGATATTCTGATTTTTTTTTTTTTAATAAGCTGAGGTGCAGCTGTGAGGAGGGGCCACTTGACCTCAGGAGGCAACACTGGCACAGAATTTCAGATCCCTGTGGCACAGTGTGAGAGTGTCTCACCAGCCCAGGACCCGTCAGAGGGTGCAGCTCCTGGACCTGAGGGAAGGCCCTGGCAGGGATGGCTGCTGCTTCCTGGGAGGTGGTCACTGAGGGATAAGCTTACCTCGGGGCTCTGTTCCTGCGAACTCCTCCCCATGCTGGCCGGGCTTCCAGAGCACCTGCCCTGAGCACACTCCTTCTGACTTCTGAGGGTCTGAGATGAGCCTCCCAGGGGTCAGTGTTGCTGCATCTCGACCCCTGTCCTGGCTGCATTTCAGGGATCTTGTACGGCACCATGACCATGGAGCTGGGGGGGAAGGTGACTATTACCTGTGAGAAGAACAAACTCCAGGCTGAGCTGGACTTCAAGCTCAAGGTAATGGGAGCCTCCTGGGGAAAGTAGGGCATAGAGCTCTAGCTGGGAAGGAGTGAGGCTTTGGGGATCCCCTGCACCCCAGGGAAAGTTTCCTAAATAAGTGCACCTGGAGGAGTCACTCTGTATATCTTCATGGGACAGATAGGGCCCAAATATGAAAAGATGCTGATTTTAGGTTACATAGCCAATCCAGGACCGTCCTAGGCCTGTCCCCAAAGCAGAGACCTGCAGCCTTGAGGTCAGCCTGAGGCCTGGAGCAAGAGCAGCCTCCTCTGGTACTGGGCCTCTTCCCACCCAGGTGATTAGAGGGACAGCTTTGTGCCCCCGTGAGGGTGTACCTCACGGTAGGCCTTCTCCTCGCTCACGGGCGCCCATCTGTCCCAATGTTCCCTGCAGCCTTTCTTTGGGGGTAGCACCAGCATCAACCAGATCTCGGGAAAGATCATGTCTGGGGAGAAGATCATGGCTCAGCTCTCTGGACACTGGGTAAGGGATGTCCCTTGGGGAAGCCAGCCAGCCCCAGGGCAGTATCACAGGTAACAGCTCTGACCCCACCTGGCCATCTGAGGCAGGACAGAGATGTGCTCATCAAGGAGGAGGGCAGCGGAAGCCCCGAACTCTTCTGGAGCCCGAGCAAGGAGGTCCGCGCGCAGCGGCTGAAGCGCCACACGGTGCTGTTTGAGGAGCAGACCGAGCTGGAATCTGAGAGGTAAGGCCTTTCTTCCACCAAGAGACCCTGCTGACCACATCCATCTCGATTGGGTGGGAAGGTGGCCAGGTCATGATGTCATGAGCTCATCCCAGGATGCCCCTGGCAGGGAGAGCAGTCCTCAGAGTGGACCACTCAAGGTAGATCGTGTGTTCTACCAACAACAGCTAGAGGGCGGGGCCCTTGCGGTTGCCAGCAGTTGACCATCAGCTCCACAGGGAGGTCTCTGGGTGGGGGTGGGAAATATTATCTCACATCAGAAAACAGCACCTCAGGAGACACAGGCTCCTTGCAATGGGGTGACTTCCTGTCCGTGGAGGCATGCTCTGAGCCTCCATCCCAGTACATGAGGGACAGGGCCACTGAGTCCCCCAGCTCAGGTCAGGACCCCTGCCCTGCAGGCTCTGGCAACATGTCACCAAGGCCATCCTCCAGGGTGACCAGCACAGGGCCACAGAGGAGAAATTTGTGCTGGAAGAGGCCCAGCGGCAGCGCTCCCGTGAGCGCCAGCAGAGCCTCACGCCTTGGAAGCCTCAGCTCTTCCACCAGGACCCACTCACCCAGGAATGGCGCTACCGACACGAGAAGTGAGCACAGCCGGCTTCAGCCCTGGGTCTGGCAGTGGGGTGGGCCCAGCAGACAACCCCAGCTGTGCCGGTCCTGGGCTTGAGCAGACTGGGGCCATGAGGCTCCTGTTCCCTCTTCAGTTCATCCCCCAGAGGTGTCAGTGACAAGGGAGGGAGGCAGATGGGCCCTGAACGCCCCTGGGGGACTGCAGCCCCCATGGGGAGGTCGAGGGGCAGGCCAGGACCGAGCCTCCTTCCTTGACGGTCACCACTCCCTCTGATGGATGTGCTTTGGACCCTCCAGCCACAGACCCTGGGACTCCCTGAAAGACATCGTCCAGTTTGAACAGGATGGAGTTCTGCACACCCTGCAACGAGAGACCACCTTCCTGGGCAGCCCAGGGTCTGGGCACAAGGTCAGCACCCCAGAGCCCCAGCCAGGCTCCTTCTCTGCTGCAGGTGTGGCCACCACCCACACCCACACTTCTTGCCCAGTCTCTTCTATGTCCCACTCTGTTGCCCTCCCTGCCTGTGCCTCGCAGTGGCCTCCACTGACCCCAGCCCCGTGTGTTCAGTGTGGGACCAGGGATGCCTGGATTTGCAAGATGCTCGGTTCATAAACACCCCCAGTGCCTCCACGTGCAGGACTCTGTGCAGGATTTTCTGGCTCCTTTTCCACTGCCCCTCCTTGCCCTCAAGGTGCCCTCTGCCTCATTAGTAGCCATAGTATCCCATCCTTCAGATGAAGAAACTGAGACTCACAGCAGCCCGGGAGCTCAGCCTGGTGGGAAGAGGAGAAGCCAGCATTTGTACATATTTGGGGCCTAGAAAGGACATGAGGGAAGAGGGAGGCTGAGGAAGAAATGAAGAAGCTTTTGTAGAAGGTATGGCCTTGCAGGCACCTGAGGCCTCCATGGACAGTGCCACCAGATGGCCCGAAGCTCCAGGTGTGAGCTACGCCTACCATGTGGAAGTGGGCACCTGGCATGTGCAGGGCCGCTTGCTGGCCACCCCGCAGAGGGCTACAGCCATGCTATAGTACTAGCAAAAAGCCATGCCTGCTCCTTCTGTGCCGAGTGGAAGTTCATATTTGCCTCTCCCCAACTCCAAGCCACCAGATTTGCTGACTGCTCGCTGCTTCCTGTAGCTGGTGCTACCCTGGTGTGGACTGAACATGTATTTGGGGGCATGGGGTAGCACTAAAAGAAGGTTTCAATCGCAGCAGCTCCATTTCTCTACAGAGGCCTGGCCCAGACCGGCGACTCCGCAAGTCCAGTGACCAGCCCTCTGGTCACAGCCAGGTCACCGAGACTAGTGGTTCCACACCTGAATCCTGTCCAGAGCTCTCGGATGAAGACGGTGACTTTGTACCTGGTGAGCCCTCCCTGGCTGGGCCCCACAGCCTGTCTGCTGGGTTCCTTGGCCTGACCTGGCAAGGCAGACAGGGCAGGAGAGGGTCGCTCAGGCCCTTAGCCCCTCGGAGCCCCATCCATACTTCCCTGAGCTTCAGGGGCCTTGGGAGAGGGTGTCTGCCATCCTGCCTCTGCCCTAGGCCTATCTTTTCCTTTGCCGTCAGTGGTGGCCAGTTTAGTACTCATGCGTGCATCGCCATCTCCAGAGAATGTCAGAAGCCTGCTGGGCCTGGAATTCCCTCCAGAGACCTCCTCTGTCTATGGCTTGCTCCTATGGGTATCCTGAGTTGTGAGGCCTGGACACAAGCTGGCATGATGTGCTAGCTCACGCAGATTTCTTTCTCTCCCCCACTGCCCCATTCCCATGTTCCTCCCTACCCCGGGTATCCAGGCAGCGAGAGTCCATGTCCTCGGTGCAAAAGGGAGGCGCGACAGCTGTGGGCCCTGCAGGAAACCGTGCTGTCTATCCGAGAGGCCCAGCAGGAACTGCACAGGTGGGCCAGGCTCGGGCCAGAGGTGCAAGTGGTGGGAGGGCGGCCAGGGAAGACCGGGGCCCACGAAGGTGCCGCTTTAAGTGAAAACACGGCCTTCATGCAGGGACTAAGCTCCTGGGCAGACAACTGGCTCTTCCCTGCACAAGAAGTGAGTCTGAACAGGTTAGGTGGGCAATGCTTGGCAGACACTGAGCCAGAAATGTCCAGAGTCCAGGCCTGGCTGTGAAGGGGCCCTAGGGAAAACTCCAGAGTGGGATACTGAAAGCCACAGGACCAAGGAGGGGCTGGTGTAACTCTCAGGCCAGGGCTGAAGGCCGAGGACCTAGGGTACCACTCACGTAAGTCCTCCAAAGGAGGCCGGAGAGCCTGGGGTTCGAAGAGAAGACAGTCCAGGAAAGAGGAGGTCATTTCTTCTGCTGAGTGCTCTCACCCCGCTGACCCCATGGTGACCCCTGCATGAGAGCAGCAGGTCTTCCGCAGTGGCTGATGCTGCACAGGACACTGTCCTCTGGAGACATGTAGTAACACTGAGCACTAACACCCATCCCCTTCCCTGGGTATCCCCGCGTCAGATCAAGCTGGTGCCATCGCAGCTGCTAGGGGCCCAGCTGCAAGGCTGTATGCCTGACACAGACACCTGCTCCTACACAAGACACAGGCACAGGCACAGAGACCTGGCACCCCCAGAGGAGGCCGGCCAGCCAGAGTCCAGCTATGTTGGCAGCAGAGCAGACCCACCTCAGAATCTGGGGCATATGTGAGTGACCCGTGGCCGTGAGGGCTGCCATAAGTCACCATAGCCGGGCATTGTCACATATCTTAGAGGCTAGATGTCCTGAGATCCCGGTGTCTCTCCTTGGCTTGCAGGTGGCGTCTTCACCCTGTGCCCTCACATGGTTCAACCTACGTGTGTCTGTGTGCAAATTTCCCCTTCTTAGAAGTACCCCAGGCCCACCCTAGTGACCTCGTTTTAACTTTAATCACCTCTTTAAAGGCTCTACTTCCAAATACAGCCATCATCTGAGGTGCCAGGGTTTCAGGAGTAATGAAAGCATACATTTGGGCAGGAGGAACACAACTCAGCCAGCACTGTGAGAGTGCCAAGGAGGATACAAAGCCCAGCTTCCCACAGGCGTGCCCAGGAAGCCCAGCCCAGCCAAGTGCCCCGGGGCCCCTCCCCAGGGGGCCATCATCCTCCTTGACAGCCGTGTTCCTGGAGGTGGGATGGGCCGTTCCACCTGCAGCTCGCTTGTGCCCTTCACCCATCCCTTTGGGCTGGGAAGGTGACCGGGCTGCCTGGCACAGCAGCCACCTTGTCCTTGCAGGCACCTCTTGGCCATGATGAGCTGTGCAGCACATGCCCAGCAGGCACCAGTCCCAGGCCTCCTGTACAGCCCGCGCTCCTGGTTCCTGCTCTGTGTATTCCTGACCTGTCAGCTGTTCATTAACTATGTCCTCAAATAAGAGCCCTGGGGCAGCAGAGCTTGGCCTGTAGAACTCCAGCAGCCCAGCCCTGTGTCCCAGGCACCCAGCACTTTAAGCCAGCCCCGTGGCGGCAGAGAGACCCAGCAGGCATGGCCACTGCGACAGAGAGGCCATGCACAGGACAGCACGCAGGCACCAGGACCATGAGTGCACTTCACCCCAGAGTATGGGGCCTCCTGGGGCCACTGGCCTCGCCCACAGAACCTTCTGTCCAATGCCGGCCTTAATGCTAAAGCCAAATGCAGCTTCCGTCCCGCGACTTGCCCTGGTCTTCTTGCGCCATCATCGCTAGTGCGGCCCCACCTGCCACATGGAATCAGTGGATTTGGGGGTGGAAGGCCTACCTAGATGTTGGGCATTCCTACTCCAGCGGCAGTGAGTGAGTAAGGTGTCACCAAGGCTTGGCAGTCCTGATTCACAGACTTGCCCTCCTGGGTCCCTGCTTGAGATGCTGCGGTCACCCTGGAGGGACCTCGGGTGGGTTCCTGGGCAGGCTGGGGCTGCTCTGAGGAGGACACTGGGTTCTGCCATTGTACTGTGTGGACAGAAGCTCAGTACAGGTAGGTACCGGGCCCTCCCCACTTCACAGCCAGAGGAGCTCCTGTTCAGGGGCGTGCCCAGTTCACGGTGAGTGTGAGCGGGTGCCCAGGAGCGTGGCCCTGATGTCAGGGAGGCTCCAGCTTGCCACATCACAAAGTCTTCCCATTCGTTTTACACTTTTGTAATACATATAATTGCAATATTTTAGGCTGTCTTAAGCAGCAGAGAGCTGCTGGCACCCCAATTACTGTGTCGGTAGCCCTGTACGTGTGTGTGCGTGTGTGTGTGTGTGTGTAAACATCTACATGTATCTACATTCAGAGCCTTAAACTACTTTGTGGGTGCCACCTCAGTGTAACTGACCCCTTCATTTTTCATGTTTTATACCATGTTCTTGTCTCTCTTCCTAATTAGGGGACATGTCTATGCTCCATGCCTTGAAATAAATGGATACATGTGGTGCCCGTTCTCTTCTTGGGGACTTCTGAAAATAAAGGGATATCCCTGGAAGGAGATTCAGAACCAGTGTGGAGGGCTGGAGGAATGGCACCGTGGCAAAAGTGCCTGCCTAGCAAGTGCAAGGCCCTGGGTTCAGTCCTCCAGCAACACATAAGCTGGGTGTGGGGGAACACACCTTTCATCCCAGCACTTGGGAGGGTGAGGCAAGAGGATTGCAAGGAGTCCGAGGTGAGTTCTGGATTAAAGAGCGAAATCCTGTCTCAAAAAAAAATAAAAGATATGGAACTGTCAGGGGCTAAAGAAGCTAAGAGAGAGGCTCAGAGACTTCCAGAACTGCTTCAGAAAGTAGCCAGAACGTGGCTTACATGTGTTCCAAGCAAAGAGGGGGACTTCAAAGGGAATCGATGGCAATGTATCTCTCACTGTGACTGGATTTTTTAAAAACTTAAACATTCACTGTATTTTTTAATCACCCCTCAGAAATCATCAAGATTTCCTCCAACACCCAGCTGCTCTGAGTATTTTTTTTTTCTTTCCTGATAGTTAAAACCAAGTTATACCAAAAAAGGCCAGAATGAGAGAAGAGCAAAGAGACACACACTAGGAACTGCTGCTTGGGGCCAGCGTTTTTTGGTTCAACTTCTCACTGATGCTTCAAGGGATTGTTTTCTTCTAGGGTCAGATTTAGATCAGCAGCTATTCTTTCTCTATTGGGGACATCCTGCTGCTACAGGGTACCTCATCCTTGAGATAAGAGTAAGGGAACAAAGGGAGGGTATCTTCTCTATGCTTTTAGCAAGGAAGTGTGAGAAAGACACCCACAAAAGAAGGACAGGTTTGTTTTGGCTCACAGTTTAGGGGTCTGAGTCAGTCTGTGGGAGGTCAGCTGCTAAGGGCAGAGGTCCTGGCAGAGAACCTCTGCTCATCCATCACGGCCAGGAAGCAGAACAAGCCAAGCGCAGAGCTGGGCAAAGGAGCCACATCCTTCCAGGGCGCGTCCCCTCGTGATCTGCCCCTGCCAGCCAGGCCCCACTTAACTGCACGTGAAATTCATCCACTTCATCCTGTTAACCCCCAAATACATGAAAATTTGGGAGAACACCCCTGATCCAAGCCATTACAGGCCCTACTTCATAAAGAACTCACATAATGGGGAGACGGAAGAAGTGTCATCATGCTTTTACCAAGTTACAGATTAAGTTTGTCCTCCATTTTATTTTTGGAGCTCATATGAGGAAGGCATCTTGGTTTGATGATCTGCTTATTTTCTGAAGTCACTAAGATTGAAAGTGGGAAAGGCAGGGGAAGGACACGTATCATATTTTTAGTGGGTCACAGGCCCTGAGTAAAGGCCCGAAGAGTGCCCCTGTGCCCCTACGGTGGTCCCTGACCGCCTGCCTGGTAAGTGGTGAATCAAAACCATGGAGAAATGCATGCCCGACCTGCTGGTGAACCACAGGAAAAAGGCAGTGCAGCCATGGACATGGTCATCAGCCATTTATGGTGGGTGACCAGGGATGTGGGGAATGCACAGTGAGGGCCCAGGCTCAAGGCCACAGAAGCGAGAGCATTTTTCAGGGTCTGTATCATTGTGTAGGAAGTACAAGGGTCTAAACAGACCCTTCCAGAACTGAGAATTTAACCCAGGGCCTTCACACGGAACTACATCCCCAACCCCTCCCACCTTTGTATAATTTGGAGACCTGGCCTTGCTGAATTGTTACAGTATCCCTGCCAGTCTAGAACACGAACTGTTGATCCAGCTGCCTCAGCTTCCCAAAGCGCTGGCGTTAGTTAGATGTGTGTCCCACCATATCCAGCATGATGTCTTCATGTAACAAAAACAGCATCTTCGCTGGGAACTTTTTTTCTTCCAATACTGAGGACTGAGCTTAGACCTTCCCACTGAGCTATATCTCTAATCCCTTTCTTACATCTTTATCTTTGAGACAAAGTCTCCCTTAACCACTACATTTTCCAGGCTGGGCTCAAGCTTGTGATCTCCCTTCCTCAACTTCTCAGAGTACTAAAGGTATAGGTGGGAGCCACCATGCCTGGCTCATGACTTGGGGTCTTAAAAGACACAAGTGAGCTGGAAGAATAACAATGGTTAGAATGCTTTCCCAGCAAGTGTGAGGCCCTGAGTTCGATTCTGCAGCACCACATAAACCAAGCCTGGTGACACATGCATTTAATCCCAGGAATCGGGAGGCTGAGGCAGGAGGATTGCTGTGAGTCTGAGGCCAGCCTGGGCTATACAGTCAGTTCAGGACCAGCCTGGACTGCAAGGTGAGATTTTTGTCTCAAAAAAGAAAGGGAGGAAGGAAAGAAAGAGAAAGAAAGGAATAGAAAGAAAGAGAAAAAAAAGAGAGACACCTGTGAAAGTGTTTCATCTGGGAAAAAAAAATAGTACAAACCAGAGCTTGGTGGCCTGGTACAAACAGCATTGCTGTGGCTCAGGCCGGATGCCCGCAGCTTTATTTTTGCCTTCTTTTATAACGATATAATAAAGTTTTCAAAGTAAGTTATTATATATATTTTATATGTGGCCCAAAGGAATTCCTCTTCACTCAAAAAATTAAACAATAAAAATAAAATCCAAAGGCCAAATACCAACATGCCGAGCTGGACAGCGCGCTGCAGAGGGCAGCACGGAGCAGCGCTGCTTCGCAATGATTGGGCGTCCGGAGCGGCCCCGGGGCCGAGAGCTCCCGGCGCCCGGCGGAGCTGGGTCCCCCTTGTCCCCCGACGGCGCCCCAGGCGGCGCAGGAGGGCGAGCCCAGCGCGCAGCCGCAGCCGCGAAAGCCGGTCTCCCGCGACAGCACGCCGCGGCACGGCGACCGCGCGCCGGGACGCTCCCCCGCGTGCGACGGCGGCGACCTGCCTGCGCGCGGCCAAGGACGGGGCGCGGCGGCCGGGCCGGGGACCGGGACCGGGAACCCCTGGGGAAGGACCGCGCCCGGCGGCCGGAGCCCTGGAAATCCGCCCGAGCCGAGGCGCCGCGCCCGGCGAGCGACCCGGAGAGACGTTCTGCCGGTGCGGCGTGGGGGCGGGACACGGCTCCCTAAAACGCGCGCGCGACGGTCCCGCCCGGCCCCGGGAGTGGGGAGACACGGAGAGGTGCCGGACCCAGGCCCCGCCGCCGCCAGCGAGGGGACCCCGACGGCTGCCCCCTAGGGATGCAGCCAGATGCGGAGGGGCCGGAGCCCGGGAGCCCGCCGAGCGTGGCGGCCTGGATCGGAAAAGCCGCTCCGAGGCCGGGCGGGCTGGGCGACGGCGGGCTCCCACGCCGTTCTGTGCCACCCGCGCGCGCCCTTCGGCTGGTGTGCGCCATCCGGCCCCTGACGTCGCTCGCCTTCTCCAGCTGGGTCTGGTGGCGCGGGTCTGGAGGCTGAGGCAGACGAATCACAAGTTTGGGGCAAGTGAGGAAGACGAGGAAGGAAAGGGAGGGAGGGGAGGGGAGGAAGAGGAGAGAAAAAAGGAAGGAAGGGAGGGAGGGAGGGAGGGAGGGAGGGAACGTAACGAGCAAGCTAGGGACGTATATAGTCCAATGTGGAAGAGCCTGGGCCCGACCCCCTGCGCCACTAGGGGGCAAAAAAAATCTGTCTCTGTATTTTCTTGTTCTCGGTTGATCGCCGGTAAAAGAAAGGTAAATTCAAATTCCATTTAAAGCCAAACCAGGCTACCTGGGGCGGGTGGAATCTGAGGAAGAAGCTCCGCCAGGGTCCCTGGAACAGACAGAGCTGAGCCGGCGGGTTGTGGGATTTGTTACTGTTTTCTGTATTCAGGTACATCTCCAGCCCTTTTTACTGTTATTTATCCTTGAGACATGGTCACTTGCCAAGTTCCCCTGGATGGGTTCAAGCTTCCTGCCTCAGCCTCCTACAGTGCTAAAATTACTGATGTGACTCACCTTGCTACATATCATGTGGCTTTAAAAGACACCTGTAATATGTTGCATCCCGGGGAAAAAATTAATAAAATAGTTTTTTGTTTTTTTTTTTTTTAAAGAGCCAGGTGGCCTGGTACAAATGGAATTGGCTGGAGGAGTGGTTCAGGGGTTAAAATTCTTTGTAGCACTTAGACAAGTGCTAAGTACCTGAGTTCGATTCCCCAGCATCACATAAGTCAGGCGTGGTGGCGCATGCCTGTAATCCCAGCAATCGGGAGGCTGAGGCAGGAGGATTGCTGTGAGTCCAAAGCCAGCCTGGGCTCCACAGTGAGTTCAAGACGAGCCTGGGCTACAGAGTGAGACCCTGCCTCAAAAAATTAAAAAAAAAAAAAAACTGCCATGACTGGAACTCAAAGGACTGGAACTCTCTTTCCTTCCTGCCTGCCTATGTGCTGTAGCAGGGTATGTCCAACCCGAGGCCCACAGCATCTTTTGTCCCTCTTGTTTTTTCTTTAATGTGGCAATAAAAATTTAAAGGAAGTTTCATAATTACATGTATTAACTATATTGTATATTTTGCATGTGGACCAAGTCAATTCCTCTTTATTCAAAAAGACAGGACCAAAAACCAGCATGCCCCAGGTTGGACATGCTGCTGTATGGCTAGTTTAGCGACTAGAGTGTCCCGAGCTGTGCCAAGGCGAGTCTAGGAGATAGACCCAGGGTGCTGGACGGTTCCCCTCGCCAGCTGCTAGCAACCGGAGCAGGACGGCAGAGGGGCCAACTCCTCCTCCCCTCCCCAGGGCAGTGTGACTGGAAGATTTGGATCGCCTCAAGGAAGCTGATGCTAGCGGACATACCAGGAGGGTGGGGCGATGGTTCGGGGCTGAGCAGCTGCAGTCTCGCCCCCCATCCACCCACCCCCCATCCACCCACCGGCGAAGTGACTGGTGAGGTCCCCTAGGCACACGCGCCCCTGCACGAGGATCCACGCGGGAGCCCGCACAGGGCGCGGCAGGAGGACCCCACCCCCGGCCTCCAGACGCCTGTGGATGGGGATCTGGACCAGATCCTTCCCGTAGGTAGAGACCCCGACAGAGGGAGGGAGCCGCATCCCGCTGCCGAGCTCTGGACGTCTTGACAAGATTGTGCTAGGGTCGGGAAGCACCCCAGGACGTTCCAGCCCCCCCCCCTCCCACACACACACCCTGCTCCCTACAGCAGGCAGCATGGCTGGCAGGAAGGGTGGGGACCTGCCACCGCACCTAGGCAGGGGCACCCAGGACAGCCGCCCCCTCTTATTTTATTTATTTATTTTTTTTTTTTGAAGACAAGGTCCCTCTGGCTCTGCAGCCCAGGCTGGCCGTGGGCTCACGGCAATCCTCCTGCCTCAGCCTCCTGAGTGCTGGGACTACAGGCATGCGCCATCACACCCGGGTTATGTGGTGCTGAGGAATCAAACTCGGGTACTTAGCACTTGCCCTTTAACCCCTGAGCCATTCCTCCAGCCTCTGCAGTCCCCCCTCTGCGGGTTCTGCAGTCCCACCGTGAGTCCGTGGGGATTATGGAAGATTTTAGTTCACTTTTACCTGGTGCCTCAACTCCTGTCCCTGTCCTACCTGCCCCTCCCTAGGCACCCTTTGTTAGGTCTTTGCAACCCCAGTTTTGACTTGACCCTCAGACAGGTCCCTTTCCTTCTGGCACCATGATACCATGTCCCATCCTGGCCGGGTGGCACAGGCCTGTGATCCCAGAACTCTGGGAGGCTGAGGCAGGGGGATCCATGGTAAATTGGAGCCCAGCCTGGGAAACTTAGAGAGACCCTGTCTCAAATTTTTAAATGATGAATTTATATAGACTTGGGATGTAACCCCTGTGAAAGATCTGGGCTCCATCCCCTGCACCACAGAGATGAGGAAAAAAAAAACTGTCTGTATTTTCTTGTTCCTAATTGATCACCGGAAAGGAAAAGTCAAATTAAAATCCCCTGTGACCCCAGAGCCTAAGAGGCTGAGGCAGGAGGATTACCCTGAGTTTGAGGCAGCCTGAACTACATAATGTGTTCAGGACCAGCCTGGATTATAGGACAAGACCCTGCCTCAAAAAAAAAAAAAAAATTCCCATGTATAATCAAATCATGTTACCTGGTGCTTGGACTCTCAAGATGATGGTGGTTTCTTCACAGTCCCTGGGATAGAACTGAATAGATTTTGTGTGTGTTTTGAACTGGACTGTGTCAACAACCTGTGACCATTGGAGAAATTATGTCAACTTGAGGCCATAATGAACCACATCTGGATTAGGATTTAGGAGCTACACCTAGATCAGACAATCAGGAACCAGCTTGGATTAGGCAGTTAGGAACCAGACTGGATTACAGTGTGAGTGATTTGTGAGCCAGGGAATGAGGGAAGAGCACCCACCTGGGTGTGGGAGGCCCAACTAGAATCTTGAACTGTATAAAAGAAAGGACTAAGAAATATTGTCAGCTTTTTCCTCTGAAAAAGGTCTTGCCTTAGCAATTGTCTACAGACGTCGACTTGCTACATGCCACAGATCTTCAGAGATACGCTCCAGTCTCTACTTAGGTCTGTCTGCTTATCGCCAATCTTCATCTACTGATCTTCAATCTCTGGTCTTCGCCATTGTTCTTTGAACAACCGAGATCTGCAGCAGACTCACCAGCTGTCCTGCAGTCCCAGGTGTGTTCTACCTCACGGCTGAGCAGCCATTGGACCCTCCAGGTATTGCACACGCACGCCGCCATCTTGGACTATCTCTGTCCTCGGATTTGTAAGCTTTCCAAATAGATCCTTTTTGTTATAATTTCTGTAAATTCTGCCTTTTGTAAGAACCCATACTAGTACACAGCCCTTTTCTGTTTTTTAAATATATATATTTTTTAATTTTTGAGACAGGGTCTCCCTAAGTAGCTAAACTGCCCGGGCTGCGCTGAATCTTGTGATCCTCCTGCCTCAGGCTTCCAGAGTGCTGGTGTTACAAGTGTATACCACCATGTCTGCTTAGATATAAGTAGTTTTTCTTTATTTTCTCTTATTCTCCAAGAAAGTTTTGGAGAAATGTTGACAAAGCAGTACATGCCTAAGTAGTGTTTTTACAGACTTAGCTGTACGGGTCCTCAGAGCTTGTCAGTAGGTGGCCTTTGCATGAGGCCTGTTGCCAGAAAGACCCAGTCAGGATGGACCTCTCAGTCCCCTCCTGAATTCCAGGTGGAGTTGGAAACTCAGTTCCAGGGAGTCACCTATGTCACCTAAAGGGTGAAATCTCCATAAACACACCTTGACAAGAGAGTTCAGGCTGGGGTTGTAGTTCAATCATTAAAGCATTGTCTAAGCATGCACGGGGTCCTGGGTTTGATTCCCTAGTAGCACATAAGCCAAGCATGGTTACACATGCCTGTAATCTCAGTGAGTTCAAGACAGCTCCCCACCTTGTGTAAAGTCAAGGATTAGGGTACCCAGTTCTGCTTTCAGGGAAAGACCTAATATTGGTAATGGGGACTTCGGTTCCAGCTTTATTTGTCCTTTTTTTATGGCCAGTATTTGTACAGTAAGCTTAAAGATCTTACATCTATTTGGGTTATCTTTTTTCTTTCAGAGAAAATAACATTTGTTGTTATTTTATGGCAAATGCTGAAAACAAAAACTCAGGCAAGTATAGAAAAATCAAAAAATTACCATTTTAAGTGACTAGTTCAGTGATGTTAAGCACATTAATGTTGTATCACCATCAACTTCCAGAATTTTTTTTTATCAGCTGAAACTGAAATTCTGCCCCATTAAATGCTGACTCAACACCCTATTTTCTCTGTGAATCTGACTTTTCTTAGAAACTGATATAAATGGGACTATCTGGCCTTTGTCCTTTGGTGATGTTTTATTTTACTGGGCGCAATATCCTCAAGATTCATATATGTTGTCACATATGTTACGCTATCCTTCCTTTTTAAGGGTAATAGTCGGCTGCGTGTTGGATGCGCTACCTTTCGCTCACCCATTCATCCGTGTCGGGTTCTTTCCTTTTATCTTTTGAATATTATGAATAAATAGTGCCACTATGTCCTGTTAGGCTTGCTTAGGAATGTGTCTAGGTTATCCAGTTAGTCGGCATGCAATGGTTCAGAGTGTTCTTATAATTGTTTTTATTTCTATAGAATCAGCAGTAATACGTGTACTTTTATTGGTGATTTTGGCCATTCTTGTGCCCTTTTTTCTTAAAGTAGCTAAAAGTTTGTCAGTATTGTTAATCCTTTCAAGGAGTCAACTTACAGCTTCACTAGTTTTCTCTATTGTTCTTCTGTCCTCTGTTTTTGTTATTCTTGCTCTAATCTTTATGATAGCCTTCCTTCAGCTAGCTTTAATGTTTGTTTTTTCTTTTTCTTTTCTTTCTTTCCTTTTTTTTGAGACAGAATCTCACTCTGTAATCCAGGCTGGTTCTGAATTCACTATGTCACCCAACTGGCCTTGAACTCATAGTGATCCTCCTGCCTCAGCTTCCTGAGTGCTGGGATTACAGGGGTGCTCCACCACACCCAGCTTATGTGGTGCCTGGAAATCCAACTCAGGCACTTAGCACTTGCTAATCAAGCATTCTAACCACTGAGATATTTTTCCAGCCATAGATTTGGTTTTTTTCTCCTTTTTCTAAAATTTTCAGATATAAAGAGGTAGTTGATCTGAGATCTTTCTTTCTCCTCTTCCTCCTCTTCCTCTTTCTTGTTTCTCCTTCTCCTTTGATGGTGATTGAAGCCAAGACCTTGTACGTGCCAGGCAAGTGCTCTGCCATGGAGCTATTACCCTACAACCCCAGTGGTTTTTTTTTTTTTTTTGTAATACACACTAGGAATTGAACTCAGATCCTTCACACTGCGCAACAGGCTTATCCCTTTGTTTTATTTTTCTATAAATTTGAGACAGGGCTTGCTAGGTCCTAAGGTTCTCAGGTGGGCCTGAACTTGGAATACCTGTATTGCGGCCTCCCAGGGTGTTGGCTTGCAGGTGTGCACCACCAGGCCTGGCTATTTTTTCTTTCAAGAAAGGGTCTCACTAAATTGCCCAGGCTGGCCTCACACTTGCAGTCCTCTGGCCTGAGCACCGGCCCCCAGGAGCTGCAATTACAGGTGTGTGCTATCACAGCTGGCCTTTCTTCCTTTTTAATGTCAGCATTTACGGAGGTGCCCCTCTTAACACTGCCTTTAATGCAGCTCATAAGTTTGTATGTTGTGGTTTTGTCATTAAAAGGATAATATTGTAATATTAATAACAATCTGTAATATTGTTTCCTTAGTGGTTGTTACTTTGGTCCATTGATAATTGCACACATTTATGAATTTTTCAGTTTTCCCAATGTCACTGATTTCTGACTGTATCCATTCCTTTGTAATTGGAGTGGATGATTTGTGTGACATCTTCCTCAAAGTCTGCTGAGGCTAGTTTTGTCACCAGATTGTGTCCCTCATGTACCTGAGAAGGATGTGCCTGCTGCCAGAGTGTTGCTGGGGTGTCTGTGTATCTCTTATAAGATACGGTTGTTTCTGGCCTTGCTCAAGTACTCGCTCTCCTTGCTTCTTTCTGGTTGTTCTATTTACGGTTGAGTTTTTGATTCACATATGTGATGATCTGTAATTAGACGTACAAGTGTTTGCAAATGTTAGGTCTTCTGGATATACAGTGACTCTTCCCTCAAGAGCTGTGATATGATCAAAGAGTACTGTGACAGCTGGGCTTGGTTACACAGGCCTGTCATCTCAGCAGGCTGGAAGGCTGAGGCAGGAGAATCATTAATTCAAACCCAGCCTGGACAACTTAGTGACTTAACAAGACCCTGTCTCAAAATCAAAACTGAAAAACTGAGATGTAGCATAGTGTGAAGGCCTGGGCTCAGTTCCCACCTACACACCCACACCCACAATTACTGTAGCCATTTAAATGTTTTTAAATGTGTTACAATAAAAGACACATTGGGGTTGATCCTCCTCAAAATCCCGCTCCCTCACTTCGTGCTTGCTTGCCCGGTCGCCGCTTTCTGACGGTCCTGAACATCTTCTTTCATTGTGTCTTCATTTGTCCATTGTTCTTGCCTACATGTCCTGAATCAACTCAGAACATTTACCCATCATGTTTATTTTGACTCTGGAGAAAAACAAGAAGTCACAAGATGCCAGGTCCAGTGAATAGGGTAAATGAGCATACATTCTAATGTTTTTATTTGACAGAAATTGCCATAAACATTTTGAATCAATTCAGGACATTAAGGAAGCCATGATGACTGCACTAAAGACCCTTAGGAACTGCTTCAGAAAGAGGTGAGAGCGATGAAGTGAGGCTGCTCAAGCAAGGGGCAGTATTGTAAGGGGGATAACGGCAGTTTTTAGATTTTTAATTTATACATTTACTATATTTTGATCATACCTAATATAATGCCCATCTCTCTCTCTCTCTCTCTCTCTCTCTCTCTCTCTCTCTCTCTCTCTCTCTCTTTCTCTCTCTGAAGTAAGGTATCACTCTGTAGTCCAGCTTCTTGGATTTGTTGACTGTATCTTGCCTCAAGTTCAGGCACTTTTCTGCCACTGTGTCTTCAAATACTCACTGCCTCTTTTTATCTTCCCTCTGAGACTCTGTTAGGGTGTATATTAATTTGTTTGATACTGCATTGCACATCTTAGATCCTGTTCATTTTTTCTCTGTTTTTCTTCCTGTTCCACAGGCTCAGTGAGTCTTCAAGCTCACTAAGTCCTTCTTCTATCTGCCTTTACTGCCTCTAGTCAATTTTTTTTATTATTGGAGTTATTATTGTACTTTTGAGCTCCAGAATTTTTGTGATTCTTTTTATGCTTTTATCCCTTTGCTGATATTTTCATTTTGTTCGTGCAGAATTTTCCTGACCTTACATGACTCCTAGTCTGTATTGGGACAAATTTCATTTTTTCCAGCAGGACTACATTCTTGAAAGCAGCAGCAAGGTTATTATAGTTCATCAGATAGGGGAACGGCTATGTGTAACATTAGAATTCTCACCATAAGCTAAAAGCAGTTTCTGTGCAGAGGGCCACTGAGGTTAGCACAAGGGTCGCTGTATTCTAGGGCAGGAAAGAAGTTGATACCTGAGCATGGCTATGGCTCAGTGTTCCCGGCCATCTGTTGACAATTGGACCCTTTGCCTTGCTAGTTGTGTCTTTACCTCCGAGCCTGTTCCTGTTTCAATGACCTGGCTTCCCTCAGTTCCGCCATTTTTATTTTTTGGAAACAAATCAAGCATGCAGCTTGTTTTAGGGCAAATTGAGAATGTGTATAATGGCACAGGCCAAGCAAGATCAAAACTAAAAGTAAAATTCTCCCAGCTAAGGCAAGAGTACGTGATAAATGAGTATTAAGCCAATTACCGGGGCTTAGTTATTGAAACCAAGACAATTGGTCTTGGTGGGGCTGTCCAAGTGGACATGTTGGATTTCCAATATGTGCCATGTTAAGAAAACAGACCTAATTCAAGGACTTTCATTGGTGGAGGATGTGGGACGTAAGTCCAAGAAGGCTTATAACGGGTCATTTGAGAGTTCATGGTCAATACTGTCAGAAGGCACATCAGGAGGATCTCTGGTTTGCTTATGTCTTGTTCTTGCTTTTGTCCCTGGTTGATCACTTGTTGGGTCAGGTTCTTGATGATTCTCTCAAGTCACAGTGGGTGGCTTTTCAGAGGTCTTCCTCTTTTTTCCAGGAGTTGATGCATATTCTTTTGGGCTTCTGGGTCATCGAATGGATGGATGAGTCAGACTGGGAGCTATCGGGGTCTGGACTCATTTTCTGCAAAGCCACAAATATAACCTCTTCCTAAAGTTAGTAATGGATGTGGATCCTTCCATATATCAGTCTCAGGGTCCCTCCTACTTGGGTGAGGAGTGCCCCAGTTGGAAGGTATCCATGATCTTCATAACTGCATTAAATGTTCGTAGGTCATGAAGCAAGCAGAATTGAGTCTCTGCCGTGGTGGACACATTTAACATTATCTCCCACCCATTGCCAGTTTTCAGGATCTAAAGTACCTTGTTCTGTCAACCAGGGATTATAATTCACTGTGTAGTAAGAAATTCCTGCAATTGCCCATCAGGAACTTTAATCCTCTAGACTTAAGGAGACATGTTAAAAGTGAAAGGAAGTGGCACTGCTTGGCGTTCTGTGAGTTCCCTGTACTTCTCTACCATCGTTTGCAAACCCTAGGGCAGGAGATCGAGTTCAACTAAACCACACAGAATGAATTACTTTACCTTGAGTCTTGAAGAAGGCCCATGGCAGAGTTCCTCGAGCCCCACATTCCAGCACCAGTTACTGTCGGCCAGCAGCCATAGACAGAACAGGATTGGTAGCCTGCGACTCATAGTCTGTGTTTAGACAAACTTCAGGACTTTGACACATTTCATTTTTTTCAGCAATACTATATTTGAAAGCAGCAACAGAGTTGTTACAATTCATCAGACAGAAGAACGGTTACATGTAACATTACAATTCTCACCACAAGCTAAGGAAGCAGTTTACAGGCTATCATTTTTGCCATGAACTGAGGAAGCAGTTTGTTGGGGCTCTCAGGGCCCGAGAGCCTCAGCATTGCTGGCCATGGCCAGTTCCTTTCTATGAAGAAGCGTTTATTGTCTGGAATTTAAGTCAGGTGTTGTTCTGCTTGAAATTTGGATCAGGTGTTGAACCACGGGACTGTTCTGTTAACAAGGGGGAAGGCTCAGGAGTGTATAAAAAGGAAGGCTGTGTATAGTAAAGCGTCTTTTGCAGCGTCCCTTGCAAGAGTTTAGTTTTCTTCAATCCTCACTCCCCCTCTCGAGTTCTCGTTGACTGACCAAGCTGGCTTGGTCATCTGGCGCCCAACGTGGGGCTCGAGCACGGGGGAAAATCAGTGACGGACACCGCCGAAGAGGAGCGCTCAGAAATAGGTAATAAATAGGTAAAAGAGGACAAAGAGGTTAAAAGGGCGGTGATAAAATGGGACAAGAAATGTGGTTTATATGCATGATGATGTTGGCATGCTGGGGAGTTGAAATAGTAAAAAAAGGGTTGCAACAATTTTTAAATTTTATAAAAGGTTTGTGCCCATGGGTCCCAGAGAAAGGAACTATGCGTTTAGATACTCAGGAAAAGCTTAGGGATAGTGTTAAAAGCTCTTATGCTACTCATGCCTTTAGTCCCTGGTCTTTGTATGAGGACCAGAAGTTGTTAAAAACGGGATGATAAGTCAGTAGCCCCTTCCGCCCCCTCAGTGTATCAGGATGTGGGGGCGGCCAATGGCTGGCCTGCCCCTGCAAATGTTTTTATGACATAAAACTGAAGCTGATTCTCCGATGCCATCGAGTCCTGAGAATCCTTTGGTGGCTTTGATACAAACTGGAGCCACTCCTCCTCAGTCCTTGTTCGCAGGATATCGTCAAAAGGTTTTGTCTCCATTACAGGCAGGAATTCAGAAGGCCATAGAACAGGGAGAGGATATTCAGGGTTTTCATTTACAATGTCCGGTATTTGAGGAAACTGACGCACAGGGTAATGTAGTTCGATCACGTCACCCTGTGGTGTTTAAACAGATGAAAGAGCTAAAGGCTGCTTGTGCTCAATATGGGCCAACGGCTCCTTTTACTCTATCTATATTAGAAGACTTAGCTACAGACGCTCTCCCTCCCGGAGATTGGAAACACCTCGCCAAGGCTTGCCTTTCGGGTGGAGACTGTTTACTGTGGAAAACAGAATTTGCTGAACAATGTCAAAAAACTGCTCAATTGAATGCTCAGGCCAATAATGCGGGGGTTAATTATGATATGCTGGCAGGAGAAGGTCACTTTTCAGATATTCCAAATCAACTCTTATATAACCCAGGTGTCTATGCTCAAATTAATGCTTCTGCAAAAAGAGCTTTATAACATTACCATCTAAAGTTCTCTTCATTGTGACATTTCTAAAATTAGACAGGGGCCCGATGAGCCTTTCCGGGAATTTGTTGATAGGCTTTTGCAAGCCTCTGGAAAAGTTTTTGGAGATTCTGAAGCCGGAATGCTTCTGGTTAAGCAATTGGCTTATGAAAATGCCAACACTGCATGTCAAGCGGCTGTCCGCCCATATAAAAAACGGGGAACCATATCTGACTACATTCAGCTTTGTGCTGACATTGGGTCATCTTACACTCAGGGTCTGGCAATGGCGGCAGCCCTTCAGGGAAAAACAATAAAAATTTTTATTTGAGCAGAAAACAAAGCCTCGGCGAGTAACTGGCCCTCCTGATAGTTGTTATGGATGTGGACAAATAGGTCATCAAGTTAAATTCTGTCCTCATAAATTTTTTGGTAAATCTCCTAAGCTGCCCAAACAGCCCAGACTGTGCCCTCACTGTAATAGAGGTAAGCATTGGGTTAATGAGTGTAAATCAAGACGGGACCATTTGGGTAATCCTTTCAATTTGGATAATCCTTTCCCTCCGGGAAATAGGAGGGGCCCACCCCAGGCCCCGAAAGCAGTGTTATGGGGCAATACAGCTTCTCTCGCAGACAATTCCCTTACATAAGGATGATTGCAAACAACCCCAGGGTATGGCAAACAGTCCTTCAGAAAATGGAATGGACCCGACTCCGTACTTATATGGGGTCGAGGGCAGGTTTGTGTTTTTTCTTAGAAAGAGGATGGTGCACGGTGGCTTCCAGAACGACTGGTCCGGACCGCTGAAGAGGTTCCTGTGGCAGCTGAACCTGATGATGATGCTGATATCGAGGAGTGAGGAAAATTTCGTTGGACTTTTGTTCCTGATCTTTCTTTGTTGCATCCTGCCATATGGGAGCAAAACAGACTGGCAGGACTGGGACTTCTCGCTATATCTTCTTCCTCTTATACTTTTTCCTCGACCACTTCCCACTCCAGCATTATGCATTGTCAATGGGAATGTGGTGGTTTGATTTTGGACAGAGACAATTGTATGTTTGGAAATTGGGGGTGGCTGTCAATACCCCTACGTTACATGGCAAGATAATAGACAATTTAATTTGATTAATTATGTGTTTACTGTTAATTTGAAAAGGCATTGAGCCATCCCTAGTTGAACTAATTATTGCATATTGATGCAGCACAAACTGCTGTTGTTACTCAGTTAGTGTGTTTCCCTCCTGGCCGGATTTTTCCCGTATGTTTGATTTTCCCTTGTATTATTTGTAGTGGAATGGAATGACTACAAACTCTGGCCACTAACATTCATGGTCTTAAGCTATGTGGCAAACCCCCCCAGTTTTGGTGTGTAATTGGGCTGGTAGCCAAAGACGGGTAAGATTTCTCTGCATTCAAGACAACCTAAGACAGGATGCATGCTATGCTGCATGTAGTCCAATGACGGGTAAGTTCTGATTGTAAGGGAACAACCTAAGACAGGCACAGTCTTGCACCAAACTTTACATTAAAAAAAAATAAAAAAGGGGGAGATGTTGGGGCCCTCAGGGCCCGAGAGCCTCAGCATTGCTGGCCATGGCCAAGTTCCTTTCCACGAAGAAGCGTTTATTGTCTGGAATTTAAGTCAGGTGTTGTTCTGCTTGAAATTTGGATCAGGTGTTGAACCACGGGACTGTTCTGTTAACGGGGAAGGCTGTGGATAGTAAAGCGTCTTTTGCAGCGTCCCTTGCAAGAGTCCAGTTTTCTTCAATCCTCACTCCCCCTCTCGAGTTCTTGTTGACTGACCTAGCGGGCTCGGTCAGCAGTTATGTGGAGAGGGCCCTTGAGGTTAGCACAAAAGTTGCCATGTACTAGGCAGAAGGAAGTACGTGCCTGAGCATGGTTATGGTTCAGTGTTCCAGGCCATAGGGCATTATCAACCATCTGTTGACAGCTGAACCCTTTGCCTTGCTAGTAATGTCTTTACCTCCAAGCCTGTCCCAAGTAAGTTTCAACGACCTGGCTTCCCACACCAGGGTAATTTATATTTGTATACATTTCCTTGGCCTGAGTTCTCTTCCTTTACCATATGGCTTTCTCATGGGCCTTTCCCCTTCTGAGGTGTTGCTTGTCCTTTCATGCCTCACTTTCACATGGCTCCATGAGACCCCATCTGTCCTTCAGTCCCATGAGGCTCACTGCTTGCTGAGTTGGAGCACTGTATCCTCCCTGCTTAGGGAAGTGAACCTCTTGATACCGAGGTGAGACAGGCCTGAGGATCAGCAGGTGGGTTATAGTGTCCTCATTTGAGTTCCTTTCATAGTAGTTCCATGGTGACATGCTAAAGCACATCTTCTTATGACACATCAGAAATAAAATCAGTAAAATTGACATACTTCAGGAACCCAGAACTGTAGACTTATTGTCTGGGAAATGCAGGCCAACTAAACGAGTTAAAAAAAATAATAAGGAACCAGGCCAAATGCTGCGGGTCTGTAATCCTAAGCACTCTAGGAGGCTGAGGCAGGAGGATTGCAACTTTCAAATCGGATGGGTAACTTAGAGACCTAGCAAGGCCCTGTGTCAAAATCAAAAATATAAAAAGAGATGTAATTCAGCGTGAGGCCCTGGGCTTGATGCCCAATACCCGAAAAAAGACAAAAGGTTACCTATTATTTTATTACCATCTATGACAGTGTACAAGTCCCGGTAGAGCTCACAGGTGAGAGCGCTTACCTGGCATGCACAGGACCTGGCTTCAATTCCTTAGTACCCCATGAAAAGGAGTGGACTATGGTAGAACATGCCAATAATCCCGACAACTCTGGAGGCTGAGGCAGGAGGATTGTTACGTGTCCCAGGCTACACAGTGAGTAGTTCAGGACCAGCATAAGACCATGTCTCAAGAAAAAAAAAAAAATCTGCAACTCCACCAACCGATCTAACGGTAGGGCGGTAGGGCGGGAGCGCGCACCGCAGGGAGGGACGGTGGGCAAGATGGCGGTGGGCGAGCGATCCTCCCCACCCGCCTTCCTCCACTCCCCCGCGGCTTTCCTTACTCCCTCCACGTGGGGCCAGGCCAGCTTCCCAGGACCCCCATGTCGGACTCTGAGGAGGAAAGCCAGGACCGGCAACTGAAACTCGTCCTGCTGGGGGACGCCACCTCCGGGAAGACCTCGTTAGCTACGCGTTTTACTCGAGAAACTTTTGAGAAACAGTACAGACAAACTATAGGACTGGATTTCTTTTTGAGACGGATAACCTTGCCAGGAAATTTCAATGTTACTGTTAAAGTTTGGGATATAGGCGGGCAGGCGATAAGCAGCAAGATGTTGGATAAATACATCTATGCCGCACAGGGAATCCTCTTGGTATATGACATTACAGATTCTCAAAGCTTTAAACATTTAGAAGATTGGTATACTGCGGTGAAGAAGGTGAGTGAGGAGTCAGAAACTGAGCCACTGGTTGCTTTGGTGGGCAATAAAATTGATTTGAAGCATAGGAGAACCGTGAAACCAGAAAAACACTTAAGATACTGCGATAGAAAAGGTTTCAGGAGCTACTTTGTCTCAGCCAAGACAGGAGACTCTATCTTCCTATGTTTTCAGAAAGTTGCTGCCGAAATCCTTGGAATCGATTTAAACAATAGAGAAATAGCGCAGTCAGTGAGCGTGGTGAAGGCAGACATTGTAAACTACGGCCAGGAGCGCAAATCCGAAACCGTTCCGGCTGCTCGGAGTTCCACGTGCGCGCTCCAGTGAGCACAGCTGTCTTCCTTGGTCTCCGCGGGGCCTGGCCCTCCAGGGAGTGGCTGGTCGGTGACCAGCTCTTTCCTCCTCTCCCTCTTCATCGCGCGGAGTGTGGCCGCACCGCCGCAGGCTGCCCTTTGGACTGGGAAGAACTCAACTGTGGGACCACACACTTGCATATCAAAATGGACTGCCCATTCTCCGGGGTTGGACTGCTTCCCTGAAAAAGAAGGATGTTGGTTCTTTATACTCTCACTTTATTTTCTCTGTTGTAAATTTTTTTGGACCAAATCTGAAAACTATCCAGTCTTGGCCTTCAGCCAGGATTTTGCCACAGTATCGATTCATTCTTTTACCTGATTCGTGCATGTCAAAGTATATGTTCAGAGTTCAAATACTGCAAAAGTAATATATTTTATCTACACTTACGTAAGAAAGCGTCTATTTTAAGTGAAATTATATAAAGCTGTATCTTACCAAAAATGCTTGAAATAAGGCTGTCAAAGAAATATTTTTTCACTTTTTAAAAAGGGTCCTTGTTTACAGTTTGCAACTCACAAAGTACTTGATACCGTATTTTTATGACTATATCGAGGCCATTGCATATTGCATTAGTCTCAGCTTAAATGTCTTTGGGAATTTTAGTGAATGTTGCACCTGGTATTTTTGTAAGAGCACACCCAGGAGGGAGGGGCTCAGAGGCAGCTGCAGAATCTCTGCACAAAGTTGCCCAAGTAGCTGCAGGCCGGGCTGCATGCTGTCCTTTTATCGTTTTTGAGTCTCCTTTCTGATGTTCCCTGCACTGCACATTAGCCGCTTTCTAGGATCGTTTACTGCTGGAAGCCATCTGGGGTGTCCTTTCTGTCTTTAATTCCTTAGGTGTAGACATTAAGAAGACCTCTCTTATATTAAAAAAATAGACAGGCATCTCCTGTTCCTGGATAAACAGAACCAATATTTTCAAAACGGCCCTACAACCAAAACTGATATACAGATTCAATGCAATTCCGATCAAAATAACAATGGCATTTTCACAGAACTCGAAAAAAATGATCCTAAAATATAGAGACCCAGAACAGCCAACACAATCCTAGACAAAACAAAAGCAGGAGGCATCACCATACTGAGATCAACTTATATTACAAAGCAACAGTAATTGTTAAAAATCCAGGTGGTGGATGTTGTAGTGACATTTTTGTTGCTGTGACAAAATGCCTGAAGTGCACAAATCTGGGGACGAAAGGAGCACAGTTAGCTCACAGCTTCAGGCCACAAATCCATCCACAAGGGAGTGGCTAGAAAATCGTGGAAGCACATGACGGGGTGGAGGCAGCACCTCGCGACTGTTGCTGTCCTGGCGACTTGGGGTTTGGCTTGCAGCACACTATTACTCGCTAACTGCATGCCTGTAACCCCAGAACTGGGGAGGCTGAGGTAGAAGGAATGCCATGGGTTTGAGACCATCCTGGGTTACACAGTGAGTTTGGAACCAGCCTTAACTATAGAGGAAGACTCTGTCTCACAAAAAAATATTGTTTTAAATAGAAAATTTTATTACCTCAGCATGCATTTCTCCCAGAGTGCCGGGATTACAGGTCTGTGCCATCAGGCCCTCATAGCATACCTTTCTTATTTTGCTAAATATTGGCCACATTTAGTTCTTTTTTTCATCCATTCATGGGCAGATGTGCTACTACTTCTCCTTTTAAGCTATGAATAAAGCTAATGTCAGAATGAATATACAAAGATCTCATGGGAATCCCATTTTCAATTCTTTTGTGAATGAAATGACTGGGCCATAGAGTAATATTTTTCATTTTAAAGAAACTGTTGTACTTTTTCTACAGCAGTCATACCATTTTACAGTGCTACCCCCCCACCCCCCCCAAAAAAAAAAAAAAAAAACTCAAGGCAAGGAACTGCAAGGATTGGGCAAATCAGCAAGACCCAGCAGGCAGCCTGCAGAAGAGGACAGAGGGCAGAATTTGCACTGGGGCCTCCACCCCAACCCCCACAGACCTGGTTTGATCAGATACACACCCTCTGTTTGCTGAATACCATAAGCAGTATTCCCCAGAATTGTCACAGTAACTGCATGCATCTAAAACAGCCAGGAGAGAAGACACGACTGGCATGGGAGCTAGCCTCCTGTCCAGTGGAAGTGTGACCTGGGACCCCAGGGTGTGAGCTCTCCTTTCAGCTTGTAAAGGAGCTTGGCTCTATTTTCCTCACTGTGTGTCCCAATGCGGGTTTGGCCACTGCCCTGGCGTTTGGTGATTTCACCCTCTCCCCACTGCCTTACCACACTAGCTTCAGGTGGGCTGGCTTGCTTTCTACACAGTGAGTTTATTAAGTTTATTAAGACTGTAATCCCAGCACTCAGGAGGCTGAGGCAGGAGGATTGCCATGAGCCCAAGGCCAGCCTGGGCTCCGCAGTGAGTTCAGGACCGTCCTGGACAAATGAGCAAGACCCTGTCTCAAAAAAAAAAAAAAAAAAAAGATACAACTTGCATTAGCCAAAGAACACACTACTGAGATGCCTTGGAATGAATCTGGTACAGGACGTGTAAGATTAGCAAATCACAGAAAAGGTTGTAGGTCAAAACATGAAATCTCATAAAGATGTCAGTTATTCTTCAAGGAATGATCCTTAGATTCAGTGCGTTCCTAATGAAATCCCTCACAGAAGTTTGAACAAGCTAACTGTTGCCAGAAGCCTCCTGAGGGTCAGCAACTATGCCTTCTTGTTTACCTGATGTTGTGGCTCTCTGTGAGCAGGCAGTGAGGATGGCCTGAAGTCTATGCAGGGGTAAGACCACTGGACAGCAGGACAGCAGAGGGCCGTCCCAGGAAGTGGCTGGTAACAGAGTGAGCCCATGGTATGTGGCTCATTACCTCGAACTGAATCCCAAAGAGTATGGAACCAATGGTCCACGTAGAGAAGCACCCACGCAGGAGGGGGCTTTTGCTGAGTCTGCCCACCCCATCCACAAAAGCTAATGCATAAAGCCCATATAGGAGAAGCAAAGCTGCAAGAAAAGAGAGTTAGAATATCTTCACTCTAAGATAGCAATCAATATTTAAATGTAAGTTATAAAAGTCACAAACTCCAGGATAATATTGATAAACAACTCTCCATTTTATTTATTTATTTATTTATTTATTTTGGAGACAAAATCTTGCTGTGTAGCCCAGGCTGGTCTTGAACTTACTTTGTAGTTCAGGCTGGCCTCGAAGTCATGGCAGTCCTCCTACCTCAGGCTCTCAAGGGCTAGGATTATAAGCTACCACACCATGCCTCGCTTATGTGGTGCTGGGGAAGAACTAACTCAGGGCCTTGTGTTTGCAAGGCAAGTGCTTTACCCACTGTGCCATTCTTTCAGCCTAAACATCACTACATTTAAGTTAAAGCTTCCATTCATCAAAAGACTCTCAAACCCGAAACATTAAGCCATGAAGTGGGAGAATATGTTTATGATACATCACAGGGCTAGCTAGGATCCAGATGTCTGGGCCTGGGGGTGCAGCTCAGTGGTTAAAGTGCTTGTTGTCTTAGTTACTTTTGTTTTTGTCAATGTAACTCAATACCTGAGATGTACAACTTTAGGGAGGAAAGATTTATTTTAGCTTATAGTTTCAGAAAGTCACAGTCCATTCACTAGTGGACAGGCAGAAAATGGTGGAATTGCATGATAGGGTTGGAGCCTGGGAGACTGAAGCAGGAAAACTGCCTTGAGTTCATGCCAGTCTGAGTTACATAGTAAGCTCAGGACCAGCCTGAACTAGAGTGAGATGTTGTCTCAAACAAAACAAAACAAAAACAAACAAACAAGCATATTAGCAAGAAAAATGCTTGTTGAATAGTAGGTACTTGCCCTGCACATTCGAGGCTCTGGGTTTGATCTCCAGCACTCGAAAAGAAAAAAAAATCTGGCACAACTAACAGTATCTAAAATATGGAAGACACACAAATACCCATCAGCAGACCAATGGATATACAAACTGCGATATTTATACACAATGGAATACTATGCATCTATAAAGTCCAACAGCTTGGAGGCTTTTGCAGGCAAATGGAAGAAACTTGAAAACATCATGCTCAGTGAAGTGAGTCAGAAGCCAAAGGTGAAACATTGAACGGTCTCTCTGATATGAGAAACCCAGATCACAACTATCTCATGGAACTTAAAGTGAAAAACAAAGTGAACCAGGTGGGTAGGGTGGGGAGGGAGAGAGGGGTAGGGGTTGGGACAAAAGGAGACGGGGAAAGTCCTTGTCACCTAGACAAGATACGTATGTGCACAAAATGCTCAACTTCATTGTAAACCTTACATTTTGCACTTACACATGTCAATAAAATGGGAAAAAATCTTTATCTGTATCTATATCTCTCATCTATATCAGTAGTGTTCTTTTGGGGGCAGTGGTAAGGTGAGAGGAATGCTTTGGGGTTATTTCTAAGAGGGTGGCCCTATTCCTTTCCCAACTCAGATCATAGGGCGCCCACTGGTCTCTCCATGAATGCCTCTAATCACAGGGAATAGGGTCTGGTTGTTGCCTTTTCTTGTTGTTAAAAGAGAAGGTGAAGGCAGAATCAAAGCTCAGGATGAAGATCCCATGAAACTAATTTCACCAGGTCATGGTGGGGTGTATACTGAGACAGAGGCCGACTCTGGTGATTGATCTTGGCCTTCCCGCCGACAGACCAGAAAGCGGTTTCCATGTACTCCCCACTGCCAACCAGCAGTACCAATACAAAGAGGGCTCCTACTGTGACTCAGCAGACTGTGTGGAAAGCTACTTCGGTGTAGCAAGTACCAGCAGTGTGGTAGGGGGAGGGGCAACCCATCCTTCCCTCACTTCTTGCTTTTCTTCAGGTCGCTTACATAACCTCCTATCCTGTTTTCCCATCAGTAAAATAGGGCCAAAGGGGTAGCTATTGAAGGCTATGGCAAATTAATCACCTAGATGTTTCCTGAAGGTCTGCCTAGAAGCATTGCTGATTTGTGTCTGTGAGCTTTCTGTTTCTGTGACCATTTAGCTGAGGAAACAATTTAAAAGAGGAAAGGTTTATTTTTGGCTCATAGTTTCAGAAGTTTCAGTCCACTGTCCACTGGTTCCATTGTTTTTGGACTGTGATGATGCAAAAACATCATGGCAGAAGGGTGTAGAGATGGAAAGCTGCCACCTCATGGCAACCAAGAAGCAAAAATGGAAAGAGCCTAAGGGAAAGTCCCCAAGGTCACGCCGCATGATCCATTCCCTTCCAGTCGGCCCCTACTTCCGAATTTTCCATCACTTCCCAATAATTCCATCAAAGTATGAGTCCTTATGATTATGCGTGAAATTTTGGGGACACTCTAGATCCAAGCCACATCATTCATTCATTTATTCTGTGAGTAATTCCTGAGCCCTTCTGTGGTCTGCAGATGGCATCACAAGCCTTGAGTCCCCAACACTGGGAACACGCAATGACGATGTACATGCAGCATAAGGCCAGCTAGCTACTCAGTATTAAAGCTTTGAGGGCCATGAGGGGCTACTGTGAGACTCAATGATCAGGGACAGTTGCTCTGAGGAGGGGATTCTTGGGTAAATGCCCAACGAGTGAGGGACAGAAGGAACCACAGAAAGTTCTAGGTGGAGGAAGCCCTAGGCAGAGAGGATACAGCCCCACTCACTATGTCAGAATGCTGTCACTGCTGTAACAGTGATCACAAACTGGGCTCAGTAGTTAGTGTGCTGGCCTAACATGTGCAAGACACTGGATTCAGTCCCCTAGAACCATATAAAAATTAGCTAGCTATTGTGGTACATACCTGTAACCTCAGAATTAGGAGGCTGAGGCAGGAAGATTGTTGTCAGTTTAGGACCAGCCTAGACTACAGAGCAAGACCCTGTCTTGAATGAATGAATGAATGAATGAATGAATGAATGAATGGCTATGCATCCTTGTCTCTGCCTGTGCTGTAATTTCACGAGAGTGAGTCAGGACTCCTTAGCGGCCTCCACAGATATATCCTCAAGGTGGGCCCTACTCTGTCCCTTGGCATATTAGGTGGGCTCTGCTCTGCAGGGACCAGCATGTCCATACTCAACTCATTTCTCAGCCATAGGCTGAGTCCTACGAGTAAATAGACTCTTGGCTGAGACCACTCCCATGGGGCCCATCCTGGGGAGCAGGGCATCCTGCTGCCCTTCTGGTGAGAGATTTGCATCCCCTCCCAAGGACCTGAGTAAGATCACTCTGGGCTTTGGGGCTGGGCAGAGCGTGATGGAGACCAGGGATTCCTGTGTCATAACACTGTGGTGAGAACAGCTAGTCTCGGCTCTGCCTCATGTTATAGCAGTAAGCACTCTATGGGACAGGGTTCCCCATGGGAAGTAGGGAAACTTGGGGGAGGGGCTCCTCTGTTCTCCCAGACGTTTGGCTGTGTTGCCAAGTTCTGGAGATGCAATATGTTGTGCTGTGAGTGGCATTTCCTCTCCCTTACGGAAGTCACAGTACCAGTTAATCTAAATCTGTATCACCTTTCTGGTTTCAGGGAAGTAAATTGAACTGGCAGCCAGGTAAGTGTCCTGCTGACATCTGGGTCCATCCCTTCTAGTAATTTCTTTCATTTTCCTCCTCATCCTCTTCTTTTCCTCCTCCTCCTTTTTCTTCTTCCTTCTTTTTCTACTTCTTCTTTTTTCAGGGTCTCACACTGTACTCAAGGCTGGCCCTAGACTCACTAGGTAGCTCAAGCTAGCCCTGAGCTCACAGCCATCCTCCTACCTCAGCCTTTATAGAACATTTACAAAAATGCAAGTAAGCTCTTCTTTCTTGTTTTTATTTTTTCAGCAGTCAACATAAGTTACCATCAAATTGGGCACAAGATTCTCTGAAGTGGAAGACACAGAAGGGGTTTATTGGACTTGAAAGTAAAACTGAGATTTGTAAGCATGAAAGTCCTGATAAAGTAGCAGAACAGCACCTAAGATGCTCCTTAGCTCCAGAGGGATGTTTCTATTGCTCAACTCATGGCTATCTGTGATAAGCTGTAGTAAGACTTGCCTTTGTAATTATAAGCAACTCAGTAGCTGAAAACATCTTAGGTAGACATGCAGACACGCCAAACTAAAATCATGTATCTTTTGGCACAAGGCTGAGATGTTAAATGGTGTACTTGGTGAATCGGTCTGAGTTGCTTCCCTAGTGCCAATAACATTGGAAACCTCCAGGACCCCTGATAGGCTCTGACCCTTTTCTGAGTAGAATTTATGTATTGCTCGGTGGGAAGCGTTATGCACTTATCATTTTGGGTGGGTGCACAAAGGACTGCGATGTTAAACAGTGTCCTTGATACACTGTATCTGAATGAGCTTCCCCTGTGTCATCCTACTGGAAACATCATGTACTGCACCCCTTCTCTGTACAGGTCTTTTTTTTTTTTTTTGCAGGTTGTGAAGAGAACATCTTATTGGGAAAATTATAGAAGGGGGAAAGAAGGAGGGTAAAGCTTCTGCTAGTCAGAGGGGGGACTCAGAAACGTGGGTTGCCCTTCAGTATAAATCTCAAGGGAACCTAAGTCCTGCAGGCAACCTGAGTATTCTTAGGTGAGGTATCCTTGGAAGTGACATCACATACAGATGGCAAAGGTACTGGGGTTTGGGGAGGACTCTGGAATAGAAATCTGTTCTCCTTGCTTGTGATTTTTCCAGGGGTCTCTGTCCCTGGTAATGACAGCATCATCCATCTTTGATCAACTTGTCACTGGACAGGATGCAAGAAGTCTCCAAAACTGACACCACAATCCAGATCCACTCTGCCCACAGAAGAGCACCACTGCCTTACACCGCAGGAAATGTTCGGGAAAGCTGTTTTTTAGTTTTGTTTTTTGAGACCGGGTCTTGCTCTGTAGTCCAGGCTGTTCCTAAACTCACGACATAGTCCAGGCTGGCCTTGAATTCATGGCAAGCCTCTAGCCTCAGTCCCTACAGAGTACCGGGATTAAGGGCATGCACCACCAAACTAGGGTTTAGCAATCAGCCCAGGGCCTTGTGTAGGGTAGGCAAGCGGTTTAGTCACTGAGCTACGACCCCAGCCCTTTGGGAATGATTCATTAGGCAGAGATTTAAAGTATACAAGTGGACCTTGTATACTAAAGTACGCAGAGCAATTTATAAACACACACTCAAGACTGTGGGCCCTCGCGGGATGGAAAGAGAAGCGCGCAACAAAAACTCAAGTGTGCACGAAAAGCGCGGGCCCTCCACAGACAGTAACGGAGCACTAAGAAACTTACAAGTACAAACAAAACATGAGCTCTCCTGAAATGGTAATGGAGGCGCACTCTGTAGGATTTTCCAGACCCGCTACCCGCCGGGGTCACCTGAAGGAGACCCTTCACTTTGGGTGGCTGCCAGCCCCGTCTTGTCCTCGTTCCCTTCCCCCCTCGGTTAGTTTGTCCTCGGCGGGGTCAGACAGTGGCAACACAATGCTGCCAGCTCGGCCGCAGTTCGAAGACCAGCTCTTCCGCGATGCTAGATGTCCAGCATGCCCCGCGCGGCGGCGCCTCAGCTGTGTCGCCTAGCGACCAGGCGTGTCCGGAAGGCGGCCAGGGTGGGCGGGATTTCCGGGGCGCGGTTGCATCAGATTCTGGGAAGCGTCTGCCTTGGCAGTCGCAGGTCAGGATTCCCCAGCGATGGCAGGTTCCACGGGGGAGCAGGGTGAGTGGCGCGGCCGGACTCTTGGGGCCCGGATCTGCGTGAAGGGAGGCGGGGAGGCGCCGCAGGGACGCCGCATCTGCTTGCCGGCGCTTCCCACGGGCCAGGTCCGCGGGTTGGCTGGAGAGCAGTGGCCGTGCCAAGGCTTGAGGGGCTGTGGGAGCCCAGGCAGGCAGTAGGTCGGGCTAGAGCTGTGAGAGGCAGCAGAGCCTACCAGCAGACAGAACGTCCCCTGTCGGACCAGGATTTGAGGGGTAGTGGGGACTTCTGCTGGGCAGAAGGTCCCCAGGCATACAGTGTCCAAGTAGGGGTCTCCGAGGGGCCTCGGGGGCCTGGGGCAGGCAGTAGATCTCTGGGCAGACGGTGGGAGTCCATAGTGGTCACCGGTCACGCCAAGACTGATGGATTTTACGACAGACCAGGATTCTTAGGGACAGTGGGTCTCCGGGACAGACATTGTCCATGTTAGGATTCTGAAGCAGAGGTCGCTGGGGCAGCCAGTGCTCAGGTCCAGGCTCTGAGGGGCAGCAGGTCCCTGGGGCTGGCAGTGGTGGCGTAGACTCGGAGAAGTTGCCTACATGATTCCCTCAGGCTTGAGTACCAACCTGACCCTAGCCCTCGGAGGCCCCCTCCCCTCTCCAGCCTGTTTTTTCATTGGTGTGGGGCCCATGCCTTCTTGCATACATGACTGGGGATGTGGTCTTGAAATCAAACAGTTTGTCCCCAGATGGTGCCTGGTCCCAACGTCACCCTTCTCTGCTCCGCTAGACTTTCAGGATGAGGCAAAGGCTCAAGCATTGTTTTGGTTATCTGCTCAACCAGGTGGGTGGAAGGGCACCTGAGGTTGGTACTTAAGAAAATGGGTCAGAGGAAGTTTGGGCTGCACATAGACACACATAAAAGGACCTGGGGTTTTACAGAAGCTTTCATCTCCACTTTGGCCAGCAGTTACAACCGGGAAGTACCTTGTCAGAGCATTACTGCCCCACTTTATTGCCAACCCAGGAGGTTCCCTAGGGGAACAGTCCTGTAGCTCCCCTAGGTCACTCATGTCACCCAGGGATGAAACAGGACCTTGGCATTCAGACCTCTAAAGATCAGTGAGTCTTTCTCACTGTTCTCCAGCAAGATTTTAGGTGTTTAAAAGAGCGGGCACCATTGCCCGGATTCCTAGCAGTGGGGAGCAGACGTGCTAAAAGAAACATGTCCGATGTGGGTTTTGTTTTGTGTGCTGGCAACATTTAGATGTGAAATCTGACATCTCTACTCCTTGCTCCCAGTGTGAAGGTTGTACCAAGATTTCCGTGGTGATTTGTGATGTTCCCTGCTTCTCAGATCTGGTTGGTTTCTAGGTGGGTGGCTCTGGCCACACGAGTAACCTATGGTGATGTTGGGAACCCAGATGACACACTGCTGGGTTGGTGCCTGGTAACAGATACCCACCTTGTAGGCTTTCTGCATTCCACCCAACCAGCATGCCTGGATTCCAGTTCTCCTCCTGCCCTAGGCAGTCCTCCCAAGTGTGCTTGAACGCCATGTAACAGCCTCAGCCTGATCTGGAGCCCACCTAGCAGGACTAAACCCATCTCTCCCCCATTCTCACAGCAACACAGGGATAGAGGTTGTTAACTCAGAGAGTGCTGCCAAATTTAAAGGAGTTAAGAGATAGAACAGTACATGGTGTGTAATGGACACAGTGTCTGTGTCAAAAACAAAAATTTTTAATTTCACTCATAAGTCAATATATTGGCATATTGAAGGGTTTCTTGTTTGTGTTTGTTTTGTGGTACTGAGGATTGTACAGGACCTTCACACTGAGTTACATCCCAAGCCATCTCTAGGTTTTATTTTGAGATAGGATTTCATTTCTCTCTCTTTTTTTCTTTTTTTTCGAGCCAGTGTGTCACTGTAATTCAGGATGTTCCTCAATTTACTATGTAGTTCATGCTGGCCTTGGACTTAAGCACTCTTTATGCCTCAGCCTTCCAAGTGCTGGGATTACAGGTGGGCGCCCCACTCCTGGCTTTTGTGGTGCTGGGGAATTGAACTTGGGGTCTTGTGCTTGCTAGGCAAGCGCCCTGACCACTGTGCTATTCCTCCAGCCCCTCTTTTTTCTTTTCTGCCTACCCTTCCTGATTGCTAGGATTACAGGCATGTGCTACCATGCCTTCTGAGATAGAGATTCAGTAAGACACTAAGTTATCCAAGTTGGGCTCAGCTTGTGATCCTTCCACTAAACTCCCAGAGTGATGGGAGTTCAGGCATGTACCTCCAAGCCTGACTTCCTGTGTTTTTTTAAGTTGGTCAAAACTTTTTGGGGTTTTGTTTTGTTTTTTGAGTTAGGGTCTGTAATCCAGGCTGGTCTTGAACTAACTTGATAACTCAGGCTGGCCTCTCAACTCACATAATCTTCCTACCTCAGCCTCCCAGAGCTGAGATTATAGGCATATGCCACCATACTTGGCTGATTTTTATGTATCGCTGGAACTGAACCCAGGTCCTTGCGCATACTAGGAAAGCACTTTAATCACTGAACTATGCCTCCAACCCCAATTGGTCCAAACTTTAGATTTTTAAAACTTTGTAAGTATTGCCTCGTTGGGGCTGGAGGAATTGCGCAATGGTTAGAGCTCTAAAATGATTCCCCAGCCCCACATGAACTAGTTGTAGTAATGCATGCCTATAATCTCAGTACTGGGAAGCTGAGACAGGAGGATTGCCATGAGCCCAAGGCCATCCTGGGCTACATAGTAAGTCAGGACCAGCATGGGCTACAGAGCAAGAATTGACTAATTTTTGAAAATTGTACCTATCATGATTTAGATGTAGAATGTCTCCCAAAAGTTTCATGTATTTGGATGTTGTAGATTATCTGTGGATCTCACAGACTGTTAAAAGATTGGGGCCCAGTCAGGAGGGGCAGATTACTAAAGATGTTGGGAGTTATTGGGAGTGTGGTGGATCATTGAGGGTGTGACCTGGAAGGATATTCTGCTGTCCTGGCTTCTCCCCAGTCCCTTGTCCTCCTTCTTGTATGCCATGAGCAGCTGTTCTCTGCCAGCGTTCACTGTGCCAGCCAGCCACAAGCAGACTGAGTCCTGAAATGGGGGCTAAAGGAAACCTAAACCTTTCCTCCTTTAAGTTGTGGGGGTCAGGTATTATGTCCCAGCAATGAAAAACTCACTTTCAAGGTTGGATTCTTTTTTGAGACAGGGTCTCACTCTGTAGCCCAGCCTGGTCCCGATCTTACTGTTTAGCCCAGGCTGACCTTGGACTCACAGCAGTCTTCTTGCCTCAGTCTCCTCAGTGCTGGGATTACAGGTGTGTGCCACCACTCCCTGCTTAAGTGGTACTAGGGAATCAACAGAAGGCCTTGCGCTTGGGCTTTAACTACTCTGCTATTCCTCCCCCCACCCCCCTCACCTCCCCCACAATGGTTGGATTCTTTGCAGGTGACCCATCTTCCAGAATTTTTTTCATGGAGCCCCCATTTCTGGATCATCTTTTCCAAGTTGATTCAGGATGGGGCCCTAGCTCAGTGGTTAGAGCGCTTGCCTACTTTAGCTAAGAATGTGTGTTTCTCTGACTTCCTGGGATATAGCCTTTCCTCTGAAGTCTTCGTGCAGACTGGGGCCAGGCAGGGCCCTGTAGGAGGGGCTCATCTCAGAACCTCCAGGGTACTGACTTTTCCTATGAGCTCACACCATTTAGATAGTTGCTATTAGGTCAAACTTCGTTTAATTTTTACACAATAACTCAAAAGATCTTCTTATCATCATATAGTCTGCATTTCTCAGCTTGAGTCTATGCTGAACACTGCTCCAAGTAAATGCCCTCCGTTCGTGCTTGTAACCCTTGGAGCAGTTCTTTGCAGTAGAAACTGGTGTATTTTGCTGGCAGTTGAGAACTCTGAGGTCTGGAGAGGCTAAGTGATGAGCCAGGCTTCCCTCTGGAGAGTCTGATGGCAGCCAGGACCTGAAGCACTGTATCCTACTGCCATTCTGTTCAGAGCAACCAGAAAGACTGCACATCACACTTGTAGTAGGTGGCTTGCCTGCCTTGCACTGTTCCCCAAAGCAGAGTGCAATTTCCTGTTGCTAGGTCACACATATTTGCTCACCTGTGACCTCAGGAATGTATGTTCCCATGTATGTAGAGTCCTAGAGGCACTGCCCTTGGGGTGGATATACTTGTCCAGTGTCCATGTGGCACCTCCTGGTGACAGTGCCATCATCATACCAGCTTGTCTCAGTGTGTGGAGAAGTTGGGTGTTCCTAATAACCAGTTACCTTTCTAGGAGGGAAGAGAGTGATAGAGTCTTTCCTTGGGGGAGAGATAATGCCTGCAGGCCACCCTGTGACAGAGTGAGAGCTTAGGGGAGAGGTTGGTGCCCTGTATGTGTGAAGAGGCTCTGGATTTTAGAAGTAGGTGGCATTGCCTCAGAGGAGGTAGGAACAGAAGGAACTTGCCTCTCCTCCCCAGGATTTGTGTCAGGGAGTGTCTTCCAGTCCCGCTCTGAGATCCCTGGGGTGGTGGGAACACCCATGGGAAATACTCATGACCCAGAGGAAGATCAGCTCCCAGAAGCTGAGGGGAACATCTGTAGGGAGGGTGCAATTCTACGGCAGGTGTTGCCAGGACACCTGCAAGATGAGGATCCCCGTGGGCTCGGGGATGTTCGCAGAGTGGGGATCAGTGGGCAGAGGGCTAGGGAGTAGGGAAAGCATGCAGGCCCTCAACACTGAGGCCAGGTGCCCTGGGAGTGAACTTGGAGCACAGGCCTGTGTGCCTGTGTGCCCACCTGCCCTCCAGGCTTCTTCGCACACTGGAGTGTGGAATACCTGGTACAAGCAGGAGGATCTTGTGTGGGCCCACTTGCCGAGCCTGCCCCCAGAGGTTCTGGCTGACAAGTCTCTGGTGGGCCCAAGACTGTGGCTTCTCAGGAGTCCCAGGCACTGTTGAGGCTGCTGAGATAAGCACTCAGCCATGGGGCCACACTTCAGAGAGACCCTAGAGAAAAGAAGAGAGCAGGAACCCCACAGCAGGGAGCAGATCTGAGCGCTGACGGGAAGGACCAAAGAGGGACAGATGTTCATTTGACATGTTTGGAATGTGGATATTTCGATGTTCAGTTTGGTTCTATCCCCATGCTGAGTGCTTGCTTTGTGTGGTTTAGTGAACACTGTGGTAAGGACCGTCAAGCCTCTTGCCTCACTGGACATTTGACTGACAGCCAACGTCTGGCCTAAACCCTGGACCCTGTGATGGCTGACTTCATATAATTTTTTGAGGAGGGTTAAAGAAGGTACTGGGGGGTTGAGCCCACGGCAGTTACACTGAGCTGAGTCACTGGCCTTTTTCAGTTTTGAGACAGGTCTCGGTAAGTTGCCTAGGCTGGGCTTGAACTTGTGAGTCCTCCTGCCTCAGCCTTCCAGAGTGCTAGGATTATGGCCTGCACCACTGGGCCATACTAATTTTTATTTGCTTCTCCAGACACCTCCAAATGCGTCTACCGCAAATCCAGATAACTTCCTCTCCCAGCCTGTGTGTCCAGCAGCACCGCCCACCTGAGGAACCTTCCTTAATTGGGCTCTGTTCACCCGTGGTGGCCCAGGCTGTGCCTTGAGTCCTATTACGAGTGAGCTTGCGATGCTCCAGTAGGCTCTTCCAAGGAGCTCTGCGAGCAACACAGTGATTATAATCATCACAATGCAGGATTATTGTAATAATGATGATGGCAAGCTGGGCGCTGGCTGTGTGCCAGGCAGTTTTTAAACATTTTATAAGTGTAATTTCACTTAGTACTCCACAGCTTTATGAGGCAAATGTTGTTATGAGCCTGATTTACGTGTGAGGAATGCAGGCACTCAGCCTGGGAGGTTCTGGGGCTGCACCCTGCCGGGCTTGTTCAGGGCATCCTGCAAACCCCTTTGTGCCCGGGAGCAACTTCCTTAGCACACTAAAAGCCTCACCTGACATCATTTGAATGTTGAATATTTTTCTCGTAAAAATGTCTGCCAGGCAGGTGTGCTGTCTCCTCACTTCACTGCTTCTGCACCCTTAAGCCTGACCCTAGCTAGAGTAGTCTCACTATTGTTCGAGGTGGGGCAGCATGGGGATAGTCTTGGGGCAGCCTTGAGATACGGCCAGCACCACGGGGGGGACGGCCAGCACCACGGGGGGACGAGACCAGGCTCCCTAGGCTCTGTCCGGTGTTCAGGCAGCAGTATCTGGTGAGTGTCATCCTTTTGTTCTGAATAAGATGATGCTAGTGCTGCCACACCAGCTTCCTGGCCATGGGAGGAGAGTGTCAGGGTGAACAGAAGTTTCCTGGAAAGGAATCACAACATGCAGGAATTTTAGGGAAATCTTGTCTTTATTTAGAGTTAGGTGCCTGTACCTGGCTTAGTGGTCCTCAGGGCAGGGGCTACCCTCCACTATGGAGAGAAATGCCCTACTAGTGTCCTCCAGATGGCCAGGAAGCAAGGTCACAAGACTGGCATTGGCGGCCTTCCTTGCGGAGCATAGGTGCAGACCTGCCTAGCCTGCTTTATATATGGACAGAATTCCAGGAACTGGCATGAGGGAGCTACTCCCTGAGCCCATGCTAGGTCCTGAGAGCCATCTGCTCCTGGAGGAGAAGAGCTAGGCACAGGGGGAAGAGGGGGCCACAGAGGTACTGCCCTTGGCCATCCCAGCACTCTCACCCTGCAGCTTCCTGAATATCTGGAAAGTTTGTGGCTTGGTTCTGTGTGCCAAATACACAACTGTTAAAAAACAAAGCAGCAGGCAGGCATAAAGGGAAGAGAAATTATCATTATGGAGAGAAAGTTCTAGAGGGCTGATGGCAATGGGCATTTGGAGCAGAGAAACCCTGGCCTAAGAGAGACGCTGACTCCAGGAAGAGCTCTAAAGGAAGTCAGGTGCCCAGTGGAGTCTAGGTGAGCATGCCCCCTTGAAAAAGGAACTGGAGGTAAGATTCTGAGTAGGGTGAGTGGAGTAAGCAGTGGCCAGTGTGAGGACATGATGAGGTTCTGGCTCTGCACTTCTTAAGCCCAGGGTGCTTATGACAGTATAGAACAGGTGCATCTTGGAGTCAGTGGCTCTGTGCTGTGGAGGAAGGTGGGGCAGTCCTGGCGACCTGCCAGTACTCAGCATGTTACCAGCAAGAGTGTCTTTGGGCAGCCTGTTGAGCATAGTGTCCAGGTTGACTCTGAGGAAGGCTTTCCCCAGGTGCCCATACTGTTTCTACAGTGCATGCGGTTGGGCTTAGGATGTGTGTCATTGGCTTCCCCATGCCATGGGTCCCTGGCTGTAGGAAGATGTGGGATGATCCATGCTGCCTCAGCTTGGTGCCTCTCCTCCACCCTCCTTGCTGCCATCTCTGTGTTCTAAGAAGTCCCATCTACCTCAGGTCGAGGAGTTACGCTAGTAAACACGTGGAGGGTGGCTGTGTTCCCAGTTTTGTTCGCACATATGCACTGCAATCTGTATCATCAATTTTGGGTTTGACTCTGGGCCAGGCAGTAAGCACAAGGTAGAGGAGGGAGGAACTCAGAGGGTAGAGTATTGCTTGTGGGCAGTTTCCTTTCCACAGGGAACAGTGACCCAAGTGACCTTGTGAGTTTGGGCAGCTGCGTGAGGCATGAGGAGGAGGTTAGGCACATGCATGTCCTCCCGAGCTCCCTACCAGTGTGGGAGGCCTCTGTGGAAGGCTGTTCCTGCAGTGGGAGAACAAGCTCAGACCTTTTCCCACAAGTGACCATGGCTGGACAGCTCTCTGATGGTTCCTTTCAAGGCCTGGTACAAGGACTTTGAAGACTCCAGATTGTGGAAAGTAGAGCACACAGTGAGTGTTCTAAGAACGGGGCCAGCCATGCTCACTTGTGGCTGGAATGTCCTTTCTGACTGCCCTTAGTGTTCACTCGTGACCTCAGGCCATCTGGAGGTGTGGCCTTTGGCTGCTAGAAGCCATGCTACTAGGCTTGGTTGTCTCAATGCAAGTGTGCACTGTGGCAGTATGTGTCAGGAGCTCTGCAGGATCTGGAGGAGTGTCCCAGTGCAGAAAAGGGGTTCATGGGCTTTTTAGTTTTAGGGGTTTTTTTTCCATTGTGAATGGAAATAACGTAAAATGACCAGTTTAGAGTACACAATTTGGTGCAATTTAGTAAGCTCAAAATGGTGTGTGAATATCCCCTATATAATTCCAAAGTGTTTCTATCACCCCAAGAGGAAAACCCTGTTTATTAAGAATTACTTCCATTCCCCCTGACGATCACCAGGAGTGTACTGTCCCTGTGGGTCGACCTCTTCTGGGTACTTGATAGGTACCAGGGTTTTAACGTGCTTGTTTCTGATTCCTGCTTGGTGCCCTTCTGCCTGCCTGGTAGCGTGTTCCCGCTGCTGTTCAATGCCTTCTCCATGCCTGCCTGATGCCCCATGCCCTCTGCTGCCCTCTACCTCTGCCGTGCATACCTGTCTAGTGTTGCATGCTTTCTGTTGTCCTATGCCTTCTGCCTGCCTGACGTCCCACGTCCTCTGCCTGCCTGACGTCCCACGTCCTCTGCCTGCCTGTCCGCCTGATGTCCTGTGCCCTCTGTCTTTGCAGCTACCGACTACAGGTCCATTCTGAGCATTAGTGATGAGGCGGCCAGGGTGCGGGCCCTGGACCAGCACCTCAGCACGCGTAGCTATGTCCAGGGGTACTCTCTATCCCAGGCAGACGTGGACGTGTTCAGGCAGCTCTCAGCCCCACCTGCTGACTCAAGGCTCTTCCACGTGGCTCGGTGGTTCAGGCACATAGAAGCGCTCCTGGGTGACCCCCGTGACAAAGGCGAGCCCTTTGAGCTCCAAGCAAGTGAGTAACAGTAGCATCGCCATGTTAGAACTGCTGCTCCATGTTCATGGGCTTTCTCCCTTTGCCTGGGGTGCATGAGCAAATGTCCAGCAGGAGCCTCACCCAACATTCTAGCAAGTGGCCCAGAGGAATGGCCCAGAGGAGGTAGAATTGTGCTCTGTGTAAAAACAAACACAATTTTTTAAAAACGTGGTTTTGTCATTGGAATAGCAGAGCTGCCCGGGGCGGCAGGACACAGGGTCACCTGGAGATCATGTGACCTCTTGGCCTATGGGCTCAGCAAATGGCTTGCCTGGCTCTGACTTGACCTGGTTCTTTATTCTTGCCATAAGATTGCAGTGTGTTTCTCTCCAGGTATAGTATTATTAAATCCTAAAGTCATATTGGTCAACATTCAACATTTTAAAAATCAGAAGTAAGTCTCATTTCTGGTCTTTAAAATGGGGTCAGCCACATGGCTTTAGCTGCATGCAACCTGCTGGTGCTCCTGTGCCTCTGTATGTGAATATGGCTTCTGTTGTCTCGGGAAGGCATTGCTAGCAAGTCCCGGGCCCCAGTTCTTCTCTGCTCTGCTCCTGCTCTTCTTCGAATAGGATTCTTTTTTATAGTCCAGGCTATCCTGAACTCACTCTGTAGTCCAGGCTGAGCTCAAGTTCACAACAATCCTTCTATCCTTCTGCTTCTGCTTTCCAAAAGCTGGGATTACAGAATTATGCCCAGTTTATGTGCTTCTGGGGAATCGAACCCAGGGTCTTGTGCCCTAACCCTCTTGGTGATCGATTTGTTTGTTTGCTTGCTTGCTTGCTTGTTTTGAGATAAGGTCTTACTCTACAGTCCTGGCTGGTTCTGAACTCACTATGTAGCGGTAGGCTGGCCTTGAGCTCAAGGTAGTCCTCCTGCCTCAGCCTCCCAAGTTCTAGGATTACAGGCTTGCACCACCACACCCAGCTTATGTGGTGCTGGGGAATGAACACAGGTACTCAGTGCTTGCTAAGCAATTGCTTTAACTGCTGAGCTGTTTCCCCAACCCCTCTTGGTGATTTATTGACCTTTGGGAATCTGAGGGCACATGCTTTAGTGACTATGCATCCTTCCAAGACTGCCCTGAGCACCTGGCCCCTATGGTGGTCGGCATGTTCCCTTCATCCTGTGGGGTGGGCCACATGCCTGGTGGTTTCTACTGGCATTCTCATGGATGCTTTCCAGACTTGATGTGGCATGTCCTAGGCTTTCTACAGTGGTTTGGCCTCTCCTAGTTCCCCCATTTCAACCTTGGCAACCCTGCGTAGATGCCGCTATCCTAGATTAGGAAGTTTTCCTGATAATCTCACAGCAGGTAGCCTTCTCTGGCTTTGGCTCTGCTCCTGAGAACAGCATTCTTGCCCATGCAAGACCTGGCATCATGACCCTGAAGACTGACATCTTTGCATCGGGTACTTTCTTCAGAGAGCTCAGGGATCACATTGTCCCGCTGCCACACCCAAGCTCTCGGGTATGGGGGTGGGGGAGACTAAGATCTGGAGAGGCTGGGCAGCACTGAGAAGGGAGCCCAGGCCCTGGCCCCAGCAGTGGCTTGTCTGCCTTCCTTGCGGCTTTGAAGGAATGGTGCTGGGAGGTAGAGGAATCCTTGTTCCTCGAAGACTTTTTGACTGACCGAGAGGGAGGCCACTCATGGCAGAATTAGACCTGCCTCCTGAGGCTGTTCCCTCATTGACTTAGGTAAGTGGAGGGATGGACGTGAGCAGCACTGGCGGGGTGTGCGGCTCCTCTGGCATCCAGGTCTTCTGGTCACTGAGTCTGCCCATGAGGATATCAGGAGTATGTGTGCGCATTAAGGACATGTGTTAGGCCAGGAGGCACCTGAGCAGATTGCACAGTGAGTGCTGGAGCTCAGGGCTGCCCCTTCCCTTCCAGTAGCTTTGGGCAAGCCCCAGACCCTCAGAGTCCAGTCTTCACCTGTGTTCCTGTGTTTGGCTTCCACATAGCTGGAGCAGTTGCCCTGTCACAGATACCTCCTATCTCCTTCATTTTTTTTTTTTTTCTTTTCTTGGACAGGGTCTCTGTAGTCCAGGCAGGTCCTGACCTCACTATGTAGCCCACAGCAGTCCTCTTGCCTCAGCCTCCCGAGTGATGGGATTATAGGCATGTGTCACCACACCCAGCTTATGTGGTGCCGGGGAATCAAACTCAGAACCTTGCACTTTCTAGACAAGTGCTTTAACAGCTGTGCCATTCCTCCCCTATAGACATCTCTAAAGTCCTCTCACCAAATGGAAATTCCTTCCTTCTAGCCCCCATCCCCTGGCACCAGCGGATCTCCCCATCCCCTCCCAGAACTGTGGAAAGCTGCTACCCTGCTGACTGTTGTGTGTATCACAGTGTGCTTGTTATCCTCTGGCCTCTGGTGTACCCTTGCCAGCTACTCCCTCATGCTGTTTGTGTCCTTTCTGATGACCGATGTCCTCAGGAAATGAAGATCCTCCAGAGTTCTGATTTGGTGTCAGGATGGCCCTGCTTCACCTTCACAGTCCCCACCTCATCTTCCTTCTCCTTATGGGTCCAGCAGGAGGACCACTCAGTTGTTAGGGCCTTGAACCTGCTCATTGGCCCCTGCCTGAGTGTTTATCTGTAGGAACTCCCCATCCACTGTAAATTCCCTTGGCGGGCTGTGGATGCTTTGATTGCTGGCCCATCTCTTCTCTTCCAGTCTTCTCACATCCCACTTTCCAGGCCTGATCTTGTCTGTTGTGTGAAACTGTCCTGTTGGCAGTGGTGCTGTCAAGTCAGGGACATAGTTTCCCCAGTGTCTGTGCTGTGTCCAGAGCATGCCTGGCTGGGGTGACACTGGCTGCCTGTCTGTGGAAAGACGCTGTCTCAGAAGAAACTCAAAAAAGGCTGAGGGTGGTGAACACTGATGGGATTGTCCGGTGGGGATGGAAGGCCCTCACTGAATGTGAGCCCTGATGGCTTTGTGGAGGGCACAGTTTATTGTGAAAACCAGACCATTGTGTAATCGCGCCTAGTATTTCCTTTTTGCAGACCAGAGTTCTGTCTGCCAGATGTCCTCGAAATCTCACCAGCTGTGTAGCTGGCAGCCCATCGGGGAGCTGGCAGCTGGAGTGCGTGGCCTGGTGTGCCAGAGAGAACTGCCCGGATGTGCTCTCTGGGATATCTTTAAGGGCATTTGATGAATTTAAAGTGAATTTAAGAATGTACTTGACCTTACTGAGTATTTGAAGTTTAGATTTTCCATGATCAGAATCTGGGCTACCTGTGATCACACTGGAGCTCACCTTTAGGAAGGAGCTCAGCTCAGCTCTGGCTGCTTCCTCCCTCCAACTCCCCACTCCCAAGGCAGTATCCTCTCTCTTGCCCTTAGTCTGCTAGTTACCAGCATCCTCTGGCCTGGCTAATGTGGTCTGGGTAAGAGTCAAAACCCAGAAATGACTGGTGCCCAAAACAGATTTCTCTGTGATTCTCAAGGTGGAAGTTGGCAGTTGGCAATCTGTTGGCTGTATTCAACAGAGTCAAGTAGGGCCTGCACAAGGTCTTACCTTTGGGCTAACACTCTTTACTTGTAGTGTAGGGAGCAGAGGTATTGGAGAATAGAACACTAAATGTCTAGCAACCTGCCAGATAGCCTGGTCAGGAAGATGGGTGGAACCGGGTAAGCACTGAGACCTGTCATATGAATCTCCTTTGTGGTTTGGCAAAGGCAGGTGAGGCCTTGCCAGGCACCTAGCAGGGTTGTAGATATATTAGAGTCTACAGCACAGGTAGCTGGGAGAACCCGCACACAGATGTGGACAGTACTGAAGAGCACAGGCCCTGGCTGTGATCCGGGCAGAGGAAGGAGGCGGAGGCAGCCCTAGCAGAGCAGGGTGCAGGAGTGGCCTGAGGTCATCAGGAAGCCAGCAAGTATGCTCTGTGGCCAGCTTCACAGGACCAAGCTGTGGGCTCTTAAGAATCCCACTGGTGATCTCTGGCCCAGGGACAGAGTTGCACCACCTCAGGGCTCTCAGACATGCAGTCTTTTGCCAGCTGGGAGTTGCTTTGTCTTAATGGGAAGAGCCCACCAACCCAGGACGCATGCCAATGAAGGGCTGTGCCATGTAGTAAGTGCAGGGACTGCCCAGGAGAAAGGGACTGGATCATGGGGCTGCCTGAGCCAGGAAGGATTATCTTCAGAGTAAGAGAGGGGTGCACAGAGTTGTGTCATAGGTCAGAGTTTGCTCAGCTGCAGAGTCAGCACAGGCTGCCAGCTCTTTGCTGCTGGAGGACAGATGAGGGGCTAGATATCATTCTCGTCCTGACCTTCCATGTCCATAAGAAGCAGCTGTTTGTGCCCTGACCTCTGGCCTTCTTGTGCCTGGAGTCTTAAGAGATGGCTTGTGTCCCACAACGTGTCCACAGCTGTCACCATGTCTAGACGAGAGCAAGGTAGTGGCAGCCAGGGTTGCGGAAGTACACCTTGTGTCACAGGCCAGCAGTGTGCAGGTTTAGGTGGCAAAGGTATTCAGCCTGACCTACAAGCCGTGGACAGCTCTGTGCATGGCCGTTAGGAGGCATGTATCTGAGGGACAGTGAGGTGTGTTGAGATGTCATGTGGCCATTCTGGAGACTGAGGTTCTGGGTGGGACACATCATCAGACAGGATGGGCATATATATCCATGTCGACACAAAAACATTACTTTGGCCTTAAAGAGAACAAGAGATAATTTATTCTGAAGCCAAATATAGTGACCTAGGCCCGGGAACATGAATTTAGGTTTCTCCAAATAGCATGTTCCAATGAGTAACTCTTACAGGCAGTATTTATAGTTACAGAACAGAAGAAAGTCATACATCAGAGCACTTTTTAAAGACACTGGTAGAAGAGTTAGTTAGGTGGGTCACCCTGAAGGGAATCTCTGCTACAGTCCTCAGATGTTACCTAAGGACATTCTTAGCTCTGGGGTTGGTAAGAAGCTAGGAGTTCCACTTTTACATCTTAAAAGGGTTGCCTAGTAATTATGGCCTGTTACATATCAAAGGATTTATCACAGGTTGTTCAGTTAGATATGGAGGACAATAGATGTGGCCATGCAAAAGGGCCAGGATAGCCCAAACAGTTTGGCTATGCAAAATATCCTAGCCTCTCCACAGATTTTTAGCTAATCAGAGTAGTCTCATTGTGAATGAAGCTATTTTTAGGGAACTTCAGTTTTCAGCCAAAATTTGTGTTGTTTAATGTTGTTTCACTGAAGGTCAAAGTTCTCTTGTGAATAAACAGCATTTATTGGTTCTACCTGTGACCTATCTGCTCTTCTGCTTCCAGGTAAAAGTCGGCGAGTACAGCCTCAGTGGTTTCCTCCAGCAGGGACTGAGCCATGCAAGCTTCGCCTGTACAACAGCCTTACTCGGAACAAGGTAAGGAAGGTCAGACAGCATGTGTGTGCTTGTGGCAGAGGCTCAGGTGCCCTGTACCCCAGTAAAGAGCAAGCCTGTCTGTTTGCTTTGTTGGCTTCAAATTCCCTGCCATCCTGGCTCAGGGTCTTTGGTTGCTTCTTGAGCCATGGCCTTTAACTAGGGGAAGAGCTGTGTTCTGAAATTTTTTGCCATGCATGGCACTTTGTAGAAGCCTGCCCAGCGGCTTCTGGCCATGGATTACACTGCTGGTCTGCCAGGCTGTGCCCAAGGCTCAGTTCTTAGGTCATTCACAGCTGGGTCAAGTGCTGGTGAGCTCTCAAGACACATGGGTGTAGCAAGGGAACATCTCAAGCCAAGCAGAATGAGCACAACTGAACCTGCCGGATGTTCTCAGAGCCCCACAGGCCTCGAAAGAAGGCATGACTGGCTATTCACTGATCAGTCTGTGTTCATTCTGTTCAGGCGTGGCCAGTGGCTCCAGAGGTTTCAGGGTAGCTGCCATCCCAAACCTCACCCATATCAGAGAGTGCTCTGGTCTTTGTGAGTTGAATTTTTGATCAACATGATGCTTAGCAGAAAGAGGGGTAGATAGGAGCCGTTTTTGGTCTCTATATGGAACTTATTGGTCATGACACCTTTGAAGAAAGATGTTGAGGATGTTGGCTGGGCCTCAAAGCCAGGCTTCTGCAAGAGTTACAGACCATGGACTTCTGCCTTGGCTTTAGTCTTTCCTGGAGAAGAAAGAAGCATTCCTGACCTCCTGGGATTGCTGTCTTAAAGGACGGTTTCAGCAGGAGGCTCTATCCATGCAGTGACTGTTAGCATGCAGCCATTATTCCCATTAGCAGTACTCTCCAAAGAGCAGCAGGATCCCACGGAGGAAAGGGCAGTCAGTAGACAGGGTGAATGATAAACCCCGTGGGCCCCTTCCAGACCACAGTGACATTTTCAGTAAAATAAAACCATCCTTATTGAACGTGTTTATGCAAAACAGAACAAGCCAGTGTGATGTTTGTTACTGCTTTTGGTGCTCCTGTGCAGTGGTTCTGGAATTTCTTGTGATCGTCATTCCTTCGTTTCTAACAAGGATGTGTTCATACCTCAAGATGGGAAAAAGGTGACGTGGTACTGCTGTGGGCCAACAGTCTATGATGCATCTCATATGGGGCATGCCAGGTAGGTTTGGTGCTCTGAGTGGTCCACACTCACTGCTGGAAGATTAGGGATAACTGAAAAGGAGGATGCCAGCACCCAAGGCTGCCATCCCGAGCTCTACCCAACTGGTCCCCATGCATCTTACCATCTTCCTCATCCTTCCAGTTCTGGGAGAGGTGGGTGGGTCGTGGGTGCAGAGTTTCTCTAGCATTCAGACTGGAGCTAGCTGGTCTGACCCTCCCAGACATTCATGGATGGGGCTTGTAGAGGGTAGGAGACCTTTGAGGTAGAGGCTACAGAACCCTTTTATAGGTACATGTTAGGTTTTCCTTGAAATGATAAGTATCAGAAGTATTCTGGATTTTGAATTTTTTCTGATTTGGAATATTTACAATATTTTTTCACTTTTATATATATACACCTTATATGGGTAGATTGAAAGCAAATTTATGCAATATTTTCAGCAATTTTATGCACAAAAGAAAGGTTCACAGTGTAGTTTTCCACTTGTGATGCATAAAAGACTTGGGCCTTTAAGGTGGGCATGATGATTACCCCACTTATAATCCCAGCTACTCAGGAGATTGAGGCGGGATTGCCAATTCAAGACCAACCTGGGCAATTTAGCAAGACCTTGTCTTAAATAGAAACCTTAAAAGGGTCTGGGGATGTAGCTTAGTGGTAGAGTGCTAGCCTCCCTGGTCCATGGTCCTGGATTCAACCCCAGTATAGCAAACAAAACAAAAAACTTTGGTTTTTGGAGCATAACAGTTTTAGGATTAGGGATGTTCTGTTGTTCACATCATAGTTGCATCACTTAGCTTGTGTGTTGTGTGTTTTGATTATAAATGTGTTTCTTCGTTTCTTTAGGTCTTACATTTCTTTTGATATCTTGAGAAGAGTGTTAAAAGATTATTTCCAGTATGACGTCTTTTATTGTATGAACATCACAGACATTGATGATAAGGTAAAGAGTGTTCTACATTGAAATTCAAATACATGAGACTTTTAGAGAAGTACATAAAATGGCACGGACTTGAGTTAGGTCATATCTTACCTAATAAACATTATACAAATCCCCTCAGTGAAGTAATTTTATAGTTTATGAAAACGTACCATTATGAGGATGCTACCATAAATCTGCATTTTCAGGCACCAAGATGGTGAAATATCCACACCCTTGAGGCTTTTAGGAAGGGAGGCCTACTGGGCAGGAGGGAGACACAGGGCAGTGCTGGTGTTCTCTGTTGCCATGCATTTTTAGCCCATGGCTGTCCTGATTTCACCCTCGCCACTATTCAGGATTATTGCACGTAAGAGCAGTGTGCTGGGCTAGGGAAGAACTCATTGGCTGAAGTGCTTGCCTAGCTAAGCCCGAAACCTTGGGTTTAGTTCCCTAACACCACAAAATCAGGCATGGTGACACATACCTATAGTCCCAGCATTCAGGAGACTGAGGCAGTTCAAGGTCATCCTGGGCTACATTGTGAGTACAGGACCAGCTTGGACTACAGAGCAAGGCCGTGCCTCAAGATTAAAAAAAAAAAATAAGTGGTATGCGGTGTGGAAACTGGAGTGGGCTCTGAATGTGACTCTTGTCTCCTCTCTTTACAGATCATCAGAAGAGCCCGGCAGAACTACCTTTTTGAGCAGTATCAGGAGCAGAAGCCCCTGGCTGCCCGCCTCCTGGAGGATGTTCGTGCTGCCCTGAAGGTGAGCTCTTACCTACCTCCGCCCTAGACTTTACACCCTTGCCTCTCCCTTGCCCTTGTCTTGGCTCTCAGCTCTCGGTCACTGTTTGAAAGGCACTGTCACTCTCCCTAGGGTGGTGTCCGTCTACACAGGACCTCAAAAAGCGATCCTCAAACTCAGTCTGTCAAAAACACTAAAATCTGGTCTGTGTGAAAGTCACCAGAATGGATGCTCAGGGCAGGATGTAGAGTAGGTGGTGTTCCTGCCACGTGTGGGAAATGTTTGTCACTAACCACATTTGCTCTGGAGAACGCCTCACTGTATCCCCAGACCTCACTGTTGAGGTCACACGCTATCTGGTGCAGACTCCTGACCCATATGGGAAGCTGTACGGAGCTGCTGAAGATCTTCATTATGTTCACCTTACTGTAAATTTTTCAAACTCTTGAAGAAATTAGGTCTCTGATTTAATATTTTCACTCTGAATAAACATTTTTATAACTTTGCAGTTGTTTGTATTACATGGTATTATTGGAATAAATGCTACTGATTGCTGTTATTTTTATGGTATTTTATCCCAAGAAGAAAGGAAAGGGCATGAAATTGGAGTGTGGCTATCTTGCAGGCCCCATGTAGCCTTTGGAGCCTGCTAGACTGTAGGCACCTTCAAGATGGAGGTAACTACTGGATTTCTTGGGCTTGCTGAATGTGCCACCTTGCTTAGTCCCTAGATCAGCCTAGCTGTCCTTTCTAATATTGCTTTCATCTCCATTTTGCATGAGGAAGCAGGCTGAGCACAGTTAAGTACGCTGCACAGTCAGACGAAAGGAGAGGCCAGCACCAGGACTATCTGAGCCATGGGCCTAGGTCTCTTCTACCTTGAATAGCTCTATGAACTGGGTTTCTGTGCTGTGTCTAATAAGCATGATGTTTCCCTGTGGTTTTAGCTGTTTGCAGTGAAGTTAAATGAGACCACAGATCCTGACAAGAGGCAGATGCTGGAGCGGATTCAGCACACAGTGGAGCTGGCTGCAGAGCCCCTTGAACAAGCCATGCACTCCAGCCTTGCCGGGGAAGAAGTTGACGGCCGTGCAGAGGTGAGCTCTTCCAGTGGAGTCAGATGCCCCAGTCTGTGACTCCGTAGCTTCTCGGTGACCAGTGGGCCCATGCTAGGGTGACTTATTCAGTGGCCCCTCCCCTCTCAAACTGCTAGTCCCATTTCCTGAGTGCAGAGCTCAGTGTCCCAGCGCTCAGAGCTCAGTGGAAAGGGACCTGGAATCCTCCTGAATCCTACTCCCCCTTCCTTGGTGCTCCCTCTCCGGCATACGCTTGGAGTGAGGGGTGCAGCTTTCTGGTGGAATTAGCCATTCCCCGGTTGTCCTGTGGCTCTTAGTGGCAGCGGCAGGAGAAAAGAGGAGCCAGGGCTGAAGTCAGGTTGAGCGGCAGGCCTGTGGATACCTGTGGGACTGGACCCTCTTGCCAGCTAGTCCTTTGGCCACTGAAGATACCACATCCTTCGGACCAGTGTAAGGGCACCAAGCATGAAGGATGTCCTCTTCCTCCAAGCATTGTCTCAGACCCCTAATACACCCGAGAGCCCTTCGTTCCCGTAGCACCCCCTGGTGGCCATCCTAAACCCACTGTGGGCAAACTGAATTCACCTGTTAAATCATGCAGCTAGGAAGAGATGCATTTTTAAGAGACCACCCTAGCTCCAGCCCACAGCAGCATCAGCCCTCTCAGCATCCTGTGTCCCCTCACCTTAACCTGTCCTCCTGGCTCCCACCTCAGTCTGCTAATCCACCATTCACTCACATTTTCTTCTAGTTTTATCTCCGTGTTCTCACAGTGGATTGCTTGGTGGGTTGTTTCTGAGCTTTGTGCAGATGAGTCTTAGGTACGCAGTCCTGGGCCAAGCTCCACTCAGGATGTCATGAGACATCCCACTTTGTCAGTGTGTGCCTCGGCTGAGAAGCTCACTTTGCTTTCTTGTCATCAGCAAGGCTGTCGTAAAGCCTGTTTCCCAATTGTTTCACTAATATCCTTTTCAATAAACAAAACGGGCTGGAGGAATGGCACAGTGGTTAAAGTACTTGCCTAGCTTGCATAAGTGCCTGAGTTCAGTTCCCCAGCACCACATAAACCAGGCATGGTGGTACATATTGTAATCTTGGCACTTGCCTGTAATTCCAACCCTCGGAAGGCTGAGGCAGAAGGATCACTATGAGTCCAAGGCCGGCCTGGGCTATAGAGTGAGACCCTGCCTCAAAAAAAGACTTTGGTGAAACATACATAACACAAAAGTTACCAGCCTAACCATTTCTGAGCGTGCAGTTCAGGAGCATTGAGCATACATTGGGCAGCTGTCACCACTGTCTGTCTCCAGAGTTTTCTCATATTCCCCAAATTGAAAGTCTGCCCCCATTGAAAATTGATTCCCCAGGCCCTTACCTAGCCCATGGCATCCTCAGCCTACTTTCTGTTTCTATAGATGTGATGACTCTGGGGTTCTTGTAGAAGTGGAGTCGTGTACAATTTATCCTTTTGTGGCTTACTTCACCAAGTATAGTGTCTTCAAGGTTCATTCATGCTGTAGTGTTTGTCTAAACTTCCTTCCTTTTAAAGCTGGATAACCTTTTATTGTGTGGATGGCCCCACTTCGGTTATCAGTTCATCAGCCATTGGATACTTCGATATTTCAAATAATGCTGCTGTGAACATGGGTGTACAGATATGTCCATTTGAGACCTTGCTTTTAAAATTTGTGTGTATATGCCCAGAAATGGAACTGCTGGCTCCTACAACAGTTCCATTTTAAATATTCTGAGGAACCACCATTCGCTTCACAGCAAAGGGTATTCCCATTGACAGTGCATGGAGGTTACAGTCTCTCCACATCCTAAACAAGGCTTTGTTATTTCCGTCTTTTTCACGGTGGTCATCCTAACAGGTATTAGGTGGCTTTCCCTGTGATTTGGCTTACATCTCCCTGAAGACTGGTAATGTTGCGCATCTTCTCATGAGCTGTGAGGTGTAGTGTATTGTCCCTGGGTATACATTTATAAGCATTTCCTTCCACCACGTACCTGGGCATAGAACTGCTGGGTTGTAGGATACGTATCTGGATGACTGTTAGATTCCCTGATACCTCTGCATGTTTAGAGTTCTTTTTTATTTCCCATTATTTTTATTAATATACGTAGACAATATGTAATGTTTACAATGAACTTGAGTATTTTATATATATATATATGTATATATATATGTGTATATATTATATATATCATATATATACACATATATATATATAAAACATCAGCTTTACAATCCTTTCCCATTTTTTGGCCCTCCCACGCCCTCCCCATCCCTACCCCCCAACTCCCACTATCACACCGTATAATTCTATGGAATGCCTGTATTCTGGGTTTCCCTAGTCAGAGAAACTGTATAATACTTAACATATTTAAATCTTCTGCATCTGAATCATTTCACTCAAATCACCACTCTTTAGCTCAGCTTCCTGCCCCTCGAATGGGCTGCAGTGGTCAAATTTTGATGCCTCTTCTCTGAGTGCAGCAGATCCTTTTATTGGGATATTTGCCAAAAGTTCTTTTTTTTTCTATATTTTGCTGTGTCTTTCTTGAGATTCTTAAACCTGGCCTCATCCACCAGTCCACATAAGAAAAGAACTACAAGCATGTAATTCATAAGGCTAGCAAAGATGAGAAAGAAAAAGAAAAGTTAAATTTCACATGCCTTAGCTGAGTACTGAAAGGTACATGCTTCTCCATTCAAAAGGTTATCATTACATCAATCTGTTTTCTTGGGATAAACTTACATCAAAGACTGAATAAGTGAATTGCTGCAATAAACGAACTTAAGACTATATTAAGTCACTACATTAAATGAACGTAAGTCTGTGTTACATAAGTATACTTAAAGAAACAGATATGATGGCATACATAGTTACTTCAGAATTTTTTAACTTTCATGACTTACTCACATTTCACTAACATTTTGCTCGATTTGGTTTAAACTCACACTCAACATCAAAGAAGTGAATTGCTACATTAAACAAGCTCAAGACTATATCAATTTGCTACATTAAATGAACTTAAATCTGTATCACATAAGTATACTACAGTTAAAGCAATAGAGATGCTTAGTTATTTCATATTTTTAACTTTCATAAGTTGTTTTCTTACATTTCACTAATTATTACCATTTTGCCAGATTTGGTTTATCCTTTTACCTCTCTATTCATCCCTAACTTCATGCATACATATTTTTAAAGATTTTATACCAATTGCCCATGTTGAAGATTCACATATTTTGTGAGGTAGCTGGTACTGTTTTAGAAGGATACCAATCAGATGATTCAAATACCAATTTTTTTTTTTGTTACATTATGTCTTTAGGTGTTTCCTTTCCTCCAGGTTTTTTTCAGTGCTGCATGCCTCTGTTTCTCTCAAAGATTCCTCCAAGTAATTTCTGCAGTGCTGGGGTAGTTGTTATAAATTCCTTAAGCGTTTCTTGGTCATGAAAAATTTTTCTTCTTCAGTTTTCAGGGATAATTTTGCTGGATATAACAAACCTGGGTTGATAGTTGTTGTCTTTTAGAGCTTGAAGGATCTTGCTCCAGGCTCTCCTAGTCTTTAAAGTTTGCCTTGAAAAATATGCAGTAATTCGAATGGGTTTGTCTTGGTAGAATAATGTCTGTTATTCTCTTACTGCTTTTAATACTCTTTTTATATTGTATTTCTGATGTTTTGATTATGATATGTCATGGTGAGTCTCATTGCTGGTTGAGGTTATTTGGTGTTCTATAAGCTTCTTGTATCTGGAAGTTAATTTCTTTTAGGGGAAATTTTCTTTTAGGGAAATTTTCTTGCACTATTTCTATAAATAAATTCTTCATATCTTTGGTGCTGTCTTCTGCTCTTTCTCTTACACCCATAATTCTGAGATTGGTTCTCTGAATCATCCATCAGTTGGTGTATCCAGCTACTTTGCTCATTTCTAGCTTTGGAGTCATGCCTAATTATGTCTTTTGTTTTCTCAGCCTTGTCTTCAAGGTCTGAAACTATGTCCTCACAATGTCTGAGTCATCTTTTCCTGTTGTTACATATAATTTTCATGCTCTCAATTTCATCTAGATTTCTTTTTAGATTTTCCATTTCTTTATTAAAATATTCCTTCATATCTTGCATTTCTTTACCTTGACCAACTTTTTATTTGTGGCTTCAGTGTCCTCAGTGAGCTTTGTCTCCACTAGGACCATTATTTGCTTAGTAAGATCCTGTTTAGGCCTGCTGATGAGTGCTTGCATTGCTTTGAGAATATCTTGTTTGAACTGGTTGTTTGACTCGTTTATTTGCTTTCTGACTTCCTTCCCTATGAGTTCCACTATTTCAGGGCCCATGACGTTGGTATCTGGGGATCTCAGTCATCTCTGTGGGTGCCCTGTCTTTTTCCCATGTTTCTGGTCTTGAGGGACTTCACTTTAGAGGCTTAGCTGAGAGGTTTCTTTGGATGGCTATGACGATGTATGGTGGGGAGGCCACAGTTCTTATTAGTTCTGAGCTGGGACTGGGCAGTGAGGGGATACCTGATAATCCGATGGCCTTTGAGGTGTCTTGCTCACCCCGGCCCCTCAGCAAAGCTCTGCCGCCTGTCCTGGCTTCCCTCCCCGACAGCAGGCCTCTCACCCTTGGAGGTGTGTCCACTACCCTGAGCCGTTCAGGAGATCATCAGACTTTTGTTTCCTTCTCTTTTCTCCTCTCTCTGCTTCTTGTGCCAGTTTCTTCCTAGGCACTGTTTAAGGGTGACTCCAAAAGCCCTGATGTGCTCTTCTGAGCTTTTTTTTTTCTCTCTCTAATAGCTTCAGTCTCGGTTTTTTTTTTTTTTTAATGACCCCGTGGCTTACGTCATCGCCTATTATAAATGCCTAGCGCTACTTCTGATCTGGGCTCCCGGGGGACCTTTTCTAGGGGGAGCACACGTTGTGTTTGTAGTACACACTACCTGTGGGTTGGTTTTTCAGAGGCTGAGGTTGCCAGCTGCCGACAATTCCTGCTTCTCCTGGATCGCGCTTACCTCAGACTGAGGTTCTGGCCTCTGGGCTTTCCTCCATGTGTGGTCTGTGGATGCCGGCAGCTCGGAGTGGCAACGAGTCAGCTGCTGTTTTCCTCCACTTCCGATAGGAGTTCAGGATTTCTGACCTTCCTGCAGTCTCCTATCAGTTCTTGGGGTGCTCCGTTCTCTCCTAACTCTGTCAGATGTCCCAGGCCCATGCAAGGTGCCTGCAGCTTCAGCTGTTTGCAGTCAACCTGCAGTGGCTTCCTGGGCTGCTGGGAAATTTTTTTTCTTCACTTCCAATGTTCTTTAGGAATTTCTGACCTTCCCCTGGCCTCCTTTCAGTTGTTGGGGTGCACCTCTCTGTCCTGGCTACAGTGAACATGTGTTTTATGACTAAATTCTCGACTTTTTAAGTGGGTCGATAAGGAGATATTGTGCAGCTCTGTTACTAGACCACCGTCTTGACCAGAAGTCTGTTCTAGGGTTCTTTAAAGGAGTTACAGAGCTCAGCATCGAGTTGCCCTCTCATCTGTGGACACCCAGCAGGGCAGAGTTTGCACCTAGTCCTCTGAAGCTCCCTCTGCAGGGGATGAGCACATGTCCTCCTCCACGAAGGAGCAACTGCTTGATGAGCTCATTCTTCCAAGGAAGCTGGCAAGAAACCCAGCACCTAAGTGTTTGTTGTCATATAGGCACAGTTGCCACAGTTGTGACTCTCGAAGCAAAGCTAGGGTCCCATTCCTGTCAATGATAGTGTTCATGCCTCCATGGGTTGGGAGTGGGAAGGTCGCAGCTGCTTAGTGGGGAGAACCTGTTAGCTCACACAAAACTAGGACAGCCCCGCAGCAGCCTCCTCAGAGTGGCAGTTTCTGAGGTGCTTGTGCCGCTCTTGCTCCACCCCATCTGTCCAGTATCGTGCTTATTTGCACGTGTGCACTCTTTGTGTCAGTGAAGTGAGTGACAAGTAGGGATGGCCATGTTTTGAATGGACCTTCTTCCCGCCTCTCCTCAGACTACATCTTGTCACTTGTTCGTGGCTGGCTATAATGCTTGGGCCTGTTTTGTCCTTTCCCTGGAGATGTTGGTCATTCTCTGAATGGCTCCTGAGCGTTCTGTTGCCTCCTGATACTAACCCTTTGTCATACTGCCAGCCTTCCTCTAGAAGTATGGCCTTTTGTCTACTTTCTGTCTGTGAACAGAGAACCTTATTCAATACGATCAAACCTTTCTTTTATAGTTAACATTTTTATGGCTTAGGAAATCTTCCATCTCTTTAAATGTAAGGATAGTCTTCTGGATTTTCTCCTAAAAGTTTTTAATTCGCACTGAAAGCCTCACTCTGTTGATGTGAGTGTTGTGAGTAGGGACCCAGTCCCTCCTGCAGCTGTAGAAAACCCTCCTTACCTAGGGACCTGCAGTGCCATATCAGCTGCACATAAAGACGCCTCTCACTGTCCAGCCCTGCAGGAGCCTCTTGCTGCCTGTCACAGGTGTCTGCTGGAGGCCCTTCCTGGTCTCCATCTGCTTCCTTGGGTAGGTTGAGGCCTAGCTGTGGAGTTCCTTGCAGACAGTCTGTCAACTGCAATATTGAGGCACATCCCTGAGACGCAGCTGCCTGTGTCTGTCTGGGCTCTGTCGTCTTTCTGCTTACCACTGTTGCCCCTTCGTTATTGCTTATTTCCTTCTGTTTTTTTTTTTTTTATTATTCTGCTCTGTTTCATCACTTGTTAACAGGTGAGCCCATTTTCTGGATGAGGATTTAAGGCCAGAGGTCCCCTTCGCTGTGTCACCTTTGCTGCTTCCATAGTGTCAGCATTGTTTGTTCCCTTCTGAGCAACTTTTGATGTCCAGTTTGCTTTCTCTTTTAAGCCAGATTGACTTACTGCTACTCGCTTATGACTCAGTACCCCCGTGGTCACAGTGCATCTGTTCCATAGTGGTTCTTAGAGCAGAAGACTTGTGTCTTGGCCTTAGATTATGGAAACAAGTTTTCATGCTGGAGAAGATGTACTCTGGAATTACTAGTGTAGAAGGCACTGTGCTTCTCAGCTTGTTTTGATTCTTAGCTACGTTGAAATTTTGTATATTCCTTTGCTGACTTAGCTCCATACATATCCACTGTTCAGAACCAACGGAATCTGTCCCAGTGATACAGACCTGTTATTGTATATGCTGGGAGGCTTAGGTAGGAGGACCCCTGGACAACCTAGTGATTTGAGTTATCTAAAAAATCAAAACTAAAAATAAGCTAGGGGTATAGCTTAGTGTGAAGGCCTGGGGCTTGATTTCTAGTGCCACAAAGAAGAGTAAGGCAACAGAGCAGAAGGCCTCTGGTGTGAGCCTTTTGTTTCACCTAGGACAGCAGGAAGATTCTGCTTCACACCAGATTGAGAGGCTGTCTGTGGCCCCTGCTTCCTACCCACCAGCCCGCCACCAGCGTGCCACCTTATGATCAGTGAACCATTGTGTCAGGAACCCATCACCCAAAGTCTGTGGTTGCCTGGGGGCTGGCCACTCTCTGGTGCTGTGTGTCCTGTGGGTTGGGACAGACGTGTAATAACACAGATGGGTCCAGTGTTGTAGTATCGCACAGTGTAGTGCCTCTGCCCTCAGGTTCTCTTTTCTCTGGCTGTTTGTTTCTCCCTTTTATCCCTCTTAAGCCCTTGGCCACCACTAATTTTTTGAGTCTTCATAGTTCTGGCTTCTGCAGAATGTGACACCACAGGTGCCTTTTCAGATTAACTCTGTATGAAGTAAGAAGAACACAGTAGCTCCCTGTGCAGTCTCATTGCAGAAGATGACATCTCTCTCAGATCACAATGTGGGGAATCCCCTCCCTACCCTGACATGCACAGCCCATCTGCCCCCGACACCACCTGGCATCCTACGGTTAACTCTGACACTGTTTACCTGGAGATGGCACCAGGAACCACAGATTGAGGCCTGCCCCACTTCAGGTGTCATTTACACTAGTAGGTTCTCATCTGTGCTTACGACCAATTCTCTGTATATCATGGCTCTCCTGGTTCCTCCTCAGAGGGGCTCACAGAACTCAGGAAAGGTTTTACTTGGTTTACTGATTGATCAGAAAAGATGTTACACAGCATAAAATGAATACCTGGTGAAGAAATGCACAGGGTCAAGACCTGAGAAAGAGCCTGGATACCGGGGCTGGTTGAGCGTGTTTGTAATCCCAGCACTCTGGGAGGCTGAAGCAGAAGGACTCCAAGTTTGAGCCCATCCTGAACAACTTAGTGACTTAGTGAGACCTTACCTTAAAGTAAAAACTAGAAAATGGCCTCGGGTCTACAGCCATACCACCCTGAACACGCTCAGTATTGTCAGGAAATGGGCTGGGAATGTAGCCCTGGATTTAATCTCTAACACAAAGAAAAGAAAGAGAAAAGTAAGGAAAGGAAGAGCACAGATGACCCTCTGTGCCTGCACCAGACCCACCACTCCCAGCACCACCCTGTATTCACTGGTCCAGAGCTTTCGCAGCCATGTCCTTTGGGGTTTCATGGGGCCTTCAGTACATAGGCGGGATTGATTAGGCCTTGACAATTGGCAGTTAGCTCAGCCTTCGGCCCTCGCCCCTTCCTGAAGGTTGGGACCTGGGTCTGTGGGCTCCAGACCTTTCATCACGTGGTAGATCTAGGCAACCGGTTCCCACCCTGAATCCCTTCTGGAGTCTCCTTGTTAGAACAAAAAATACTCCCGTCACCAAGGAAATCCCAAGGGATCTAGGTCAGGAGTGGAGACCCGTATCCGTAGTTATTTGTAATGTTGCAGCTGACTTGATTTAATAAGGTGCATTTAGGTTTCCTCCATGCCTGTCTGTGACTTGCGAGCTCCTTTCTAGCACTTCTGTAGCACTCTGTCTCACATCAGCTGGATGTGCCCGTTTGTCTGAAAGATATCTCAGTGGCATTGACGTTTTAGCAGTTATGTGCACATGCTTCTGTGTGGATATCAGCCCTTTTAGTAGATTTCAAGGTATTCAAATGCTGGTCATATGGTAAAAGTATTGTTAGTTTTTAAAGAAAGCATCACACTGTCTTCCAAGGTGTCTGTGCCATTTTCTGTTCCCACCAGCATTGAATGAGAGTTCTGCCACTCCATGGTTTTGCCAGAGTTTGGTGGAGTCAACATTCCGTGCTTGCCCATTCTTACAATATGTTGCAGTTTTAATTTGCAATTCCCTAGTGATCTATGATGTCATCCATCTTTCCATATGCCTGTTTATTTTGGAACTATTTTAATAGAATGACTAAGTAAATTATCTTTTTTTTAGATGATTTTTGAACTACAGTTGTTCATTGCTGCTCATGCCCAGCTTATGTGGTGCTGGGGAATCAGACCCAGGGCTTTGAGCCTGGTAGGCAAGTGCTATAATTGCTGAGCTATTCCTCCAGCCCTGATTTGTGTTAGGTTTTATTGCACATTAACTTTGTTATACTGTAATAAGTAGTTGAGAAAATGAAAGTGAGGAGAAAGTTTCCTTTAGCGGACGGTTTCAGAAGTTTCTGTCTATGTTGGGCCCATTGCTTTGACCCTGTGCTGGCAAGTACATCATGGTAGGGAGCCCATGTAGAAGAACTTGCTCACCTCATCCGGCTAGAAGCAAAGAAAGAAAGCAGGGACCAGAGTCCAGTGTCCCCTTCAAGGGTATGTCTCGGTTTTCTGACTTCTTTCCACTATAATGGCCCCAGTTCGTGAAGGTTCCATTACCTCCCTACAGTGGCACAGGCTGGAGCCAATGATTCATCGTGTGGGCCTTTGGGGGATGTTCAGGATCCTCAACAAAGCATCTTAGACCCTATGACCTTGATTTCACTTACTCATTCTGAGAGATTTTGTTAGATTTGAATTGTTTCTTTCTTTCTCTCTCCCTCCTTTTTTTTTTTTTTTTTTCTTCAGTGATTCTGGGAATTGAACTGAGTGCTTTCACACTGAGCCACATCCCCAATCATTAGTTGTTGGGTTTCTTTCTTTCTTTTTTTTTTTTTTTGGATACAGGGTTTTTGCTCTATAGCCCAGGCTGGTCCTGAACTCACTCTGGAGCCCAGGCTGGCTTTGAACTCACAGCAATCCTGTGGTCTCAGCCTCCTGAGTGTTGGGATTACTGGCATGGGCCATCTTGCCGGGCTTATGTGGTGTTGGGGAATTGAACTCGGGCTCTTAGCACTTGACTTAGTGCTTGCTAGGTAAGCACTTTAACTGCTGAGCCATTCCTCCAGCCTCTCATTAATTAATTTGTAAATCAGGGTCTCATTAAGTTCCATAAATTGCCCAGGCTGGGCTTGAATTCGTGGCTTTCTGCCGTAGCCTCCTGGAGTGTTGGAATTATAGGAGTGTACCACCATGCCCAGCTTCCTTTTAAGTCTTTGCAGTTCCCCAAGCCTGTGTCCTGCCTGTCCACCTAACTCTGCCCATCCTTTGTAAATAGTCTGCTTGCTACCTTTGTGTTATGGATTTCTGGTGTAATTCCATTGTGGTTGGAGAGGTACATTGTATGGTTACTGTTCTAGATTTCTGAAGGTACTTTGTTTCATTTTGTGGTACTGAAGATTGAACCCAGAGCCATACACATGCTAGGCAAACACTACCACTGAGCTATATCCCTAGTCCTTTCTTCTTTATTTTTCATTTTAAGACAGGGTCTCACTAAGTTGCCTTAAACTTGTAATCCTCCTGCCTCAGCCTTCCAAGTAGCTAGGATTAGTAGCATGTGCCACGACACCTGTCCTGTCAAGGTTCAATTTATGGCCCTGATTTAAGCTTATCGCATTGAACTGACAGTTGGAGGTGAGTGTGTAATCTCTTGGCAGTGGGTGCAGTCATTTTTCCGTGTCCATTGTGTCCACTTATCGATGGTGTCGAGTTAACCATGTCCTTACTGATTTTCCACCTCCCAAATCTGACTCCTTTTGATCAAGTGCATTAATGTTCCCAACTATAGTAGTGGATTCATGTGTTTTATTTACCTTTACATTTCTGTTAGATTGTACCTAATATATTTTGACACTTTGTTGTTTATTCATAGTAAGGATTGTTGTGTTTTCTTAGAATACTTATATCTCTTTATCATCTGTTAACCCTGCACTCTTCCCTTGCTCTGATGACTGCTTTCTGAAATAGAGGTCCTCCTGCTTTCTTTTGATTAGTATGAGTATGGTATATTCTTCTGTGGTCCTTGACTTTTCATTATGTATATCTTTATATTTAAAGTGATACCTTATAGTTAGGTCCTGAGTGGTTTTGTTGTTTTTGTTTTTAGTGCTGGTGATCAAACCCAGGACACAGAGTTTGTTGATGCACTCTGGCTTCTGGTCTTTTGATGGGAACACATGTGCCAGTGACATTCTGAAGGACCTGGGTTCCATGCCCAGCACCACAGGAAAATATGGATGGATGATGGATGGGTGGATGGACACATATACAGACAGAAATGCAAACACATCGGTATTCAAAATGTGTATTGATGTAGTAGGATTAGTATCTGTTATATTTGTTACTGGTCTGTCACATTTGTTCTTGGGGGGAGGTACTGAAGATTGCATTCTGAGGTACCTAAGGTAAGTCCCTAGCTTTTTTTTTTTTTAATTTCTTTTAAGATAGCCTTCCAAACTTGTGATCCTCCTGCTGCAGCTTGCCAGAGAGCTAGGATTGCAAACATCTGCTCAAGCCTGCTTCTAGCCTTTGTTCTTGTTCTTATTTTGTTTTCTTCACTTTCAGCTTTGGGGGTATTTTCTGTAATTCTATTTTCTGTCTTTTAGCATATAAGGACTTCTTTTTTACTGTTTTTAGCAGTTACACCAGTGTTTGCAGAGTACCTGTACGCCTGTCTCCAACCCCTTCCTGAGAGATTGCCCTGACCCTCTTAGCTTCCTATCACTGTGGTCTTTCTTTTCACTGTTGTGTTAATTACTTTCTCATTGCTATGACAAAATACCCAACATCCCTAACTTAAGGGAGGAAAGATTTATTTAGCTCACAGTTTCTGGAAGGTTTCACATAGTCTGATTGCAGGGCAGCCACCAATGGTGGAAGCACGTGGCAGAGGCTGGAGAACTGCTCACCCACTTGCAGACAGATCAAATCCTAAGAATCTGCCCCTTCCAGCCAAGCTTCACCTCCCAGTAACACAGTTCCAAATACATGAGACTTTCAGAAGGATACTCAAGATTCAAACCATAGCAGTTGGCATATCAGCATACATAATTAACTTCCTCATTGCTTTTTTTTTTGAGATAGGGTCTCGTTCTGTAGCCCAAACTGGTCCAGAAATCACTATGGAGCCCAGGCTGGCCTTGGACTCACAGCATTCTTCTTGTCTCAGCCTCCTGAGTGCGGGGATTTCAGGCGTGTGCCACCATGGCTTATGTGGTGCTGGGGAATCAAACTCAGGTACTTAGCGCTTGCCTCCAACCCCATGATTGCTATTGTTATTTGGAACTAGTGATCTGTTAAATCAATGGAGAATAAGGAATTAAAAAAAATTTTTTTTGAGACAGGATTTTGCTCTGTAGTTTTTGTTATTGTTAGTGACTATGTTTTGTTTTACATTTCTGGGTATGGAGCTCAAAGTCTTGTACATGCTAAGCAAGCACCATCACTGAGCTCCACCTCAACTCAGAAAAACAGAGGTTTTTATTTTTCTTTCGTTTCTAGCCCCTTTGATAGCCTTCCTTTATATAGATCCTTTTTTTTTTTAAGTAGAAATTTGAGCATATTTTTTTCTAGACAGGGTCATGCTCTGTCGCCCAAGCTGTCCCTGAAAGTACTATATAGTTCAGGCCGGCCTCCTGCCTCAGCCTTCTGAGTGGTGGGATTATAGGTGTGTGCCACTACATGCAGTTTATGTGGTGCCGGGGAATCAAACCCAGGGCTGTGAGATTGCTAGGCAAGTGCTTAAACCACTGTGCCATTCCTCCAACTCCAAACATACCTCTTTTAATAAACGATAGATCAAGAGAATAAAAAATAGTAAGAAGGTCAAAATAAAAATCCACACCTTAATTCTGCTTAAAACACTCTGCCCAGCAACAGTGGAATATATATTAATTTTCCCCACTTTTTTGGTATGTATATGCCATGTACAATGGTTACATTAAACTTGAGAATTTGTGTGCGTGTACATGGCAGCGACTTCACGTTACCTTCCCACCCGCCTTCTCTTCTCCCACTTCTCCCCTGGCCCCAAACATCTCAACGGGTTTGACTCCTACTATGTACACTCGAGGTTTCTTATAAGAGGTTTCTTAAGAGAAACCATGTGATATTTAACCCGTTGAGTCTGATTCACTTTGCTAAGCCTGATGGTCTCAAGTGTCCGTTTATCTACGTACGTATCTATCCTATCTGTCTTTATGGAAGTTTTTTTTTAATCCATTGGTCTATTGATAGGTATTTTGGCATCTTCCATCTCCATTATGTGGAGCTTTTCATTCTTTTGGAAAGATTCCAGAAGTGTCGCAGGGTCAAATGGAATGTTTTTTTTTCAGTTTTTGAGAAGTCTCCATAGTGCTTTCCAAAGTGGTTGTGTAGTTGGTTGTACCAGCTTATAGTCTCACCAGCAGTGTAAAAGGGTTCTTTTCTCCCCACATTTTTGCCAGCACCTGCTGTTTTATTTTTCTTTTATTTTCATTTCTATTTCTGTTTATTTATTTTTGAGACAGGGTCTTGCTGGTCCTGAACTTCCTGTGTAGCCCAGGCTGGCCTTGAACACATGGCAGTTCTCCCGCCTCAGCTTCCCAAGTGCTGGGATTACAGGTGTGTGCTACCACATCCATCTTAAAACATCCGCTGCTTTTTGAGTTCTTGATATAAGCCATTCTCCCTGGGGGGATAAGATGGAATCTTAGGGTTGTTTTGATTTGCATTTCTTTAATGGCTAAGGATGTTGAACATTTTTTCATGTTTTTGCTGCCCAGTTGTACTTGTGAAAACTGTCTGTTCATTTCGATTGCCTCTTTTTAATTGGGTCTTTGATTTTGAGGGGTTTATTTTTCTTCAACTCTTTATATATCTAGTTATTAGCCTCTTGTCTGAGGTGTAAGTGGTTAAGATTTGCTTTCTCATTCTGTTGGTTCTCTGTTTATTCTCTTGTTTCCTTTGCTGTGCCGAAGCTTTTTAATTTAATATAATCCCAGTAGTTGATTCTGGTGGTCATTTCTTTTGCATCAAGTGTCTTGTTGAGAAAGTCTTTGCCCATGCCTACATCTTCAAAAGTTTTAGCAGGAGCTGGAGGAATAACACAGCAGTTAAAGTGCTTGCCTAGCAAATACAAGGCCCTGGGTTTGATTCCCCAGCACCACATAAGCTGGACAAGGTGGCACACACCTGAAATCCGAGTACTCAGGAGGCTGAGGCAGGAAGAGGATTGCCGTAAGCTTAAAGCCAGCCTAGCCTATGTGGCGACTTCAGGACCAGCCTGAACTACAGAGTAAGACCCTGCCTTAAAAAAAGAGTTTTACCAATTTTGCCCTCCAGAAGGCTCAGTGTTTCTGTTTTAATATCTAGGTCTTAGGATGGGTGTGGTGGTGCACACCTATAATCTCAGTACTCTGGAGGCTGAGGCAGGAAGACTGCTATGAATTGAGGCCAGCCTGGGCTACACAGTGAACTTAGAGCCAGCTTGGACTACAGAGCAAAACCCTATCTCAAAACAAAACAAAAAATCTGGGTCTTTGATACACTTGATTTAATTTTAGAATATGGTGATGGGTTCATTTTTTGGCATGTGGATAATCAGTTCTCCCAGTGCCATTTATTGAAGAGGCTCTTCTTTTTCCAGTGTGTGTTTTTGACTCCTTTGTCAAAGATCAAATAGTTGAGGGTACTGAGATCGTCTGTTGATCCTCTGTTCTGTTCCTTTGGTCAACCTATCTATTTTTGTGTCAATACCATAAAGTTTTTATCACTGTTGCCTTGTTATATAACTTGATCTCTAGAATTGTAATGCCACTAAGGCCCTGAGTTCATTCCCCAGGACCACATAAAGCTGGACATGGTGGCGCACGCCTGTAAGCCTGTAATCCCAGTACTTGGGAGCCTGAGGCAGATGGATTGTCTTGAGTCCAAGGCCAGCCTGGGCTACACCAGTGAGTTCAGGACCAGCCTGGGGTACAGAGGAAGACCCTGTCTCAAAAGAAAGTATTTGTCTCTTTTGGTTCCATATAAATTTTAGAATTGTTTTTTCAAGTGTGAAGAATGTTGTTGGTATTTTGATAGGATTTGCATTAAATCTGTGTATCAGTTTTAGCAGTGTAGCCAGTTTGACAGTATTAATTCTGCCTATCCAGAAACAGGGGATGTCTTTTCATTTTCTGATTTAGTACTTGCAAGTGCTTTAACTGCTGAGCCATTCCTCTAGCCCCTAATCCTTGGTATTTAATTTTTGAGGAGTTATTGAGAATGGGATTATTCTTCTCAGCTCTTTACCAGGAGCTAGAGGAATAGCACAGCAGTTAAAGTTAAGAAGCAAGTTCATTGTTAGTGTAGAAGAATGCTGTTGATTTTTTATAATTATTTTATGTCCTGCAACTTGGCCAAATGTATTAATAAGTTCTAAGACCCTCGTGGTGGAATTTCATTATATGTACAGAATCAAGTCATCAGCAAATAAGAATAATTTAACTTCTTCCTTTCCTATATGTATTCCCTTTGTTTCATTTTATTGGCCTGATTGCTCTTGTGAGAGTTTTGAGTAGTAAGAGTCGGCAGCCTTTGTTGTGTTCCTAATTTAAGGGGAAATGCTTTCAACTGTTCCCCAAAATGTTGGCAGTAGGTTTTGTGTGTTGATGGCTTCTATAAGTTTGAGATAAGGTCTTTCTATACGATTTTCCTCAGAGGTTTTTTTTTTTTTATCATGAATGGATGTTAGATTTTGTCAAAGGCTTTTTCTGTATCTATTGAGGTGACTGTGTGATTTTTATTCTTGCCTTTATGTGGCGTATAATAATAATTGATTTACGTATGTTGAACTATTCTTGCATCCCTGCAATGAAACCAACTTCATCACTGTATATATTCTTTTTAATGATATGTTGAATTCTATTTGCCAGTATCTTATTGAGGATTTTTGCATCTGTGTTAAGATTGATCTATAGGTTTTTTTCCTAGTTAGGTCTTTGTCTGGTTTTGATATCAGGGTAATGCCAGCTTCCAGAAATGACTTTGGTAATGTTCTTTCTCCTTTGAATTTATGGAATAGTTTGAGAAGTATTGGTGATAGCTCTTTTCTGAAATACTGGTAGAATTCTGCAGGGAATCCATACAGTCCTTGACTTTTCTTTGTAGGTGGAGACTTTTATTACTTCCTCAATTTTCATGCTTGTTATAGGTCCATTCAGAGTTTTTTTTGTCTTCTTGGTTCAATTTTGATATCAGTATCTAGAAATTTATCCATTTATTCCAAATTCTCCAACTTGTTGAGTATAAATTTTCAAAATAGTTCCTTATGATTCTCTGAATTTCAACAATGTCCATTGTAATTGCATTGATATGAGATTTTTTGTTTCCTTTTTTGGTCAATTTAGCTAAAAGTTTGTCATGCTTATTTATTCTTTTGAAGAACCAACTCTGATTTTATTTATAGGTATATATATATATATATATATATATATATATATATATATATAATACACATAATGTTTACTTTGAACTTGGGTATCTTGTGCACATAAATATCATGTCAAAATTACAACCCTTCCCCTGTCCCCAATTCGTTGATCTTTTATATTGTTTTTCAGTTCCGATTTAATTATTTTCTGCTCTGATCTTTATAATTTCTTTTCTTATACTACTTGTTGATTTAGACTTTTTTTTTCCTCTGGGACCTTGAGGTACATCATTAAATTGTTTATTTGGGATTTTTCTTTGTTTTTTTTAACATGTGCACTTAAGTCTCCATGTGTTTGTATAGTTTGTGTAGTGTTTTTGCTACTGATTTCTAGTTCTATTCTGTGATCTGAAAGTAAGCAAGGAATTATTTCAACTCCTTTGTATTTATTTAAATATGCCTTATGGTCTATAACATGGTCACTTTTGGAAAATGACCGGTGTGCTTCTGAGAAAAAAAAAATATTTTGTTGATGTTACATGGAACACCCTGTAAATATTGGTTATGTTCAGTTATTCCATAGTGTGGTTTAACTCTATTGTTTTTAATGTTAATTTTGTCTAGTTGACCTATTTGTGATACTAATATATTGAGACCACCTACTGCAGTTGTATTGGGGCCTATTTATGCTTTCATATCCAGCAGTTTTTGTTTTTTGCAAAATTAGTTGTCCTGATGTTGGGTGTGTATATATTAATTGTTGTGGCTTCTTCCTGTTGGGTTGTTCCTTAACTAGTATATAATGTCCACATCTTTATCTCTTCTGTTTTGGCTTGAAATATGCTGTGTCTGAGAAGAGTATAGGAACCCCTGCTTGCTTTCTAGGTTTAGTTGCATGAAGTATTGATGTCTATCCTTTTATTTTCAGTCTGTGTATTTTCTTTATGGGTAAAGTGTGTCTCTTGCAAGCAATAAATTGTTGGTTTTGTTTTTTAATCCAATCGGCCGATCTGTCTTTTGATAGGACAGTTGAGATCAGTAACATTGAGCGTTACTATAGTGGTATATTTGCTATATCCTGCCCCATTATGAGGCTTCAGTGTTGATTACTTGTTCTCCACTACACTTGTTTATTCTCCTTTACTTGTTGTTTTTCTCTGGAATCTGTTATGCTGTTGGTCTCCCTGTCTCTGTGTAAGATTCTTTTAAGTATTTTCTGCAATGTTGGTGTAGTGATCATGAATATCTTTAGGGTTTCTTATGAAATATTTTAACTTCTCCCTTTATTATGAAGGAAAATTTTGCTGGATATAGCAGTCTGGGTTGGTATTTATGTTTTCTCAGCACTTGAATGATGTCTGTCCATGATCTGGGCTTTAAGGATGGTGTTAAGAAGTCTGTAGTTATTCTGATGAATTTGTCTTTGCTAGTTACTTTCTGTTTTCCCTCTGGCAGCTTTTAGTATTCTCTCATTGTGTTGAGTGTCTAGGATTTTGATTATAATGTGTTGTGGAGATGATCTTTTCTAGTCAAGGTTATTTGGTGTTCTATCTGCCTGCAGAGGCTAAATATTAATTCTTTTCCTAAATGTGGGGGATTTTCTTCTATAAATTTACTGAACATGTCCTTTATACCTTTTGTACTATCCTCCATTTTTTTTTGCATTCGCATAATTCTGAGGTTGTTTCTCTTTGAGTTGTCCATGAGCTGTTGCGTCCAGTCTCTTTTCTTGTTTTTGGTCATTATTGACCGTATGGACCAGTTTGTCAATCTTATCTTCAAGATCTGATAGTCTATCCTCAAATGCTCAAGCTGATTTCTCGTTTTCGTATTCTGGAGTTCAGTGTGGAACCGTTTCAGTCTTTCTACTGATCTACTGAAATATTCCTTCGTTTCTTACATTTCATTGTTTATCTCTTTATTTGTGTCTTCTTTATAATCCTTCTGATTTTTGTCTATTAAGACTGTTGTTTCTTTGATTAGATCTCCTTTGAACTCACTTAGTATCTCTTGCATTTGGTTAAGCATATCTTTTTTGAACTTTTGCCTATAGGTCCTCTTGTTTTTTGTTGTTTTTGTTTTGAGATGGAGTCTCATCCTATAGCCCAGGCTAGCCTTGGACTCGCAGTGGTCCTTCTGTCTTAGCCTCTTGACTGCTGGGATTACAGATGTGTACCACTGTGCCCGGCTTATGTGGAGCTTGGGAATCAAACTCAGGACCTTATGTTTGCTCTTGAAACACTTTAACTGCTGTGCCATTCCTCCAGCCTCTGGTCCATTTGTTTTTTGATATATTTCCTGTAGGTTCTGCTACTTCAAGGTTCATAATATCAGCTTCTGGGGTGGCAGGGATTCTTGCAAGTGACTTATTGGCTCATTTCCCCATGGTTCTGTTGCTGTGGGCTGTAGATCAGGGTCAGTGGGCTCTATTGCTGGTTTCTTCCTGGGAAGGCTCTCGCCTTAACCTGTCTGCAGACACGGCCTTGACTCCTGTTTCACTTGGCTTCTGTCTGCCATGGTGAGAGCAGCTTTCCTGCCTCTGCCATGTGCCTTCACTGGCTGCCCCATGAATGGACTGTATGAGTGAGTGATCTTCTGAAACTGTGAGCTCAGTAAGTCTTTCCTCTCTTAAATTGTGGATGTTGGTGGCACATACCTGTAATCCTAATACTTGGGAGGCTGAGGCAGGAGGATTGCCCTGAGTCCAAGGCCACCCTGGGCTCCATAGTCAGTTCAGGACCAGCCTGGACCACAGAGCAAGACCCTGTCTTGGTGAAATGAAATGAAATGATATGAAGTGCAACCAAATGAAATTTTCAGACTTGTTTCTGTGGAGCCTGGTTTCAGGGCTTGGCCCTAAGTCACCATAGCTGGAGTTTTTTTGTTTTCATTTTTTAACTCAATGAGTCAGATGTTTCTTGTGCTTCCTGATCTAGGGACTGTTGAGGCGATTCTGAGTTCTCTTCAATGTCCCCTGTGTCCCTCTGTTCTCTCCACCCTCTTCTTCCCTTGACATTGTGTTAGATGTGTGACTCCGCTTCTCACCTCACCCCTCCATCTCCTGCGTCCCAGCCCATCTTGCCCCTTGTTCCTCCGGTCACATCATTTGCTGCTTCGCTTGATGGCTTATGCTCACGGATCCCCTTTCCGGCTACCCACCTATCCTAAATGTCTGTAATTCAGTAAAGACTTCATTTTTCTGTTTTTACATATGCCAGGGCCATTTTGATAGCATCTTAATGGCTTACTTTTGTTTATTACCGTGTGTTTTTTTGTTGTTGTTTCTCTAAATATCTGAACCTCGCTGTTGTTATTGCATGTCTGACATTTCTCACATCTTAAGCCTTTCAGGTGTCAATCTCAACTGACCCCTCTCAAGAGTTTTGTGTCCTTGAGCTCATGGTGACCAGTTGACTAGGTTTTCATCATTCTCACTGGGTCATGATCTGGTGCTCCTAAAGGCCAAAACATGCATGCCTCTCTGAGAGCCAGGGCATGTCCACTCAGGGCCACCCCGTGGGTGTTTCTGTACCTCTAGTTGGGACAGGGCGCATGTCTGCTTTCAAGGCAACCAGTGTGCAGATGGATTCTGCCCGCCATCCTCCCCACCCCCCAGGATGTGCTCTGCCTTTTCTGCTTATCTCCCCTTGTGCCCCCTTGTAGGGGAGGGACAGGACAGTCCTGTGTATTTGCCTTGCCACTTGCAAGCCCAGCCATGCCTTAGCCAGTCCATGGTGTTCGTGAGCTTTTGACAGGGAGGACTTCAGAGCCAGGATTGTACAGTGGCCTGTGGCCCTTCCCACTTGGTAGGTGTTCTGTCCACTCTGTGTCCTCAGTTTCGGCTAGCTTGTCTTCCTGTACTTTTTCTCCCTCACCCTTCATTCTTCCTACTGTCACAGCATACTGTAAACTGCCTGTGTGGTCCTGGGTGCCTGTCACTGATCAAGTTAATGGCTGAAAGTGCTGTATTACTTCAAGGGACATCAAGGACAGGTTTTTCTCTTACCTAATTAGAGTATAGTTGGAACATATTTTGTACCACCAGTGAGCATGGTCATGAGGTCAGGGGACAGAGGACACATGGTGGAGGAACTGTCATAGTGAGCTGGTCAGTAAGCATCAAGATCTCCTTGGAATCGTTACTTCTTGTAGGCCAGGACTGTGTGTGACAAGTCTTTTCAGTTTAGGGCCCTGACTAGTGCTTAGTACCTGCATTAGCTGTGCTTACAGGAAACCTAGTCCTGTGTGGGTGATCTGTTCCTTTCCCTTTAGGTATTGATGGAAGAGGCCAAAGACTTGCTTTCTGACTGGTTGGATGCCACATGTGGCAGCGAGGTGACCGATAATTCCATTTTTTCCAAACTGCCCAAGTTCTGGGAAGAGGAATTCCACAAAGACATGGAAGCACTGAATGTAAGTGTCCCAGATTGTCTTGTTCCTTCCCAGGCTGTGAGAGTTAGTTTCTGCCTTCCTGGATTGGTAAAGATAGGCGGCCTTATGTGATTCATGGTGTCTCCATTGTGCAAGCTCAAGTAAGTGGCTCAACCAGTGCTGAACTTGAGCAGAGGGGATAAGGGCTTGGGGTTTCTTGTTTGTTTAATGTAAGATTTTCACCTTTCTGTTCCCATTGTACAGTTTTAACTTCTTTGTCGCCCTTATATGGTAACAGGTGGTTATAATTGGCTACTTTAAAGTTACCAGGGGGCCAGAGGAACAGCTCAGTGTTAAAGAACTTGCCTAGCACATGCTAAGTACCTGAGTTTGACTCCCCAGCACCCCATACATAAGCCGGGCATGGTAGTGCATGTCTGTAATCCTAGCACTCAGGAGGCTGAGGCAGGAGGGTTGCTGTGAGTTCAAGGCCAGTCTGGGCTACATGGTGAGCTCAGAACCAGCGTGGACTGCACAGGGAGACCCTGCCTGAGTCAATCAATCAATCAAAATAAAGTTACTGGGCAGTGACACTAAAAGTTGCAGTCTAAAGTTAAAAGGTGGAGGGGTGGAGGAATGGCTCAGTGGTTCAGAGTCAAGTGCTAAGTACCCGAGTTTGATTCCCCAGCACCACATAAACTGGGCGTGGTGGTGCATGCCTATAATCCCAGCACTCGGGAGGCTGAGGCAGGAGGATTGCCTTGAGTCCAAGGCCACCCTGGGCTCCATAGTGAGTTCAGGACCAGCCTGGACTACAGAGCAAGAACCTGTCTCAAAAATAAATAAATAAAATAAATAAATAAATTTAAAAGGTGGTACTTGAAGTTACAGGGTAGTGTTAGACTGTGCATGTGTGTGTTATGCTTTGCTGCTGACAAGGTTGTGGTATCTGACTCCACTGCTAAGGCCACGTTGCCTCATTTCTGTGCTCTGGTAGGAGCAAGCCCAGGCCCCTACCACACCATGCCTGGCACTTATGCCCAGAAAATAAGATAGAAATTCTGAGGGATAAAACAGAAATTCTGAGGATAGAATATTCTTACAAGGCCAAATGAGTCCATCTTTTTTGAGACAGAATCTCATCCTGTAGTCCAACGCAGGGCCTTGAACACACTGAGCAAGCACTTCAGCTACTGAGCTCCCTTCCCCCCTTCCCCCGCCCTTATAGCTTCCAGAGGCCTCTGGTGGGGAAGAGGAAGCAAAAGGCTGTGAGGCTGCCTACAGGCCCACAGTTACTGTCAGCATCTCTTTCCCTCCGGGTCGAAGACAAGAAAGAGCAGCTCTTTTTGTGTGGTAATTTTGGGAACAACTCTTCCTGACACAAGGCTTATTATTCATAGTTTACAGGCAGGGGGACCAAGACCCAGAGCTGAAAGCATTGGCCCAAGGTCCCAGGTGGCTAATGGGGCTGGGACCTTGTCTGGTAACCCCTCATCCTAGTCCAGCCCAGTATTCAGCACACAGGGAGCCGTACAGCCCAGGCCTAGAGTGCTCATGTGTCCCTTACACTGTATGGGTTTCTTGTTTTGTGACTTGGGGACGTTATTTCCTTGCGGCATGTTCATGGGAGATAGAAATGTTTGAAGGAACAAGGCTAAGGCTCTCCCTTGTCACTCGCAGGTCCTCCCCCCTGATGTCTTAACCCGGGTCAGTGAATACGTGCCAGAAATTGTGGAATTTGTCCAGAAGATTGTGGACAACGGTTATGGGTAAAGACTGGGTAGGGAAGGGCCCTCCCTTCCTTCCTTCTGCCTTATGACATTTCAGGGGGAGCAGCAGTTCGGGGATGCAGACAAGGTTATCCTGGGGGCTCTGGCTAGATCAGCCACACCTTCCTGCTCCACCTCTGCAGTGGGCCCTTTGCTCTGTACTTGACTTTCAGCGCTGCTACCATCATTTAGGATTGCTTTAAAAATTAAATCCTTGGGTTTTCCATTTCATAGTAGTTACTATTATATGTAGTATGATCAAAAAATGCAGGAAAGGTTTAAATTTTTAAAAACTATTTGGGCTGGAGGAATGGCTCAGCATTTTAAAGTACTTGCACCCCAGTTCGACTTCCCAGCACTGCATAAGCCGGGCGTGGTTGTGCCTGCCTGTAATCCCAGCACTCAGAAGGCTGAGGCAGGAGGATTGCTGTGAGCCCAACGCCAAGCTGGGCTCTGTAATGAGTTCAGGACCAGCCTGGGCCACAGAGTGAGACCCTGTCTCAAAAAAAAAATAATTAAAAAATTATTATAGTAAAAGACACATTGCTATTTAGCCCCTTCAGAATATTTCCTCTTGCTTTGATCACACTGATCTCACCATTCCTGCCACTTTCCAAAACAGAACACCTGGCAGAGGTTCTGGGGGAAACACTGCCAGGCAGTGAGGGAGCCAACTCATGGCAGGGTGGTGTGTCCCGGCCCTTCTCACTTTGCCTACACCTGTCTGGGATTTGGAACAGGCTCCAGAGAGTGGCAAGAGCACAAGCTTGGGCAGACCTCAGTTCCTGTGACTTTCCAGCTCCCAGTGATTTTCACATTGCTGACGGGGGGTGGGAGAGCATCTTGGCATCTCTTAGATCTGCCCATTCTCTCATTTTCCAGCTATGCTTCAAATGGGTCTGTCTACTTCGACACAGTGAAGTTTGCTGCTAGTGAGAAGCACTCCTATGGGAAGCTGGTGCCTGAAGCTGTTGGGGACCAGAGAGCTCTTCAGGAAGGGGAAGGTAAATGCAGTCCAAAAGCATGAATGGGGTTCCCCCCACCTCCTCAAACAGCCTGAGCAGGGATTAGTCAGTAGAAGCCTCAAGCCTGTCATGGAGCTTCACTGAGATGGTGCTACTTCTCCCCCAGGAAATTTTACCCACTCAAGATGATGGAGTGCATTGTTTCCTAAGAAACAAAGAAACCGGGACAGGGGGTGGCTCAGTAAGTCACTAAGTTGTGCAGGCTACGCCTGATCTTGCAGTCCTCCTGCCTCAGCCTCTCAGAGTGCTAGAATTATAGGCATTTGCCAGTGTGCCTGGCTTGACAGTCTTGATTTAAATATTTTAAACACTGACATGAAATCTTTTGTAGACTAGGTGTCTTAGTTTTCCTTCACTGCGACTCTATATCCAACATCCTGTTTTAGCTTACATTTTCAGAGGGTCCATTCACAGGTGGACAGCTGGAAAATGATGGAAGCACATCTCAGAGCTGGAACAGGGGCAGGGCCAGAGCCAGAGCTCCAGCAACAGAGATCCTCACAACATGGTGATACAGGGAGAGACAGGGAGGAAGGGCGGAACCAGCCCACACCCGTCTAGGTCAAGCCCCTTCCAGACAGGCCCTTCCTCCCAACTCTACACAATATCCATGGGAACTTGTATGATTTCTCTTACTTAAAATATCTGAAGCAAGGGCTGGGGTTTGTTCCTGTGGTTGAACACTTATGTGTTCCGTCCTCAGCATTAATGAAAGAAAAGCAAGTCTAGAGCAAGTAGTAAGCATGATGAAATACAACATTTGGTGGAGGAGAGATTACAGTATGCGAGAGAAAGACAGGTGATCTTTTCTCTGTTGTACAGTTTTTAAAATATGCTTTTAAAAGTAATCAGGGGGGTGGAGGAATGGCTCAGCGGTTAAAGCGCTTGAGCAAGCACTAAGTCAAGTGCTAAGTACCCGAGTTGGATTCCCCAGCACCACATAAGCTGGGCGTGGTGGCACACTCCTGTAATCCCAGCACTCGGGAGGCTGAGGCAGGATGATTGCCGTGAGTCCAAGGTCAGCCTGGGCTCCATAGTGAATTCAGGCCAGCCTGGGCCGCAGAGCGAGACCCTGTCTCAAAAAAAAAAAAAAAAAAAGTGATCAGGCACATCCATGAGTAACCATTCATCATGGACACAAATTGAAAACCTAAACGTAGGACTGAGGACATAGCTAAGTGGTTGGAGCACTTGTTTAGCATGTGTAAGGCCCTGAGTATGATCCTCCAGCACCACATAAAAATTAGCCACGCATGGTGGCACACACCTGTAATCCCAGCACTTAGGAGGCTATGTCAAGAGGATTGCTATGACCTCGATGTCAGCCTGAACTACATAACAAGACCCTATCTCAAAAACAAAACAAAAGACCACCTCTAAATACCCATTCTCTGACAAGTGAAGGGTGGCTTGAAGAGAATGTCATGGAGCCTGTCAAATAATTCTGGATGGCTGCTGGTGTGGAGCTGGAGAAGGCACAAGGGCCAGAGTGAGTTCTGGCCTGGCTTCTGCATGTCTGTGTGGCTTAATGACATTTCTTAAAAATCTGTAAATTAGTACACCACAATATGAGCAGTAATATGAGCTGGTTGATATGAGATTCACATATCATATGGGGGGCTGGTGGGTAGGAAGCAGGGGCCACAGACAGCCTCTCAATCTGGCGTGAAGCAGAATCTTCCTGCTGTCCTAGGTGAAACAAAAGGCTCACACCAGAGGCCTTCTGCTCTGTTGCCTTACTCTTCTGTGTGGCACTAGAAATCACATATAGATTCACATATTTTTTCACTGGGGTGAAAAAATGATGACAGAACTCTGTTCACATATTCCACATTCAGTATATGTTTTGTCATAAAGCTCATGTTTCTGCACATACTTAGCAATGTTTCCCTCTAGCTGACACCTGTGCCTTCAGCTCCCCCAAAAGTTGGAGTGGCACTTTCAGCCCCGAAGTTGAGGTCCTAGTATGGAACCTCTTTCTTGTTCCAGAGCTTTCCACAGTCAGGGACTGTACCTGGGAGGGGATGCAGGGCCAGGCAGACCTTCAGATAGCCAGGGCAGTTTCTGGGGCCCTTGTGCACGGGAGGAAGGTATTTTTCCATCCACCAAACAGAAACTGTTTTCCCACCATGGAGCTTGGGCCAGCTCGCTGGTCCCATCTCAGCAGTAGCAGATTCCGTGGTCCAGCAGGTACCTTTGGTGAGAGTGCTGGGCTTCACTGGGACTCCAGCCATCCTGTACCCTGTGCACACTGACCAGGCCCTGCCAAGCTCACGCATAGAGTCTCTGAAGGGCCTGAGCCCTGGTCTGTTCAGTGCCACCTGTAGTGGCACTATGCTCAGGGACTCCCTGCCGACGGCTTAGCTTGTCACTGTGTGCCACTTGGGAATCCAGGAAGGACATTGTCACTGCCCATCCTTGCATGCACTGCCCATAAAGCTGCATATGGCTGTTCAGCCATGCCTTCATATTACCAAACCCATAGGATGACAGCTAAGTGAGCGGTTGACCCAGTGACCCCACCTGCATGAGCCAGGGTCTCCAAACCTACACACCCCTTCCTTGCTTCAGCCCAGAGCAAGTGACTTGACCTGGAGGCATAGAGGGTTTTGGCTGTGAGGCAGCTCCCAGTCCTCAGGGGCTGGGCACCCTGCCACAGGAGCCAGCAACTCTGGGGTTGATGCGCAGTGTGGTGTATCTAGGCACTGGTCAGTGCTGGTATCTATCAGTACGCTTGGAGTGATTGAGCCAAGAAGGCCTGGCTGGTGGGGTGGACCCCCAGAGTGGCCTTGCTGTGAGACATGTTGCTGGGGGCTCTCACTCCTAAGTAACTGGCTGCTTCTCTTGCTCGCTCTCAGGTGACCTGAGTGTCTCAGCTGACCGCCTGAGTGAGAAACACTCCCCCAACGATTTTGCCCTGTGGAAGGCCTCCAAGCCAGGAGAGCCATCCTGGCCATGCCCCTGGGGGAAGGTGAGTGGTTTGGGAAGGTGAGGGCATGGGGGTGGCAGGAAAGAAAGCGTGATATCCCCTTTGTCTCTGAGAAACAGCTTGCATATGCGGGACACTGCCACTGGGTCAGAAACTGAAGTCAGTCCAGTGCAGAGCTACCTGGTCCTGGACACCTAGACATCACAGAGGCTTTCTGGGCCTCTGGATGAATTGCTTCTCTTCTTGGGACTTTTCTTTTTTCTAGTCTGTAAATGAGGATGGGAAGCCAGGCGTAGTGGCACACACCTGTAATCCCAGCAATCGGGGAGGCTGAGGCAGGAGGATTGCCATGAGTCTGAGGCCAGCTTGGGCTACATATTGAGTCCAGGACCAGCCTGGGCTACAGGATGAGACCCTGTCTCTAAATAAATAAATAGGACGGGGTCTGATTTGATCACCTCTGAGGCCCTTCTATTCTGATGTTCCCTCTATTCTGCCATTCTGTGACTCTGAGCTGCATTTTCCCAGCTCCATATGGCCAGCTAGTCCCATGACTTTCCTGTGACAACACTCCCACCTGGAGAGAGCTGTGGGAAGGAGTGTGGCCAGCTGCCACTTTCAAGTGCTGGGGGATTCCAGAGGGAATTCCCAGGTTTCAGCAGAGCATCAGCCCATGGGAGGCTGGTTCTGATCCTTACAAGAGTATTTCCTGTGTGACCTTCAACATCTGTGCCCATAACATTCAGAAAGTTCAGGGCTCCTTAACTTGCAGCAGTGAAGGCTGGGGCAGAAGGCTGGGGCAGAAGGCTGGACTGGGTACAAAGGGCCTTTTGTGTCTCCACAGGGTCGCCCAGGATGGCACATTGAATGCTCTGCCATGGCAGGCACGCTCCTGGGAGCTTCCATGGACATTCACGGAGGAGGGTTTGACCTCCGGTTCCCCCATCATGACAACGAGCTGGCACAGTCAGAGGTAGATAAAGATGGCAGTTGCCTCCCTAGACACAGATCATGGTGTCCTTGCCACACATTGAAGAAGAGTCACAGTGACCCTCAGTGTGTTAGTTACTTTTTTATTGCTGTGACTTAATACCCTACATCCACAACTTAGGAACAAAAGATTTATTGTAGCTTACGGTTTCAGAGGGTCCCAGTCCATTCATAGGTGGGTGGCTGGAAAATGGTGGAAGTACATGTCAGGGCGGCAGCCGGGGACAGGGCCAGAGCCTAAGCTCCAGCTGCAGAGATCCTCACAGCATGTTGGTACCAGAGAGAGACCAAGAGGAAGGGCAGAACCAGCACACGCCCTTCTAGGTCAAGCCCCAAGCACCTGCCCCTTCCAACCAGGCCCCACCTCCCAACTCTACATAGTATCCAGAGGAACACGAGGCTTTGGGGGCCACTCCACATTCAAACCACCACACTCAGGAAGGCCTTTCTTGAGAGAACTTGCCACCTGCCTCAGGACTTGGAGGGAATTGGAACGCTGATTATTTAGTTTGACTTCCTACTTCAGTAGTTTGGCCGTTAGCAAAGAGACAGACTCAAAATGCAAACTATTTGTGTCACCTTCTGGCCAGTAATCTGGGCAGTGTCTGTGAGTTGCAGTTGCCCTACCTGAAGGAGACAACAGCCACAAAAGATGGTGCGTGTGAACAAGATGACAGCACATTCAGTGTCCAGCAACGCCCCCCCCCCCCCCCCCCCCCCCCCCCCCCCCCCCCCCAGCCCCGGCAGGCACGGTTCCTGGTGACACAGCCAGGCTCTCCCTTTTCTATTCTTGTTCCTCACAGGCTTACTTTGAAAATGACTGCTGGGTCAGGTACTTCCTGCACACAGGTCACCTGACAATTGCAGGCTGCAAGATGTCAAAGTCACTGAAAAATTTCATCACCATCAAAGATGCCTTGAAGAAGCATTCAGGTAAGCACAGCTTCTCACGGAGACCCACACAACCTCAGGTAGATGTGCAGTGATGGTGGCCACTCAGGAAGTAATGACATTCCTGCGCTGTCCTGTCCCTCCCTCCCACAGCACGGCAGCTACGGTTGGCTTTCCTCATGCACTCCTGGAAGGACACACTAGACTACTCGAGCAACACCATGGAATCTGCACTTCAGTATGAGAAGTTCATGAATGTGAGTTCCCAGTTCTTTTGTGGTCAGGGACCAGCCACCACCAGCATGCGAGTACCTGTGGTTACTGCAGAACCTTCCTGTTCTTGTGGTGGAGTCCAGGGTGTGCGTGGGGCTGAGGAGTCCCATTTTCCTGAAGTGTCTCCTAGCTTGGCTGTTTGAGGAGGCTGTATTCCTCCAGTACACAGTGTATGTCACTCTGGGTGGACCTCCTGGCAAACGCATATCCCTCGGGCTCTAGTAGGGACACCTGTCCCCATGTGAGAGCTTTTGCTTTTTGGGGAGCTCTTTGTGTTACAGCAGCACATCATGCTTCTTCAGATTCTGCCAAAGTGAAATCAGTTCAGGAAAATAGTTCATCAGAAATATTCAAATGAATGGGCTGGAGAATGGCACAGCAGTTAAAGCTCCCACCTAGCAAGCTCAAGGCCCTGGGTTTGATTCCCTAGCACCACATAAAGCTGGGTGTGGTGGTACATACCTGTAATCCCAGCACTCAGGAGGTTGAGGCAGGAGGATTGCCAAGTCCAAGGCCAGCCTGAGCTACATAGTGAGTTCAGGACTAACCTGGGCTATGGACCAAGAGCCTATCTCAAAAAAAAGGAAAGAGAGAAAGAGAGAGAGAGAGAGAGAGAGAGAGAGAGAGAGAGAGAGAGAGAGAGAGAGAGAGGAATGCTTAGATGGAAACGCTGTCTTTTCTGACTTCAGGAGTTTTTCTTAAATGTGAAAGACATTCTTCGTGCTCCAGTTGACATCACCGGCCAGTTCGAAAAGTGGGAAGATGAAGAAGCAGAGCTGAATAAAAAGTATGGTGGGGCCTTTTCCATGGGGCTGTGAGCAAGAGCATGTTCTGTCCCAGCTGAGGGTTGCCCCTTGCCCAGCTGTACTGGGCAGCACAGGTGCCAAGTCATTCAGAAGGCACTGCACTCCCTACGTACTGCTGGCTGTTGAACTTGGTGGAGAACTTTTAGATTCTGGTGTCTGGTCTGGTTGTTCATGTTCCTTGTTTTTGTTGTTCCTTGTCTTTCTTGCTCAGCTTTTATGACAAGAAGATGGCAGTTCACGAAGCCCTCTGTGATAACGTTGACACCCGCACTGTCATGGAGGAAATGAGGGCCCTAGTCAGCCAGTGTAACCTCTACATGGCAACCCGCAAGGCTGCCAGGAGGAGGCCAAACCGGGCTCTCCTGGAGAGCATCGCTCTGTACCTCACCCGCATGCTGAAGGTAAGCCAGGTCCCCTGTGGGAAAACAGGGCTGTGGCTGGCACTCAAGCCTGCTGCACACTGCCCCCAGGGCTCAGAAGCTGAGATCTCTGCCTGATAAGGAGTACGTGCAGTTGAATGTTGAAACTGTGTAACCCTTTCTTACTCACAGCAGTTTCTTTGCCTCAGCTTCTCTTTGCTCCTAACTTGGAATTTGAAAAGCAAAACCAGTGATAAGGCCTTGATTCTGAATCACTTACCATGCAATGCCACCACGTCACAGGCAGCTCTTCCAAGGCCAGTGTGACCTTAACTTCCTGTGTAGTGTCCTTTGTCTGTGTTGTCAGCCTCAATCTGAAGAGAGCAGAGTACCAGGCCATGTCTTGTCCTGGACATGTAAGGCACCCTGGAGATGGGCTTCTGGGACACTTGGACCTGCTGTTCTGTCTCTTCTCTACTTCTGGGAACTCGCTCAGAAGGGCTGCCCCCTGCTGAGATCTTCATGGGCCACCGGTTATATGTGTTGCCTCTCTTCAGCTGCACACACTTTGAGTTCTGTCTGTTTCTTCTAGATCTTTGGAGCCATAAAAGAGGAAAGCTCCTTGGGTTTCCCAGTCGGAGAGCCTGGGACCAGCCTAAACGTGAGTAGAGCAGATCTGTACTCTGAGTAAAGGGAACCGAGATGGTCACCCTGAGGGACCTGAGCTCAGCTGCTATGGCATGTTACCTCAGCACTGTTCAGCATGCGTGCTGTGGGCTCCCACCGTCCTGCTGCTTGTTCTGTGGAAGCTCCCAGGAGTTCCTTGTGAACCTTGTGGACATACAGAGGTCAGCACAGGGTGTCTTCCTTACCGACTCTTCCAGGCCAAGCCTGTGGTCGAGTTTTAGAGGGTGTGGAGAGTGGACGGGTGACCTGGCATGTGGAAGGTCAGCTGTGGGAGAGATGGCCTCGTCACTGGCTGGAGTCTTGGGACAGCAGCTGGATGGGCTGCTTCTCACCCTTGATCATGCCTTGTACACATGGCATCTTGCACTCTCGTTACTGGATTGACACATGTACTTGGTCCCTGAGTGTTCCCAGGGAATAGATTCTAGGACCTTTGAGGATGCTAAAACTTACAGATGCTCAAGTTCCCTATACAAAGTGGTGTAGTATTTTCATAGAACTATGTATATCTTCAAATAGATTGTATGTCATCTCTAAGTTACTTATAATACCTAATACAAGTAAATATTATGTGAAGGGTTGTTATACTGTATGATATAGGAAAAAATGGCAAGGAAGGATAATCCATATGAGTTCAGTACAGATGAAATTTGATTTTTTCCTTAAGTATTTTCAACCTGCAGTTGGTTGAATCGTTAGTGTGGCAGTTGAGGATGCAGTAGGCTGACTCGACTGACTTGTTTTAGTAAATATATCATCACGGGCCCTCTGTATACACAGCACAGAGCTTATTCTGACTGAGGATACCTCACCATCCACCTCTGCCCCACAGGGGTTGGCAGAAACCCACACCACACCAGATCTGTTTTTGTGGATTGTTTGTTTTTTGTGGTAATGTGGATCAAGCCCAGGTCATTCACATTGAGCTACATCCCCGGCCCATTTTTTAATCTTGATTTTTGAGATATCATCTCAGTAAATCACTAAGTTACCTAGGCTGAGCTTGAATTTGTACTTCTGCTTCGTCCTCCCAGACTGTTAAGATTACAGGCCTGCACTACCAGCCTGCTCAGGTCTGGTTTTGATTCCAGGCCCAGAATCCATCAGCATAGCCCTGCCTCTGCGCGCCATGAGCTGCTGCCTAGAGTGTGAGAGGTGGTCATCATTCAGAGCCCTCTGCCTGCTGGGAGAGTAAAAAAGCCTACTAGGCAAGGGCACCCCTTCAGAACGCTGCTTCTCTGTCTCCAGTGGCACCCTGATGACACGAGCATCAGCAGTGCCCCTGTGCTCATCATGGCTCACTGAAGGTGTGCCTCTGCCTTCTTCTGGAGAATGTTCTACAACTATTTGAGTAGAACATATATAAATAAAATAGCAAACCTTTTTTTTTCAACACTGGGTATTGAATCCTAATAGTGTATATACTAGGCAAGTACTTCCATCACTGAGCTAGACCCTTGACTCTTTTTTATTTTATTTATTTTTTATTTATTTTGTGCTGGGAATTGAACCTGGGGCCTTTGCACCAAGCTGTATGCTACTCAGCCCTTGCTTTTGTAATTTTTTTGGACACTGTCTCACTAAATTGCCCAGGCTGGCAACTTTTGATCTCTTGCCTCATTCTCCCATGGCCCTGGAATTAAAGGCCTGTGCCACCAAGCCTGCTTTTTTTTTTTTTTTTTTTTTTTTTTTTGAGACAGGATCTTACGAAATTCCCAAACTGGTCTTGTACTTAAAATTCTCCTATCTTAGCCTTTCCAAGTAGCTGGCATTACAGGCATATGCCACCACAAAAGGTTTCCACAAAAGCTTTTTAAATATGCCTTTTTTGGGTGTGTGTGTGTTGTGATTGATTTAACCCAGGGCCTGGCACATACTAGGTACGATCTGTACTGCTGAACTACACCCTACCACAGGCAGATACTCCACTGGACTTTCTAAGAATGAGAATGCAAGAGCTCTTTGTATTGTTTTGTTTTGTTTTGTTTTGTTTTGTTTTTTGGTCTTTTTTGTCTTTTTTGAGGCACAGTCTCACTCTGTAATGCAGGCTGCTCTTGAACTTACCATGCAGCCCATGCTGGCCTCAAATTCACAGCAGTCCTCCAGCCTCAGCCTCCCAAGTATTGGGATTACAGACATGTTCCACCACACCTCGCTTATGTAGTGCTGGGGAATTGAACCCAGGGCCATAAGCTTGCTAAACAAACACTCTAACCGCTGAGCGATACCCCCAACCCCAAGAAACTCCTCTGGCAGGTGGAGCAGCAGATGCCCAGGACCCTTTGAAGGAGGACATAGTCTGTGCTCTGTGAACCTGCCTTTCCCTTGCCCTGCCCACTCTTTTCTCATTCTTACAGACTTTGCTATGTGTGAGCCTTTTTTATTAAAAACTAAGCAGCAACAACAACAATAAAAAACCTTCTAGAGTCATTTTATTTTTGAACTTTAGGAAGGTCTCTTTAATCTTTTTTTGAGACAGGTCTTGCTGTATAGTCCAGGCTGGTCCTGAACTGACTGTGGAGCCCAGGCTGGCCTCAGACTCATGGCAGTCCTGCTTTACCACTGGGATTACAGGCCTGTCGTGCTGGGGAATCAAACTTAGGGTCTTGAACTTTGTAGACAAGCACCTTAACTGCTGTCCCATTTCTGCAGCCCAAGATCTCTTTAATCTTAAATGTGGCCGGGGCCACATTCAAATGTGATGTGTCATGTATCCCCCAGGGGGCCACATTTCCCTTCCCCTTCCAAATGGCTCCCTGAAATAAGCAGCCCCAACTGGGCATGGTAAACTTACGAAGCAGAGTATCTTGTGCCCTGTGTCCTACTTTAGATTAAGTTCATGGATTGACTTCCGAGTCCAAAGGGAGCCAGAATGGTGACATTTGGTCCTAACCTTCCTCAGTGCTGACTGTTTGGCCATATACCCAGTGTGGTTACCCAAACTGCTGGGGTTACCAGCCTCAGGCCTCCTTGAGACCCCACAGCATCTGAGAGCCCTTTGAGCATGTGGGGCAGAAGTTGACAGGGGTAGATGCCTTCTTGCCTGCCCTGAGGCTTGTGCAGGCTCTCAGAGCATAGCCTGAGTTAAAGGCCTGAAAGGCTTGGAGGCAGCCTCAGCCAGAGGAAGGCTGGGCTCAAGACATTTGGCTCAGACTAGAGGGCTGCCTGGCTTCATCAGCTGGTAGTCTGTCTGCTACTGTTTCATTTTGGTTTTTAGCTGCTGTATAATAGAGGCGAGGAAATCTTGCCCAGAAGACCAAAACTGTTTTGGCACTACTAGAAAGATAAATGTATTTTGAGATGGTTCACAGGGCTGCGGACATAGCACGGCAGTTAGAACAGCTGCCCAGCAAGCGCAGGGCCCTAGGTTTGATTCCCCAACCCTATATTAGCTAAGCATGGTGGCACGCACCTATAATCCCAGCACTCAGGAAGCTGAAGCAGAAAGATCGCCAGAGTTGAGGCAGCCTGAGTTATATAGTGATGCCAGGACCGGCCTGAACTACAGAGCAAGACCCTATCTCAGAAAAAAAGAGAGAAATGGTTCACATGCTGAAACTCCCACTGGGACCTTGTCCCTCACCAGCTTACCTTTCCATTGTTTTCTCCATCCTTAGCACTATCATAGGTAGTCATCCTCATGCAGATGTTGTGGTCATGTGAATAGTCAGTGGACACAGTCAACCCAAACACAGATACGTGTGACCAAAGACAAGACTCACATGTGACCCAGTGGCCTGTGTCACCATTAAGACAGGTTTCTAGCAACGACATGTCTGACCTAAGGAAAACATGTCATGTCATCAGTGACCCATGTCCTTTGTGCCACCCGGGATGCATGTCATTTGGATACCTAGCACGGACTAAATGTCAGGGGCGAGATTGTCAGGGCGACAGAGCGGTAGGCACATAGTGGGGCCCACACTATTCCCACCTGTTAGCTAAAATGTGAGGTATTCAGTTGCAAGGGCAGGCAGTGTGCTGCTGGCTGGGCCTCTGTCAGTGAACCCAACCTGTTTTTTTTTTCGCAGCTCGAGTCCACAGTCATGCCCTACCTGCAGGTGTTGTCGGAATTCAGGGAAGGTGTGCGGAAGATAGCCCGCGAGAAGAAAGGTGAGGCCCATAGCTCAGGGAGTGGGGCGAGCTCTTGGTCCTTGTCACACTGCACCCAGGCCACTCACCATCCACGCTGCAGACATGTGGCAGACTCATCCTGCACAGGCTTCCCCACATGTTTAGTAGCATCCCCAGCCAGACTCACCATATCCCCACGAGCCAGGCCTGTAGCTACAAAGGTGCTCTTGGGGGGTGGGGGGCGCAGAATTACTCCAGGTGAGAGTTGCATTTGACAAGGACATCTACCACTGGCCTGGCATTGGATATAAGGGGCCAGGTATCTATCTGCCTGTTGTTCTGAGGAAAGGCAGAATGAATGCAAGGCTCTGTCACAAACTCAGTCCTACACCCTATCTTTGGTTAGCGCTGGGCCTTGTTTCTGTTCCTTGTGAGCCCAGGCCCAGCACACTGGAGCATGGCTGATCTGCTGTGCAGTAGGGGGTTAGTTAGATCCTCCTGCTGGGAGCAGAAACTCTTCAGAGTCACTGTTCTGCCCAGGGGCATGGAGGCTGAATGCCTTGAATTTGGGGTCCCACAGTAGTGCCTTGCTGTCTGTGCCTAGCCTTCCCTTTATCCTTTGACATTACAAGATGTGTGTGGTGTGAGAATTAGACACTGCTAGATTTGAACATTGTAGCTTTTTGACTAGTTCTTTAAAATTGTTAAATAGCACCAAGCATTGCCAGGCCAGATGTCAGCTGCTTCCTCTGAGTGGTTTTGGGTCTGAGCATGACAGTGCCGCTGCTCACATCTCTTGGGCCCTAGCCAGCTACTCTCCTCGTGCCATCCCTGCTGCCCTCATGTTGCACAAGAGGAAAACTAGTTCTCAAGGACTTAACATCACCTGGCCTCCCCCTAGGGTTGATGGTAGACACTAACTAGGTGCCCATGTAGTGAGGAGTCATATCTAGACTTCATGCAGCCTGACTTGGAAAGAGACAGGAGGCAGCCTTGCCTGTCTGAGAAGGGGACCACAGAGCGGGAGACAAGAGGACAGGAGAAAACCTAGGGCCTGGAAGGAACTTAAGTCCCAGCTCCACAGGTCAGGGGCAAAGTACAGGGATGTGGTGTGAGAAAGGTGCCAGGCCCTGGCTTGACTTGCAGTCAGTACACAGGCAGTAGTGGGCAGTTGGTGCCCTCTGTGCAGCTGGCTCTTCTCAGTGGTATAAAGTACTTGAGCCAAACTGAAAAGAGCTCAGTCAGCTCACTCAGGTCCTGTGTACGAGTCTCTGGCAACTTCGGTGGCACAGCTTATTGACCATCCTTAGAAGCAGCTGGGCATTTCCACCTACGTGTCAAGGATATTAGAGGCCAAGCCTGGACTCTAGCCCCTGAGATCGGATTAGCACATCGCACCAGAGTCTCGGAGCTGCTCTGCTGGCAGGCCAGAACAGCTCCAAGGGGAAACGTCCTGCACAGTGAAGCTAACCAGGCAGGGGCTTGTTCATGCACCAACAGCAGCACCAGGCAACCGGCTGGGAAGTAGGTTGATTTTGCTTTTTGTTTGGTTTTTCACTTTCTTTTGTTTTGTTTCAAAGAGCAAGTGGGCAAGGGTAGATTTGGGCCCATGTTGGAACTGGGATTGAATCCAGAACCCTCGCGTGGCAGGCACATACTCTACCTCTTAGCTGTATCCCCAGCCTCAGTATAGCTGGGTGTGAAGTGGTACCCCATGGAGCTTGGGTTTGCATTTTCATAATGAGTAAGCAGTATATGCTTATGGACTATCTTTACAGGCATGTCTGAGTCCTTGGTCAGTAGTCTAGGCTAGTTCTGAGCTCACTACATAGTTCAGGCTGGTCTTGAACACATAGCTATCCTGTCTCACCTTCCTTTCTTATTTTTAATTGATTATGTGTATTTTGCTTGAATTGTAAGAGTTCTTTATAAATTCTGAACGCTGGGCTCTTACCAAGTAAATGATAGGAATCTGGGCTACATAGTCAGTTCAGAACCAGCCTGGGCGATAGAGTGAGACTGTATCTCAAAAAGAAGAGAAGAAAGCAGGCAAGACATTAAAGTAATCAAGTTTTTGGTTTTTTGTTTGTTTTGTTTTGTTTGTGAAACAGAGTCTCACTCTGTAGCCCAGACTGGCCTCAAATTCACAGCAGTCCTCTTGCCTCAGCCTCCCACGTTGTGAGTACTAGGATTACAGGCATGCACCACCATGCCCAGCTTATATAGTGCTGGGGAATCAGACTCAGGTACTCAGCTTTTGCCAAGCCAAGCGCTTTAAATGCTGAGCTATTCCTCTAGTCGCAGTAGTCAAGTTTTTTTTTTTTTTTTTTTTTAAGCATAGAGGAAATTTTAAGCTCAGTAGAATGAGAACAAGTCTCAGTATGTCTAGAGGTGACAAGTCGTGCCCCTCGACTCCTCGGAGGTGAGACCTACAGGCTACCATGGGCCCGAGGGATATGTGCCCCTTACAGGGAGCATAGTCAAGGAGCCCTCACTCTGCACCTGCTTTGCTAACCCTGTCATCAATCTGGGTAGGTGCTGGCCTAAGTGTACGTTTCCCCAGAGAATTCTCGCAGTAATCAGGGTGCTGCTGGCTTGCTTTCCTTGTCATAAACGTGCTGTCTAGGAATGGTCTTCAAAGGGCAGACACAAGCTCCAAGGTCAGCTTCTGTTGGAGTGATACCTAAGAACGACACACAAGGGATAGATTGAAAGGATCAAATACAAAGGATATTGTTCATGAGGTCCGTGCAAAAAATGGCCCCTGAGTGGCTGTGCTTGCAGACAGGGTGCTTGGAAACTGCTTGCATTCATTCAACAGTGAGTGAACATGTAGGTACCCAGCAAATGGCTATCAGGTCTCTGTTGTAGGAACAGCAGAGTTAGGACAGATGAACAGCTGCTGCCTGTGTGGGGGTCGGCACCGCAGAGACAGGATAAAGGAGGCAGGATAGGGAGGGTCAGGCATGGGTACAGTGCTGTGGAACAGGTGGCCCTGCAGCAGCCACAGGCGTGCCTACCAGCCTGGTGTAGCAGGCAGAGGTTAGAACCAAGCTGATGGATGTGTTGAGTGAGTCCAGGCAAACAAAGGTCTGGTTTCAGACTCAGAAGCTATGACTTGGAGAGTCACAAACAACCCTCACTTATGAAGAACGTTTTTTTCCTGCTTGATACCCTTAAATCTTTGAATAAGCTGTCATCTCACTTGCCCTGCCATATTCAGATGTTTTCCCAGTGACATTGTACATGCTTAGTTTGTGTCTTTAGAAGAACCACTTCCAAGCAAATAAGCATTTGTTCTCTGGGCTCTTCCAAGCACACTACTTACTTGGGCCCACATCTGGGATGGCTCTTTCCCATGGGTGCTTGGCCAGGCCTGGCCAGGTGCACTCTGCCTTCTGGTGAGCCAGAGCCCACAGCAGAGTTGCTAAGGCTATGCGTAGGTCTCCCTCCTTCCATACTGCAGCCTGGAGATCAAACTGACTGGTGTCCTTCAGTAAGAGGCCTGGACAGCAGCTGAGGTGTCACCCTAACCTCTATACCCGGCCTCCCTCCTGGACATCTTTCACTCCAGCTCTGTTATGTCTCTCTCTGGTTCAGAGTTGTGGAGGGATGGGGGGCTTCCCTAGCATTGAGGGCCTGATGAAGGTGCATGCTGCTGGTCCCAGATCCTAGCTATGGGATATGGCAGCCTCTCTCAGGATCCTGAACTGGGGCAGTGGTGATTAGGAATTCCTAACTCCTTCACCAGAGATCAGGCAATGGAGTGATTTTGGAACCTCATCACTGTAGAATAAAAACCTGTTTCCAGGACACAAATTTAGCACTATCCCTTGCCAATGCACCTGACTTCAGGCAACCCTGAGTCTCCTTTCCTCACCATCCTCAGAAACAGTCCGCTGAGCATCACCACTAGGTCCTGGCTCTGAACACCAGTCAGACAGTGTGCTAACATATGCCCTCCTTTGTGATCCTGGAGCCTCAGCAGGTGGGGTGGCTACTGAGCCTGGGATCTGCCCTGGACCCCAGCAGCATCCAGCTCATCCAGCAGGGGTGGCAGGTGGCACTGGCTGCCTATGGGCTTCTGCCTCAATACAACTGAGTGTTGGTGTCCTGTTCCCATAATGTTGAGGAAGTACACTCCCAGGGACCAGGCCTTCCCCTGGGTCTAACAGAACCACTTTTCTTTGCTAACAGTTCCTGAGGTTCTGCAACTCAGTGATGCCCTTCGGGATGACGTCCTGCCTGAGCTTGGAGTGCGGTTTGAAGACCATGAAGGTGGTGGAGCCCCTCAGGCTGGGTGTTGACTGGCTGGGAGTGGGCGAGGCTGGGTGGCAGAAGATCACATGAACATGAACAGGATGGTACTCAGCAGACATTCATTCCCAGCACTGCTGAGGGTTCCTACGTTTTCACGTGTTGCTAGAGAGACCCCAGAGAGCCAATGGGACATTTGTCTAATTGTGGTATATGTATTTCCACCTGGACCTCACCACCCCACTGCCCGTTTTTCTGCTGGCTGCCAGCTGCCTTTCTTTGTAGTCTTCGGGAAGTGTGCTTGTGTCCTGTGGAATGTCACCACAACATGAGGCTTATCTCTGACTTTTTTGAAACTTTTTGCTGCACAGAAAATGGTTAAATTATATTTCTTGTTTTATTTTTAGACAGTGTCTCCCTGTGTTTCCCAGTCTGGTCTGGAACTCACTGTGTAGCACAGGCTGACCTCAAACTCAGTCCTCTTGCTTCAGCCTCCCAAGTGCTGGGATTACAGGCATGCACCTAAGTTTTATTTCTTTTTTAATTGTCTATTGGGGTTTTTTTGTTAATTTGTTTGAGATAGAGTCTTGCTGTGTTGCTTAGGCTGTCATAGAACTCCTGGGCCAAAGCAGTCTTCCCACTTCACAGGTATAAGCCATCACATCTGGCTGAAGATTTTTTTTTAAGACTGTTGCTTGCTCTATAATTCAGGCTGCTCCTGAACTCATCTATAGCCCACACTAGCCTCAAACTCATAGCAGTCCTCTTGCCTTAGCCTCTCCAAGTGCTGGGGTTGCAGGTATACACCACCATACCCAGCCTATGTGATGCTGAGGAATCAAACTCAGCACCTTGTTCTTGCTAGGGAAGAGCTCTGATTGCTGTGCTATTCCTTCAGTCCTGTTTTTTTTTTTTTTTTTTTTTTTTTTTTTTTTTGAAACACAGTCTCACCAAAATGCTCAGATTAAACTTTCACTTCTCTTGACTCAGGCTATCTGGTTAAGATGGCTTATTTTTAAATCCTCAGCTGATGGGCTGAGGATGTAGCTCAGTGGCGGAGCGCTTGCCTGGCACGCTTAGGGCCCTGGGTTCAATCCCCAGTACCATAAAGGAAAAAAAAAAAAAAAAACACTAAATCCTCATCTGATATGTTGCATTGATAGCTCTTAACAGGCATGGTCTCTGTCCTTCACCATTACAAAATGCTTCACTAGGGGTGAGGGCGTATAGCTCAGTGGTTGAAGTGTAGGTTTGATTCTCCAGCATCATATAAGCTGAACATGGTGGCACACACTTGTAATCTTAGCACTTGAGGGGCTAAGTAGGAGGACTGCCATGAGTTCAAGGCCAGGATGGACTACATAATGAGTTTAAGACTAGTCTAGCCTATAGACTGAGACCCTGTCTCAAAAACAAAAACAAACAGAGCTTTGTTATTTTCATATGGAGATTTGTGGTTTTTTACTTGATTGTGACATTAATAGTTTTTTCCCCCCCGGCCGCTGATTTTGCCTGTGTGGGCATTAAACCAGCATTTTCAAGAGTATGCAGTGTGAAGACCGTGGCTGCTGGGCTCAGGACTGGTGGGGCACCCCATGAGGTCGTCTGGCCCACTGGCCCTGCATCTCATCTGCTGTCTGCTTTTCAGGACTACCAACAGTGGTGAAGTTGGTGGACAGAGACACTTTAATGAAGGAGAGGGAAGAAAAGAAAAGGGTTAGTAAAATTAAAATGATTGAGCTTGATTTTGTTGGAAACAACAGTACTCCTGGCATTACACTGAGGATTAAACACAGAGCCTTCAGACTAAGCCACATCCTAGACTTGAACTTGCCTCTGGTCATTCTGCCTCAGCCTCTCAGAGTGCTGGGATTATAGTCTTATATAACCATGCCTGGTTATAGTTTACTTTTTAAGAAATTATGTTTTTATTTTTAATAATCCCAGTTTTGGAACTAAGATATAGCTCTGTGGTAAAGCACTTGGCTAGCATCTATAAGGCTCTAAGTTTCGTTACCAGCACCACAAAAAAACAAAAAAATAAACAAACAAAAAAACCAGTTCTTATAGATGTCAGAAAGAAGCCAGGCTGAGGCTGAGGCTGAGGCTGGTAGAGTATCTCATTTGTTACAGTGGTTGCCTAGCAAGTGCAAAGAGTTGGGTTTGATTCCCCAGCACCATGCAGGCCAGGCATGGTGGCACATATTTATAATCCGAGCACTTAAGAGGCTGAGGCAGGAGGATTGCCATGAATTTGAGGCCATCCTGGACCAAACTGGATGACAGAATGAGACCCTGCCTCAAAAAGAAAAGGAATGAAGGAAAGAAAAGTCAAGCCTGGGGCATAGGTCATTGGTTAGAGTGCTTGCCTAGCATGCACATGGCCCTGGATTTGATCCCCCATCATCATACAAAAATTAGCCAGGCACGGTAGTGCCCACACCTATAGCTCCAACACTCAGGCTGAAGTAGGAGAATTTCCATGAGTTCAAGACTAGTCTGGGCTAAATAGTACGTTTAGAACTAGCCTGGACTACGAAGTGAGACTCTGTCCCAAAAAAAAGAAATAAAGAAACTAAATCAACAAGATAGATAGCTATTTAGCAAGTTAGAGAACATGTCTTCTATTGAGCCAGTGAGAAACTTCTTGAAAATATTCCCTCAGCCGAAGTTAAACAGGTCACTTGGTAAATGATGTATGTATGTGCTACCTAGCTCTGATCTAAGTGCCACATATCCTAGCATACCTCCAGCTATCCCCACTTTCCACTTATCCCCCATACACCCCTTCTCTTGCTTTCCCTCCAACACTCCCATGTTCCTGTGTGCCAGGGTCTTTGGCCAGGCCTTGATCCCACTATCCAGGGTGAGACCCTGCATTCCAGGATCTGGATGAGCACTACAGGAATTCACAACAATAAAAAGCACGCTGTGTCAGCTGCTGGGCGTAGCATGTGGTGCCCTTGGGATATAAGTGGCAACAGTAGAGACACCTGGATTCCCAAGGCTGTGTGGAAAGCATTAGGAGTAGACCTTGAGGGCCATGCCTCAAGGAGACCCGCAGGGGTGGTGGGTTTGGGCAGGAAACAAAAGGGGACCTTAAGAGGGAGGTAGTCAGAAAAGAATCTGGACGGTCAGGTGGCTGATGGAGTTGACATGCAGGGTTGGGATGAAGTTGAGAATGTAAGGGCCTGGGCTAGCACCATCGCAAGGTCCTGACTCAGGAGCAGGGCCAGGCATGGAGGGCCTTCAGAAAAAGAGCCATTCTGTGGCCCAGGAGAGTGATACCTGGAGCTCAGAAGTTCCAGGCAGTGACAGGGTAGGTGCCCATCAGCAGACTCTTGGTTTTGGTGTTTGAAGGAACTAGGCTCACTGCTTTAGGGTTGTTATGGTTGGGCTTCCTGGAGGGGCCCTTTTCAGCTTCCTCATTTCAGCCACATTCGGTCTCCAGTCTATGACCCTTCCTGGGTTGGGCTCTCACCTCCCCTCCTGAGCAGGCCATCAATGCCCCTTGGGAGTCACTGTGTGGCCTGGAAGGGAGGAGGGGTCAGCTCTGCCCCCGCCCCCTGGCTTGTCCTGCTAGGTAGAAGCGACTCAGAGGAAGCAGCTCCCTGCCCACTGCAAGGAGGAGCCTTGCAGCCCTGCCCTCCTGCTTCTTTGTCCTGCATCCCTCTTTGGCGAGCTGCTGACTGCTCCTTGCTCTCCAACCAGAGGGCCTTCACCAAGCCAGACTGAAGAGCAGGCACGCCTGCAGCTGCTCCAGCATGCTTGCAACCCTTTGCCCCTAGAATGTTCCCAGCAGCTCAGAAACATTTCCTGCCTCAAAAAAGCCAAAAAGCAGAAATCCTGAGTGTGCATCTTTGTCAGGCTTCTGGCTCCTCCACCTTTTCCTGAGGGCCAGGCCCCTGCCCTCCACCACACGTCCGTAGATACTCCTCCTTCCCTCTTTTTCCTGTCCTCTCCTTTGTTCTCTCTACCTCCCAGGAGGTTGCCCTGAGCCTTCATGCTCCTGACACCTCCCTATTTCTTCCTTCCCAGTCCGTGGCTTCTCTGCCACCATCCCTTGTCCACCATGACCCCAGGCTTGCAGAGCTTGCCTGTCAGACTCTGGTGCCCTGCTGCCTACTTGATCATTCCACATGGCCAGGAAGCATCTGAAGCCCAGGATGTGCAGAGGGAGCCGTGGTTTCCAACTACCCGAGCCTGTACCTCCTCCTTGTCAGTGACAGGCCATCTCTTCGCACAGCTGCCTGTGCTAGGACCTTCCCAGGGCAGCCTTGGGCCCCTCCTCACCTGAACCTAGCCAAGGAGCTTCTGTCCTTCCTGCCCATCCCAGGCCTTCCATCTCCTGGCCTGGGGGTATCTGTGGTTACAGCTGGTCTTTGCCCTTGTCTCCTGTCTCATCTTTTGCCCACCCTGAGGCCAGCATGCCATCCAGCCCTAAGGCAGCCTTGCCCCTGCCCACCCTTTCCTATCTCCCTTGGGGCCTTGCTCCTTTTATGACTTGTTCAGGATCATCCCTGATGACTACGAGGTGTAGCCACTCCCTCCCTGAGCCAGGTTCCTCATCCTGGTCCATTTTTCCCTGTAGTTCTGGAATCTTTTTGACACCAATTTTGTCTTTGTGGCTGCCCTCCTGGTATCTGGAGCATGGCTGGGTACCTACAGGCCACTGAGAATCTTGGAAGGGAATGAGCAAAGGTTAGCCATGACCAGGACACTGAGTGCTGCCTGAGGTCATGCCTCCAGCCTGTGGTTCATCCCCTCCATGGGCTGAGTGAGGCAAGTCTACCCAGGCAGCCTGTAATAGGGGACCACCCAAATGCCCATCTCAGGCCTGTGCTCCTCCTCTAGGTTGAAGAGGAAAAGAAGAGGAAGAAGGAAGAGGCTGCCAGGAGAAAACAAGAACAAGAGGTACATGTTGGTGTGGGGGTTAGAGACTCCCTGGGTTGCAAGGCACTTTGACCTGTGCCCCGTGGCGCCCTGTGCCTCCTTTGGCTTGGTCTAGGACCCTCCCATAAGGATCTCTGCTCTGCCTCCTCCACCCACTTCCTCAGTCAGTGCCCTGGAGCATAGAAGAACAGCATGGGAGAATGGGCTGAGAGGAGGCAATGGCCCTGAGCAGCACCAGCTATGGGGTAGTCCCTGCAGTCTGACTGTTGTCAGAGTGCTGACCAGCTTCCCACGGTCCCATGGAGCAAACATCTGGCTCACCTTACACTCCCTACTTTCAGGTTCTGCCAGATTTCCCCACCCTGAGTCTGAGGGCTTGGAATCAGTGGTATCATAGTGAAGCTGCTAGCCATTTGGTGATTGTGACTGTGTGTTATGTGTTCCAGGCAGCAAAACTGGCCAAGATGAAGATTCCTCCCAGTGAGATGTTCTTGTCAGAAAGTGACAAATATTCCAAGTTTGATGAAAATGTAAGAATTTTCTCTCTACTTTCAGAAGCTATTGCACTATGTTGAATGGGGTAGTGGGAGTTTTCAGCTTTGCACAAGTGAGTTTTCTGTCTGGTGAGGATTTTAAGAGAGGCTGGGATCATCGAGGACCACTTTGAACCCCTCCTGAAGCAGGTTCCTGAGGGCAAGCCTGAGCCAGGGTGCCTGGGCCAGGATTAAGATGACTGATTCTGGGCTGTGGGTTCTACAGGGTTCTTCCAGGCCGCTGCTCCCCTTGGCTGGTCCTTACAACCTTGCATTTGGCCCTTTAGGCCTCACCTTGCTGGTTCTTGGATATGTTTGTTGCATACCTTCGAACCAGCCACCTCAAAACTGAGTCTGAATAAGCCCTGGTGGGGACAGTGCCCTTCCTCCAGGCAGAGTGCCCAGACTGGTCACTCTTTCCATTCTTAGCTGCTTGGATCAGTGTGCTGGACCCTGAAGGGGTTGGTGAGCAAATGCCCATGCAGAGGGTATGGATACGGCTGCTTTGGCTAGATGAGAGCATGGGGCAGGAGGGTGAGCAGGGACCAGATGGCAGCAGAACCTGACTGTGTTATCACTGCAGGGCCTGCCCACACACGACACCGAGGGCAAGGAGCTGAGCAGGGGTCAAGCCAAGAAGCTGAGGAAGCTGTTTGAAGCCCAAGAGAAGCTCCACAAGGAGTACCTGCAAATGGTGCAGAATGGAAGCCTCCAGTGAAGAGGCCTGAAGCTGCCTTCCCACCTGGCTGTCATGGACCAAGGGCCTCTCCTGGTGATGATGCCCTGTGCTGCCATCATGTTTACAGCTGTCCTTGGACCGTAAACCAGGAACTGCGTTTACACAGGTGCATGTCGTCATCACTCTGAGACACTTTAATAAATTCTTCTCCACATTGATGCCCATACCACCCTGTCTTCATCACCCTGCACAATCAGCGCCTAGCTGCTGGGCCATGGCCGCTTGGTCAGCAGGTCCTGACTTAGGCGCTGGGTCAGTTGAGCCAACCCAGGAATTTCTCTGCATGCTGGCGTTTCTGGCTAATCTCTGCTGTGTGGGCACATTTGGAGGTATTTGAATAGGAAAAAGGCCCGCTCAGCCTTGTGGAGCCTACTGGGCTCAGACAAAGGCCTCTTAGTACACCCTCAGCTCTGATGAATACACACTGTGCAGGTTCACTTCTGGCAGCAGAAAGGTGGCTCTGTGGGGCTGCCCCTGGCCTGCTTCCCAGGGCTGCATGGACGACAGTGAGCCAGGAACTTCACGCCTGGCCAGTGAGATAAGGGAGTCTGAGTACAGCCAGATTGTTACGTCAGGGGCGTGCTCTTGCCACCTGCTCCCATACCATGCCCACCCAGGCCAACTGAATGTGACTGCTCCATAGGATTGATAGCAGGGTATACAAGCAGGAGCTTGAACTTACTGCATACTTGCAAAAGGCCAGCAGCAGATTGGCTGCCCTGGACCGTGGGCCATTTTGGGGGAAGGACCAGCAGTGCTCCTGTGTAAGACACCTGTGCGGGGAGGGAGGTGGTACCAGTGGTAGACACAGGACTCCGTCCCCCTGATCCTGCATGTGGGAAGCTGTCCTCAAGGCAGCTGTATGGGACAGGTGCTATACACTCATGCTGCTGCCTGCAGCAACACCAGAGACAGTGCCAAGCCAGCAAAGCCTGCCTGTGCCCACTGGGTCTTAGGTTAGTGCAAGAGCACTGTGAGGAGCACTGTTGCTGTGAGCAGGGAGGATGGCCCAGTGGTTGACAGTCTGGCTCTTCAACCTTGCTTGTGTTTTACAGACCTAAAAACCACACACCCCCACCCCACCCAAAGAAGAAAAAAGTCCAGGACAGAATGAAAGAGCTCTTTGTTGTTATCTGCTGTCACAAGGCGCCTGAGAATTTGGTGGCTAAACATAATGATCTTGTTATCATTAACTCATGGTTCTGGGTTGATAGGGTCAGCAGGTGGGCTTGTCTGAGGCGGACAACAGGGCTGGGGCTGCCTAGCATTCTCATCTGTGTGGTCTCCCTAGGTGGACTCAGGGTAGCTTCTCAAGTGCATGTACGTAGAGGGGAATCATAGGACCTTTTAGGATTTGATCTTGGAGGTCATGACATTACTTCCACTGCCTTTCCTAGTGAGGCCATTGCAAAGATAACCCCCACCCCCAGATAGGTTCTAGAAGTACAGAAGACTAAAACTAATGTCAGCCATTGTACTAAGAAAATCAGCTCTAGAAGATGTTTATCTTGGCTCATGAGTTCAGAGGTGTCAGCCCATGGTTAGCTGGCTCCATAGTCTGGGGGCACGTGGTGAGGCAAGCCATCATGGCAGGGAGTGTGTGGTGGAGCCAAACTGCCCAGGTTGTGGCAACCAAGAAGCAGAGAGAGAGAGAGAGACAAGGGCTGGAGTCCTAATATCCCCTTCAAGGGCATATGCCCAGTGACCTAATGTCTTTCTATTAGATCCCTGCTCCTAAAGGTCTGCAGTACCTCCCAAGAGTACCATATACTAAGGTCCAAGCTTCTAACACATGGGTCTTTGGGAGGCATTTAAGATCTACATGATAGGAGCTGGAGGAACAGCAAAACAGATAGAACACTTGCCTAGCAAGCATAAGGCCCTGAGTTCAATTCCCCAGCACCACATTAAAAAAAAAAAAAAAAAAGAACCGAAAAAAAACAAAAACCCCAGGATGGAGGAATGGCTCACTGGAGGAATGGCTCAGCAGTTAAAGCCCTTGCTACCAAGCACTAACTCAAGCGCTAAGTATCTGAGTTCATATACCCAGCAAAACATAAGCCAGGCATGGTGGTGTACGCCTGTAATCCCAGCACTTGGGAGGCTGAGACAGGAAGACTGCCTTGAGTCCAAGGCGAGCCTGGGCTACATAGTGAGTTCAGTACCAGTCTGGGGTATACAGTAAAACCCTGTCTCAAAAAAAAAAAAATGTACGGGATGTAGACATGTAGTTTGATTGGATACCCAAGTATCACAAAAGAAAAAAAGTGGGGGAAATCATTGTCATGTTAAATACAAACTGGACAGGGGCTAGAGGAATGGTTCAGTGGTTAAAGCACTTAGCACTAAGTACCCAAGTTCAGTTCCCCAGCACCACATAAACCAGGGTGGTGACACACACCTATAATCCCTGCACTCATAGGCTGAGACAGGAGGAATGCCTTAAGTCCAAGGCCAGCCTAGGCTACAGAGTGAGACCCTGCCTCAAAAAAAAAAAAAAAAAAAAAAAAACTGCACAAATTTTTTCTTTTTTGTTTTATTTTTTTCTGAGACAGGGTTTCGCTTGGTAGTCCAGGCTGGTCCTGAATTCACTGGATAGCCAAGGCTAGCGCCTTGGACTCACAGCAATCCTCCTGTCTCAGCCTCCTAAGTGCTGGGATTACAGGCATGCGCCACCCCGTCCAGCTCTATGTGGTGCTGGGGAATCGAACTCAGAGACTTGTACTTGCAAGGCAAGTGTTTTAGCTGTTGTGTCATTCCTCCAGCTCCCAATATGTTTTTCAACAGTAGATCATTTTCTGGCTGGGCGGTAGGAAGACTGGCAAAGCAAGATACCACCTAGCAACGACAAGTGTCTGGGGCTCTAAATGCCGTCCCACTGCTGCAGAAATGGCACTATGTTGAAAATGGGACATTTTAGAATATTGACAGCGTCATGACAGAATATAGAACCAGCCAGTGACATACATGTACCAGCTGGTTAGGTCTCAGGAATTATCCCGGGGATGGAAAGACTCTCTCAAAAGGTCACAGACTGTCTGATCCTGTATAGATAACAAGCCTGGAATCCAAACTAGGCATGGGAACAGGTAAATTGCCAAGAGGTGAAGGATGGCGGCTGGGGTGGCTGCACAGGGCAGTGGAAGGAGTCTCCATGTGAACAGTTTGCTGGTGGTTGTGGTTATGTGACTGTGCACATGTGATAATGTGCAGCTGGCAGTTTTTTGTTGGTTTAGTTTGCTTTTTTGAGATAGCCTCACTCTATAGTTTAGGCTGCTCCTGAACTCGCTGTGTAACCCAGGCTGAACTCAAACTCCCAGAAATCCTCCTGCCTCAGCCTCCTGAGTACTAGAATTACAGGCCTGCGCCATCTTCCCCAGCTAATCTTTATGTGTGGCTGAGGAATTGAACTCAGGGCCTTATACATGCGAGGCAAGTGTGTTAGCCACTGAGCTAGGCCTCCAGCCCTCTCCCTGTTGGTCTTGTTTGTACTTGGCACAAACAAAGGAAATTGAATGAAGTTCACAGGAAACCTCTAGGTACTGGAGTTGGGTTTTTTGGGGTTTTTTTCTTTTTTTCTTTTCTTTCTTTCTTTTTTTGGTGTTTTGGTGTTTTTGTTTTTGTTATTTTTTTCTTTGTTTCGTTCAGGAGTTCAAGACCAGCCTGAGATACATAGTAAGACTCAGAAAAAGGGGGCGGGGGGGGGGGCTGGGAGAGCTGAGGATGTAACTAAGGGTTAGGGTCCCAGGTTCCATCTCCAGTATGGAAGAGACGAGAGGGCAGGAGAGGAGAGAGGAGGTAGAGTTTTGTTTTTTGAGACAGGGTCTCACTGTATAGTCCAGGTTGGTCCTGAACACACCACTATGTAGCCCAGGCTAACCTTGAATTCATTGCAATCCTGCCTCAGCCTCCTGAGTGTTAGGGTTATGGGTGTTTGCCATCATGTGTGGCTAGTTTTTCTGTAGTAGTAGGGAATCAAACTCAGGGCCTTGTGCATTCTAGGCAAATACTCTTAACAATGGAGCCATATACACTCCCACCCCTCTTGCTACTGTCTTTATAACTTCCTGGGAATCTGATTATTTTGGAATCAAAAAGCTTCAAGAGCGTCTGCTGGCCATGTCTTAAATGATTTGAGCACCAAAAACAATGGAATCCAGTACTCTATACTTAACTCTCAAAGAAAATTTATATCTAATGTACATAATTTGTCTCTACTAGAAGTGCCTGTTGCCCGAGCTCCTTTCTCTTGTGCCTGGTTATTCATAAGTGACAGAAGTAGGCATTCCTTCATGTTTCTCAGGCCCAACAAATGGCTCCAGCAGAAAGGAAAGTTGTTGTTTACCTAATAATGCCAGTTTGTAGAAATGAAGGAACAGGCGTGTCAGGAAATCCATTCTGATCCTAAAGAAATCGCTAATTCAGGCAAAGACTATCAGCCAATGCTAAGACCGATGGGTGAATTTGGCAGGTGCTGGATAATTTTACAATGGCTAGGTGTTCCCCTGCAGGTCACCTGTGGATTGTGGGGAGGAAGGGACATGTCTGTAACTCACGGTTGCAACACCTGGAGAGAAGAAACAGGCCTGAGGCATCTTCCATTGTCCTACAGCGGGAAGAGCACAGCATCTGCACTAAAGACTATCTCTCCCAAAACACAATGTTAAGAAAGCCTTTAGACCAGGGCTTTTGAGACTCTGGTCTGAGTAGCTGACATGCAACTTTCCCTGTAGCTTTTCTGCCAGCCTATCTGTATGCCAGACAGCGGGCCAGAGGGCCTTCCGTGATCAGCGAGGGAGAAGACTACGGGAACAGACTGTGAGCGTAGCTCAGTGGTAGAGAACTCACCCAGCACACAGGGAGGCCCTGGCTTTCAACTCCAACACTGCAAAAAATAAAAACAGATAAACAGATTTTTTAAAGCAGAAAAACATATTTGGAAAGATTTAGTGCCTTATTTAAATAAATCTCAAGGCTCAAAAGAAGATATATAAAGGGCCAACAAGCACTTTAAAAAAAAAAAAAAGCTCAAGATCACTAATCATGAGAGAAGTATCACCTCACCCTGTTTAGAATCGCTGTTATCCAGGGGCTGGGGGTCAGGGGGTGTAGTCCAGTGGTTAGAGCACTTATATAGCAAGCACAAGGCCCTGGGTTAAATTCCCTAGCACCACATAAGCCAGACATGATGGTACATGTCTGTAATCCTAGCAATCAGGAGGCTGAGGCAGGAGGATTGCCATCAGTTCAAGTCCAGGCTGGGCTACGTAGTTCAGGATCAGCTTGGGTTATAAAATGAGAGACTGTCTCAAAAAAAGAAGAATGGCTATAATCAAAAAGACAAATGCTTGTGAGGTGGTGGAGAAAGGGGATTTCTCAACAAGGTTGGAGGATGTAAATTAAAAAGTCATTAAGTGAATAGTATGGGGGATCCTCAAAAAACTAGAAACAGACCTACCATGATTCATAAGTGCCCCTCTTAAGGTATTTATGCAAAAGAATTGAAATCAGTATGCCTAAGAAATATCTGCAGTCACATCTTACCGAGGCACTTTTACAGCAGCCATGACATGGAATCAACCTAGAGGTCCACCCACCCAGGAATGGATCTGGGCATGGGGGCACACATCTGTAATCTCAGCACGCTGAGAGAATTGTAAGTTCAAGGCCAGCCTGCACACTTTAGTGACTTAGCATGTGAACCCACTTCCATAAAAAGGCCTGGGGATGCACTCAGTGTGAAGGCTCTTGAGTTCAGACTCTAGTACAAAACAAAACAAGAGGGGCTGGTTATGTCCCTTACTTAGAAGGGCAAGGCCCTAATTTGATTCCCAAGTACCACATAAGCCAGATGTGGTGGGCAGACACCTGTGATCCCAGTACTCAGGAGCCTGAGGCAGGAAGACTGTTAAGAGTTCAAGGGCAGCTTGGACTACAGAGTGAGACCTTGTCTCAAAAAAAAAAAAAAAAAACGGTGGGGCTGGAGGAATGGCACAGTGGTTAAAGTGCCTGAGTTCAGTTTCCGAGAACCACATAAAGCCGGGTGTGGTGGCACATGCCTGTAATCCCAGCACTTGGGAGGCAGAGGCAGGGGATTGCCATGAGTCCAAGGCCAGTCTGGGCTACAAAGGGAGTTTAGGACCAGCCTGGGCTATAGATCAAGACCTTGTCTTGAAAAAAAATAAAAGCAGAGGCAGAAAGTTTGCTGTTCGTTTGGCCAGAGAATCTTCCATGTTCAAAATATAGAAATATCTGATGTCTGAGGTGGGCTGGAGGAATGGCACAGCAGTTAAGCACTTGGCTTGCAAGCACAAGGCCCCAGGTTTGGCTTCCCAGCACCACATAAGCTGGGCATGGTGGCACACACCTATAATCCCAGTATGGGAGGTTGAGCAGGAGGATTGCTGAGAGTTCAAGGCTAGCCTGGGCTAGATGGTGAGCTCAGGACCAGCCTGGGTTACACAGTGAGATCCTGTCTCAAAATAGGGGTAGCGGGGAGGCTGGAGGAATGGCTCAGTTGTTGGAGTGCTTGCCTTGCGAGCGTTAAATCAAGCACTAGTAACCTGAGTTCAATTCCCCAGTAACACATAAGCCAGGCGTGGTGGTGCATGGCTGAATCCCAACATTTGGGAGGCTGAGGCAGGAGGATTGCTGTGAGTCCAAGGCCAGCCTGGGCTCCATAGTGAGTTCAGGACCAGCCTGGGCTACAGAGTAAGACCTTGTCTCAAAAAAAGAAAAAAAAAACCCACAAGTCTGAGGTGATGGATATGCTAATTACCCTTATTTGATCAATTATACATTGTATATATGTAATGAAATGTCACATTGTGTCCCCTAAATGTTTGCAACTACTGGGTCCTTTAAGAACATATGAAGGGCTAGAGGAATGGCTCAGCAGTTAAAGCGCTTGCCAGACAAGTGCTAAGTACTCAAGTTCAATTCCCCAGCACCACATAAACTGGGTGTGGTGGTACAAGCCAGCCTGTTGTCCTAGCACTCAGGAGGCTGAGACAGGAGGATTGCCGTGGGTCCAAGGCCAGCCTGGGCTCCATAGTGAGTTTAGGACCAGCCTGGGCTACAGAGCGAGACCCTGTCTCAAAAATAAATAAATAAATAAAAATAAAAAAGAAAAGAAAAGAAAAAAGACAGAAAATATGACAGCTGGGGCATGATGTATGTCTGTACACTCAGCGACTGGGAGACAAAGGTGGATTGTAAGTTTCAGAGTTTTAGCCAACCTGAACTACATCTTTGAGACCCTGACTCCAAAAAATAAATAACACATAAATAAATAAAATATTTTTTTGAAACAGTGTCACTCTGTTGTCTGAGCTCACTGTGTAGCCTAGGCTGGCCTCAAACTCACAGCAGTCCTCCTGTCTCAGGCTGAATGCTGGTATTACAGGAATGTGCCACCATGCTTGGTTTATATGGTACTGGAGAATCTAACCCAAGGCCTTGCCCTTGCTAGTCAAGTACGCTAACTACTGTGCTTTTTTTCCAGTCCCCAAATTTTTAAAATATATTTTTAAAATCCATTCAGGTCTTTAACATAAGACAGAAGAAAAATCCAGTCACAGGGTAGGCAAGCAAGAAGTACCATTTAATTTCATAACAGAAATAAGCCATTTTGGAGGTTTCAAAGAGCCACTTTACAGGAGACCACCACATGATATTCTTATTCCCATTTCTGCTGAGGAAGCCCAGAGCTGGCACACATAAACTTGAGGAGATGCTAGATTCCTGGGGCCACTGGGTACCCCACACACTCCCCCAACCTGTGATAGTTGCAGCCAGCCCCAGCCATCACCTGTTCTCCAAACTCAATCCCTGTCAAGCAAGAGCACAAGAGCACCTGCTCCTGGAAACATCTCCCCTGCAGGTTTTCTTCTGCTATCTCTAGAGATGTGAGCCATTCCAAGCTGCTTGTGGTCCAGTGGCATTGTGCCACTGGCCACCCAACACTGCACGTATGGGCCTCTGCCGGCCACATCTATCAGTCCCAGAATCTTATCTTCAGGAAGTCCTTTTCCCCAGAAGTCTCACTGTCTTCCTGGTGATGGGGCCCTCAGGATAGGGTAGGGAGAGACACACATAGTAAATTACAAAACCGAGGAGGCAGCCAAGGCCATATCAATGGCCAGGACCTAAGGCTTCTCAGGTGACCATTAGTGAGACCCAATGACAGGACAGGGCTGAGGAGGGAAGACTTTGACCCCATTCAAAATCTTACTCAAACCGCATAAAACCCTAGAGGGACAGCTGGGAGTGTGGACAGCTCCATATGCAGGCAAGTAGACTCCAGGTGGCCCCAGCCACAAGCAGTCCCCCTAGTCAGACTGACCTTGGATTCTGTGTGCAGGCCCTGTGGTTGCTGCTCCCAGGTGGGCATTCAACCTGTACCCAAGGCCTGTGTGGGACCAGAGGTCTCCCGAGAATGCTGTGCTCCTCATGGGAGGTGAAACTAAAGAAAATCACCAATGCTAGCTCCAAATCTCTATCTACTATGACCTTGGGCAGCCAGTGTCTTACCTCCTGTCCCCACAGGGCATCCACATTACAGAAGCAGGTAAGGTGATCAGAGCAGCTGTGAACTATAGTTCCCAGGAAAGCTGGCACACCTACACCAAGGATCCTGCAAGGAGAGTGGACCGATTAGCTTCTCAGTGGTTAGTGAAGGGTTCAGAATGCTGTGTGTTTCGCAGCCAAATTATCTTGGGCGAAGATAGTTCCTTTTATGGCCACACTGTCACCCTTGCCCACTTCTGACCCAATGTTCCTATGATAACTGAGTAAAAAATTTTATTTCTGTAGTACTGGAGATTGAGTCCAGGGCCTGCACCCTGAGTTGCAGCTGCTTCCCAGCCCATTTTTATTTTTGGTTTTAAGATAGTGTCTGCGGGGCTGGAGGAATGGCTTGGTGGTTAAAGCGCTTGCCTAGCAAGCACTAAGGTAAACACTAGGTACCAGAGTTCGATTCCCCAGCACCACAGAAAGCTGGGCATGGCGGCACATGCCTGTAATCCCAGCACTTGGGAAGGCTGAGACAGGAGGATTGCCCTGAGTCCAAGGCCAGCCTGGGCTCCACAGTGAGTTCAGGACCAGCCTGGGCTCCAGAGTGAGACCCTGTCTAAAAAAAAAAAAAAAAAAGAAAGAAAAAAATGATAGTGTCTTGCTAAGTTGCCCGGGCTATACTCAAACCTGTGGTTCTCCTGCCTCAATGTCCCACTGAGCCAACTCATTTGAAACGAATCTGCGGAGTCCAGTTAGTATCAACCCAAGAGTTAAGCATGTCACCAGATAGCATCCGAGGCCTATAGCAGAGGTTTCTCCACCTCAATCAATGCAATCCATTTGTTATTTCCACCAATGGCTTTCTGAAAAGTGCTTTGCTTTATGACTTTCTTTGTTCTGCAGCTATAAGTACTCCATGAAACTGCTCACATGTTGTTACATAGGATTTGGGGTACCCTGAATTTATGTTCCTGGGCCATGGTCACTCATATTTGGCTCTACAATAAACTATTTATTATTCTCTTTGAGGCAACAGCTGTGTTTTTGCATCAATGTAGTCAATGCCTGTGTCAAGCTGTCAACTCAGTCTGTTCTAACTTTCTCCACAGCTCCGCAGAGTGGGTATTACAAGCGCCCATCCCTTACAGATGGGGAAGCAAGGGACAGGCACTTGCACAGGACCATTGAGTCTGAACGTGGAGAACAGGAATTTGACCTCAGGAGTCTCATCATATTGTCCTTTTTTCTTTTCTTTTCTTTTCTTTTTTTTTGAGACAGGGTCTTGCTCTATAGCCCATGCTGGTCCTGAACTCACTATAGAGCCCAGGCTATCTTAGATTTATGGCAACCCTCCTCTACTTCAGTCTCCTGAGCGCTAGGATTAAAGGTGTTGACCACCACGCCTAGCTTATATGGTGCTGGAGAATCGAACCCAGAGCCTTGCACTTGCTAGGCAAGTGCTTTAACCACTGTGGCATCCCTCCAGTCCCCATCTTGTCCTTTAACCTTTTTTTTAAAAATTGTGTGTGCCCTTAAACCTTTGCAATCATCTACATACCCCTGCTGGCTGTGAGGACTGCCAGAGGGCTCTCCTAATGAGTGTGGTAGGCTGTAGTAGAGTGGCCCCAAAAGTTACAATCAAGTTCCAAACCCTGTTGCTTATGAATGTGACATTCGGAAACAAAGTCTTTGTTGGTATAATTACAGCAAGACACAGTCATCAGTGTGGATCCTGATCCAATGCCTCATGTCCTTACAAAAAGAGGAGTGGCCAGGTATAGGCCTGTAATCCTGGCACTTTGGGAAGCTGAGGCAGAAGGACTGCAAGACTGAGCCCTGCCTGGGCAACTTAGCAAGATCCTGTCTTAAAATAAAACATTAAAATGGGCTGGAGATGTAGCTCAGAATAAAGGCACTGGGCTGGATTCCCAGTAGCACAGAGAAGAAAAAAAGATACAGATGCAGAGAAGTTCGTTTACAGATGGAGGCAAAAGGTCTAGGGGCATGGTTCAGTGGTTAAAGCGCTTGTCTAGCATGTGTTAAGACCCTGGGTTTGATTCCCCAGCACTACATAAGCCAGGCACGGTGGTGCATGCCTGTAATCCCAGCACTCGGCACTCGGGAGGATGAGACAGGAGGATTGCCATAAAGTCTAGGCCAGCCTGGGCTACATAATTTCAGAACCAGCCTGGACTACAGAGTGAGACCCTGTCAAAACAACTGAAAACAAAACACTCAGCAGGCCCTTGTGCATCCACACGTTCACTCGAGGGAAATAAAAGCTTGTCTTCAAGTTAAAAAAAAAATCAAGCACTATAAAACACCACTACTGTAAATAGTCAATACAAACTATATGGTATGCAAATATAAATGTCAGAAAAATAGATAAAATTTACTGATTATTTAAAAAAGTTTTGTAAGGAACCTCAGCCAGAGAAACGTAAAGTTTCTCAAGAAACGCACAAAAGTCACAAAGACTTACACGTCATTGTTGGGCATGGGAGTAAGCCAGCCACATTAGTCCCTGGCTTAGGGGATATTATCTTCCAGCTGAATGGGATGCTTTTCTACGAAACGGGATGTGGGAAGCGGGAGCTAACAGTCTTCTCCCAATATCCTGCCCCAGGATAGACAGAGGGCACCACAGATGACGGGCAGCAGGGCCTTCCTCTTCCTGTCCCTTAACCGGGGTGGGGTGGCCAGCCCTGTCCAGGAGGTTGAGACACACAAGGCCCGAGGTGACAGGAGGCCACGAGAGTGGACAGCGCCTGGTCCGTGGAACAAGCGGAGTCTGACCTTCTCTGCTGGCCTAGCGGAATGCGGGAAAACCGGTTGGAAGCCCGGAGAGCGGATGATTTGGGACAGGGTCTGCAAGAGGCACAGGCTGGGAGGCTGAAGCAGCACCCGGGGTGCAGCTGCGTCAGGGGGCACTTCTGGAGGCTCCGCCCCATCGCGGGGCGCCAGAGCCCCATAGCGCGAGCGGCGCCAGCAGTAAGAGCTACAGGGCCCGTGGGTAAGGTTGTCCAAGGAGGCTCCTTATCCTCCACGCGCCGCTTCGGCCCCTTTAACGAGAAACAGAAGGCGGCCCACGCTACCGGAGACGTCACACAACCTGCTATTTGGATACGGCTGCCCGCCTGAAGCCCGGTTTCCGCGGCGGCCGCTCGCGGCCTCTGATTGGTCTCTGGGAGCGGCACGGAGTGGTAGTTGACTTGCGCCGCACTTGCCCAATTAAAACTCGCCTTGCTTGCGGGGGGCGGGGCGGGGCGGGCGGGGCGGCCAGTGGGAGGCGACGTTGTTGGCGTCCACGGCGGCGCAGCCCCGCAGCCAGTGAAGGCACGGCCGCCACTGCCGCAGGAGGCGCGAGGTACGGGGCTCACGGCGCCGCGGGTAACTGCGCGCTCGGTAGACGGGCGGGGAGAAGGCCAGGACGGCGGGGGCGCCGGCCGGGTGGCCGCGGGCGGACTCCGCGGCCCGGTGGGCCAGAGCTCCGGCAGGGGCGGGGCGGGGCGGGCTTCCTCGTCAGCGGGCGGTGGCCGGCTGGGCCCGGGCGGCGGAGGCTGCGGCGGGCTGCCGACGGCGCCCCGCGTCCGCTGCTCTCCCCTCCCCTCGCCCGCCCGCCCGCCTGCCTCGGGCTGAAGGTCGGCCGCGCTTTGTTCGGGCCTCGCGCGCACGTGCTTCCCGGTGAGCTTGGACCACAAGGGATGTAGCAGCGGGTCCCTTAGAGCGACGTCCCGCGACCTGGCGGGGAGATGGGCTTCGCCTTCGAAAGTCGGGTTGGCGGAGGGAGAAAAGGCCGAAGTGCAGCGCGAGAGAGCTCCGGGGGTCCCGGACTGAGGTCCCGAGGACACTTGACAACCCAGGCTGGGCCGGCCTCGGACCTGTTTAAACTGTTGAAACTCTTTAAGAAGAGATAAAAGAACTTAATGATCCTCACTTGTTATGGCTGGGAAAGTTCTTTGCGTTTCCCGCGGTTCCGAGAGATTCGGACAAGAAGTGTCATTTGTGTGTTTTGCGACACAGAGCTTGGGTGTTTTTTTTTTTTTTTTTTTTTTTTTTTGGTTCGGTTGTTTTTAACCCATTCCTTCCTTTCGGAAGCTTTTGTATTCTTCCTGGCGGAGCCTTGCCTGATAGTGATAAGACTCTCCCACCGTCCGCAGTTCGCGAAGCAGGATGGGGCGGGGGCGGGGGGAGGCCGACCTTGCTTAGTGTCGTGTCCGGTGATGGAGCCCTCCCTCTCCACTCTCCTTTCCAGAGAAATCTATGGGTGCCTGGGTGTGCGCTTTTTCACATCCCCACTCTGCTTTTTTTAATTTTATTTTTTTGCACTTGAAGCAAGCCCCGCTTCATCTTCTTGCGCATAGGTATGCGGTATGAAGACAAGCCTGTGGAAATTATGTTGCGTTAAAAATGTCTAAGTAAGGAGTTTAGTCCTTAAAAAAAAAGTTTTTTTTCCCAGAAATTTGTGCCTCTCTACAGTAGTAACTGTGCCTCCAAATGACGCAACTCTTTAGTACACACACCAGGGGCGCCTTTAAACACTTTTTGTGTGTTAGCCAGTTTCATAATAATTTGTGAGATACCAGAGGTTGCCTGAAATGCTTGGAACCAGAAGTGTTTGAGAGTTTGGAATATTTCAGAATTTGAAAATCACATTAGCCTGTCAAGGATTTCGTAACTTCTTATTGAGAACATGGTAATTCCCTGTTCGCTGTTCTCAGGTAAGTGATAGGATTGAAATCATTCCGATTTCATCTTTTAAGCAGTTGATAGCCCCCGGCAGTAGTTAAAATTAATTTTATGTATTTATTTGTAGTACTGGGGGTTGATCCCAGGGCCTTTGCACTAAACTGTATCTTTAGCCCCCCCCCTTTTTTTTTTTTTTTTTTTTGAGACAGGGTCTTGCTGAGTTGCTCAGGGTAGGCTTCAGGGTAGGCTTGAATTCGTAGTGTTCCTGCTTCACCTCCCAGACAACTGAGTTTACAGGTGCACTCTACCGCACCCGGCTAGAATTAATTTTTAAACTTTTTTCTTTGAGACAGGGGTTGGCTTTTTAATTTAGGCTGGCCTTGAACTCAGGACAATGCTCGTGCCTCAGTCTCCTGAGTGCTCCAATTGCAGGTATGTGCTACCTCAACCAGCTTTAAATTTTTTAAAAAATTACTTATTTGGTACTGAGGATTCAGCCCAGGATCTTTGCACTGAGTTGTGTCCCCAGCCCTTTTTTTTTTTTTTTTTTTTTTTGATTTTGAGACAGGGTCTTGCCAGATTACCTGGGTTAGCTTTCTTCTTTTTTATTTTTTGAGACAAGGTTTTAATGTGTAGTTCAAGCTGATCCTGAGCTCCCTGTGAAACTCACATTGAACTCACATAGCCTGGAACTCACATTTATCTTCCTGCTTCAGCCCAAGTGCTGGGATTATAGGCATGCACCTCCATGCCAATCTAATTTTTATGTGGTCCTGGGAAATCTAACATTGGGCCTTGCACAGATAGGCAAGCATGCTCTTTAACCTCTGAGCTACACCCCCAGCCCTCTCCTGTCTCAGCCTCCCAGAATGCTGGGATGACAGGTCTGTGTCACTGGGTCTGGCTAGAATTATTTCCTTTTAGAGGCTGAGACAAGAGGATTGCCTTGAGTTCAAGTTCAGTCTGGGCTACCAACATAGTGAGTTCTGGACCAGCCTGGACTACAGATCAAGATCTTATCTCAAAAGTTTTAGGCATATAGAATTAAAGAAAAGCTGACGCTAATTTGACTCTTCTAATGCTGGGTAGTGATAAGAAGTAGCTGATGTGGAATTACCAGAAACAGCTCTCTTCCGGCTTCAGCTGGATTTACTATGCTTGTGACCTCCTGGTTAGCATATTTGAACCTCCCTAAACTTCAGTGGTGAGATTTGTCTTTGAGCATATATGTAGTTAGTTACTGGGAGATGATTATTGATGGGTAGTGTTTTGTGTTTGACTGTTAAGGACATTTTTAAGATTTTTTTTTTTTTTTGAGACGGGGTCTCACTTTGGATTCCGGGCTGCTGCTGAACTCACAGTGTAGCCCAGACTGACCTTGAACTCAGGACAGTCTGCCTGCGTAAGCCTTCCCAGTGCTGTAATTACAGGTGTGCACCATCACACCCAGTTTGTGTGGTGCTGGGGTCTTAGTGCTACTGAGCTATTCCTCCAGCCCAGTTTTTTTTTTTTTTAATCTTTTGAGACAGGGACTCTCTCTGCAGCTCAGGCTGGTCCTGAACTCACTATGGAGCCCAGGCTGGCCTTGGCCTCACAGCAATCCTCCTGTCTCAGCCTCTTAAGTTCTGGGGTTACAGGCATGCACCACCATGCCTGGTTTATGTGTTGTGTGGTGCTGGGGAATCGACTCAGGTACTTAGCGCTTGATTTAATGCTTGCAAAACAAGTGCTTTCACCGCGGACCCATTCCTCCATCCCTTTTATTTTTTTCTTTTGAGACAAAATCTTGCTGTATAGTCCAGGCTGGTCCTGAACTCACTGGTGTTAAGCCCAGGCTGGCCTTGGACTCAGAACAATCCGCCTACCTCAACCTCCCAGCGTGCGCCACCGTGCCCAGCTTTTATGTGGTGCTGGAGAATTGAACTCGGCCTTATGCTTGCTTTAACTACTGTGCCATTCCTCCAGATCAGAGATTGTTTTTTGAGACTGAGTTTCACTCCAGGCTGGTCCTGAATTTACTATGTAGCCCACACTGGCCTCGAACTCAAGGCAGTCCTCCTGCCTCTGCCCCCTGAGTGCTGGAATAATAGGTATGCAACACTATGCCCAACTAATCTTTTTGTAGTGCTAGGGATTTGATCCCAGGACCTTTTGTGTGTTTGACAAGCACTTTAATCACTGAGCTATGTCCCTAGTCCTTGAGAAATACTTTGGGATGGTATAGATTTGATTGCATCTGGCAGTCTTTGTTTTTCATCCCTGCCCACTGAAGAAAAAGGCCTGATGATTTACTTTGTTTAATGTTAAGTTTTAAGTTTCAGATTTAATAATAAACATTGTATTTTTATAATGTGAAAACTAAGATCACTTTGTGAACTTTACCTTTTGATCTTGACTGTTGTGTTGCCTTAAATTTTCTCAACTAAGTAGGCTTCTTTCTAAACCAGATTTCATTAGGTAGGTTCAGAGTAGGTAGGATGGGTGGATTGAGATGTCTCCAAATGAGGTACTCATCCTCAGATGAGGAACTCCTCCCAGATAAAGAACTCTTGTGGCAAGTTCATGGCCCTGAGTTCAATTTCCAAGCACCACATAAAGCTGGGTGTGGTGTGGTGGTTTACATTTGTAATCCCAGCGCTGGGGAGGCTTGAGGCAGGAGAATGCTGTGAGTCTAGTGCTAGCCTGGACTACATAGGGAGCTCAGGATCAGCCTGGGCTACAGAGCAAGACCCTGTCTCAAAAAAAAAAAAAAAAAGAAAAGAAAAGAAAAATAAAAAGAAAAGAAAGATCATGTTTTGGAATGGCCAAGGATAAAATTAATTGGTAAAGGTCAACTGTGTAGAAAAATGATTATGCATGATCCATAGAAAACCTAAAACATCACTGCTAAATAATTGTCACCTTTGCACCTCCTGCTTTCAGGGGAGATTTTCTACTTTCTACTTTGAACTGCTCTTTTTGTTTCTGATATGCATTCTTTGACATTCGGAGAATATTAGCCTTGGTTTTGATTTCTCTGGCATAACTTTTATCCCTTGTCCAGGGATAAGACTATTTAAAAACAGGTGAGGTGCTGGTTTACAGTAGAAAACTGTACCCTTTTTTATTTCATTAGTTTTTAGTTTTATTTATTTTTGAGACAGGGACTCCCTCTGCAGTCCAGGCTGACCATGAACTCACAAGATCCTCCTGCCTCAGCCTCCTGAGTGCTGGGATAACAGGTGTGTGCCACCACACCCAGGTTTTTTATATAGTGCTGGGAATTGAATTTAGGGCCTTGAGCTTGGTAGACTAATGCTTTAATCTCTGCACTATTCCTCCAGCCTGCCTCCCTATTTCCTTCCTTCCTTCCTTCCTTCCTTCCTTCCTTCCTTCCTTCCTTCTTCTCTCTCTTTCTTTCTTTCTTTCTTTCTTTCTTTCTTTCTTTCTTTCTTTCTTTCTTTTTCTTTTAGACAGGGTCTTGCTCTGTAGACCAGGCTGGCCTTGATTTCATGGCAGTCCTACTGTCTCAGCCTTCTAGAGCTGGAATTACAGGCATATGTCACCATGCCTGGCTGATTTTTATGTGGTGGTGAAGAATGGAACCCAGGGCCTTGTGCATGCTTTAACCACTGAGTAATGCTTCAGCCTCTTTTTTAAAAAAAATTATTTATTTTTGGTAGTTGGGATTGAACCTAGGGCCTTCAGACTGAACAACACACACACATACTCCCTCCACTTGTTTTTAACGTTTTTTTTTAAACCTATTTATTTATTTGACACTGTCTTAACTCTGTAGCCCACGCTGGCCTTGAACCCATAGCAATCCTGCCTCAAGCCTCCCGAGTGCTAGGATTATAGGCCATGTGTCACCATGCCTGGTTTATGTGGCACTGGGGAATCATACTCAGGTTACTTAGAGCTTTTCTAGGCACGGTCTTTAACCACTGAGCTATTCCTCCACCTCCCCCCCAGCCATTTTTTTATTTTTTATTTTGAGACAAGGTCTTGCTAAATCACTTAAGTTGCTCAGGCTAGGTTTGAACTTGTGGTCCTGTTGCTTCATCCTCCCAGAGTGCTCTGGCCCACCTTATCTGTGTTTTTTAAAAAAGTTATTAATTGCCAAAAAGTTTCTAATGAGACTTAGTTTTTAATTAAACTTTTATACAAGTGCCAAAAGATAATGTGTATGTAAATTTGATTATTAGTCATTAACTACTACTGAAGTCGATTTGTAGTGTCAAGACTGTTTGTGTGAGCTTAGGATCTGGACACTCCCTGTTCCCTTTGTAGTATTTGGTTTTGTTTTTAGACAGGAACTTGCTGTATACCTTTTCTTTCTTTTTTTTTTTTAAATACAAGGCCTCCTGAGCTGCACTCCTAACCCCTCTTTATTGTTTATTTGGGACAGGCTCTTGTTAAATTGCCCAGCCTGGGCAATAACTTGAAATTCTCCTCAGTCTCCCAAAGTACTAGGATTACAGGCCACCAGGCCCTTATCCCTTTGCTTTTTAATTGCAGAGAGTAAAAGTGTAGGTGAAGGGATTGTCGATTGGCAACATTTGTATTTGGTTTGGAAATTTACTTAAGTTACTGGTTGTTTATTTTAAATACATTTTAACTTGCTTGCTGGTTTATTTAATTAATGTGATTAGCTCTTGATACTAGTGAGTGGTGATACACTGAGTAAGGTGTCTGTCAGAGGCAGTGCAAATGGTACCTGGACTGCCTCAGAGCTTCATATGTGGTACAGATTTACAAGTGAGGATGTTGTGATGTTGTGATGTTGTACAGATTTATTCTTAGATGGTGCCTTTGCCCCTCTATGAAAAGGTTCTAAACTAAAGTGTGATGTATTCCTGGAGGATTTGGACCTAGTCTCTGGCTGAGCACTCTACTTAGGTAGTTAGGGTCATCCCTCAGACTATGTGGGCCACATCATTGTGCTTCATAGTGCACTTAGCTACTGTTCCTAATTTAATATAATTGATGATAAGAAATTCTGAAGTCTAGTAAAAACATTAATAACATTAAGTTCATTCAGTACTTTTTTTTTTTTAAATACAGGCTCCTGTTCTAGTTCAGACTGGTCCTGAATTCACTGTATAGCCCAGGCTACCCTCAGACTCACAGCAATCCTCCTGCCTTAGCCTCCCAAGTGCTAGGATTACAAGCATGCGCCACCGTCCCTGACTTTATTTAGTGCTGGGAAATTGAACAAATGGCCTTGCACTTTCTAGGCAAGTGCTCTAACTGCTGTGCCATTCCTCCAGCCTCTTGTTTTTTTTTTTGAAACAGGATTTCTCTGTAGCTCAAGCTGGCCTCGAACCTACAGTGTAGCCTAGGCTAGCCTTAAACTTGGAATCCTCCTGCCTCTGCCTTCCCAGGGCTGGGACTCTAGGCATGTACTGCAGCTCCCACTTTTCATTCAGTTGTCTGACTTAAAGACATTGAAGACATGACAATAAGTATGTAAAAGTTTAGGTTTTGTGAAGTATGGCCACAGTCCCCAGCTTGTGCCTTTGTCTCTCAAGTGGCCTAGTTTCATATTATGTAGTTATGTCAGCTATAGATCATGTGTTTTTGGTTAAAAGTTAGGAATATAGCACTGATGTAGTAGCTCAAGAGTTAGGACACTTGCCTTTCATGTGCAAGGGCCTGGGTTCAGTTCCCCAGTACCACCTAAAAATTAACCAGGTGTGGTTGTACATGCTTATAATCTCAGCACTTTGGAGATTGAAGCAGGAGGGTTGTTGAGTTTGAAATCAGCCTGGCAAGAGAAGGAGACCCTGTCTTTTTTGGGGAAAAAAATCACTTCAGCACCCTCAGCCATCTGGGTTTTTTTCTTGCAATCTTGTTTTCTAGTTTAACTGGTCCTGAACTCTCTCTATGGCCCTGGCTAGCCTGAAACTCAACAGCAGATCTCTTACCTCAGCCTCCTGAGTGCTGGAATGATAGGCATGTGCCACCACACCCACTTTATGTGGTGCTGAGGAATAAGAACCTAGGGCCTTTAGTTTGCTAGGCAAGCACTTTAGCAACTCAGCTAGGTGCTGGAGAAATTACGCAGTGATCACAATTCCCCAGCACCACATACAGCCAGGTGTGTTGGTACATGCCTGTAATTGCAGCACTTGGGAGGCTGAGACTGTAGGATTGCCATGAGTCCAAGGCCAGTCTGGGCTACAGAGCAAGACACTGTCTCAAACACTCTCTCTCTCTCTCTCTCTCTCTCTCTCTCTCTCTCTCTCTCTCTCACTGAGCAGTCCCTCAGCCATCTAATGACCTTTGACAAAGGGGCCAAAAACATGTCCTGGAGTAAATAGACTCTTTACCAAATGGTGCTAGGAAAACTGCCTAGCCACATACAGAAGAATGAAATTAGACCCACATCTTTCATCATTTACCAAAATAATCAAAATGAGGAGATTAGAGGGTGGGTGGGGGTAAAGCCTAGCATGCAGGAGGTCCTGGGCTTGATTCCCCAGTACCACATAAAGATTAGCCAGGCATAGAGGTTCATGCCTGTAATCCCAGCACTCTGGAAGATGAGGCAGGGGGACTGCCAGTAGTTTGAGGCCAACCTGGTCTATGTGGTGAGTTCATGATCAATCTAGACTATAGAACGAGATCCTTTCTCAGTCAAAACAGGGGCTGGAATAGCACAGTGGTTAGAGTGCTTACCTAGCAAGCACAAAGTCTTGAGTTTGATTCCCCAGTACCACCTAAGCTGGGTGTGGTCATGCATACCTGTAATCCTTGCACTCTGGAGGATTGCTGTGAGTTCAAGGTCAGCCTGAGCTATATGCTGACTTCAGGACTAGCCTGAACTAGAGTGAGATCCTGTCTTCCAAAAAAAAAAAAAAAAACTGAACTAAAACCAAAGAGGAAGATAAGTTGGAAATGCTAAGCCTGCTGGAAGTTAAAACAGGAAAAATTCATGAAGACATAGGCATAGGTATAGGCAAAGACTTTCTTAATAAAACATGTAATACACATGAGATAACACCAAGAATCAACAAATGAGATTATATCAAATTTAAAAAGTTTCTCATAGCAGAGTAGAGGAAGAACCAGTAGAATGTGAAAACATTTTTGGCAGCTACCCCTCAGACAGAAGGCTATTATGTAAAATATATAAAGGACTGAAAAAATTAGACTTTCTCCCAAAAAACACCCAGTTACAAAAAATGAGCAATTGACATGAATAGACAGTTCTCAGTATGAATGACCAGTAAACACGTGAAAACATCTTCAGCATCTTTAGCCAACAGAGAAGTGCAAATCAAAACAACACTCAGGTTTCGTCTAACTTCAGTAAGAATTAAAAAAAAACAACAGAAGCTGGTGAGGTTGTGGGGAAAAAGGACCTCTTTTGAGATAGTCTCTCTCTCTCTAGTCCAGACTGGTCTTGAACTCATTATCTATCTCTTGCTGGCCTCAAACACGGCAGTCCTTCTGCCTCAGTCTCCTGAGTCCTGGGATTACAAATGTGTACCACCATGCCTAGTTTATGTGGTGGTGGGTAGTCAAACCCAGGGCTTTGTGCTTACTAGGCAAGCACTTTAGTTACTGAGTTGTGCCCCAGCCCCCCGCCCCAAAAGGAAGCCCGTTAGATTGTTGGCGGGACTGTAAACTAGTAAAACCATTATGGAGGGACTGAAGGAATAGCTCAGCAGTTAAAGTGCTTACCTAGCAAGCTCAAGATCCCGAGTTTGATTCCCTAGCACTACATAAGCTGGGCATGGTGTCATTTGCCTGTAAACCCAGCACTTGGGAGGCTGAGGCAGGATTGCCATGTGTTGAAGGCCGGCCTGGACTAAAGGGCAAGACCTCATCTCAAAAAAAAAAAAAGAAAAAGAAAAGAAAAAAAAGAAAAGACCATTATTGAAAACAGTTTGGAGATTCCCCAAAAAACTGAAACTGAAAATAGATACCACATTTGATCCGCGTATACCTCTTCTCTGAACCTTCCCAAAAGAGTTGATACATGCATACCTATGTTTATAGCAGCACAGCTTACAATACCTAAATCTTGGAAGCAGTGGATATGTTCGTCAAGAGAGGAACGGATAAAGAAGAAGTGGTATATTTAGAATATGGACTGCAGCTCTGCCATAAAGAAAGATAAATTTGAGTCATTTGTAGGAAAATGGATACACCTCAGGACTTTTACGCATCAGACGCCAAAGGTTAAACCTGGCATGGTATCTCTAATATAGAAAACCAAGTCATAGGAAAGAGAAAGAGTAAAGTAAAAGATGGGAGAAAGTAAGACTTTGGCGAGGGAAAAGGATATATGAGAGGATATGAGGGTGGGAAGATGGAGAAGGGAGGTAAAAATGATTAAGATGTAATATGTATGTGATGCACATGCCTTCACATAGACAAAAATAAATCATTTTATTGGAGGATTTTGGAAGTGAGAGTAGGTGTCATCCTGTGGAAGATGAGTCTTCTAGGTCTATGTCTGGAATAGGGTGTTGGCACATTTCACATATACAGACACACATTTTAAGGCAGGGTCTCACCTTGTAGGCCAGGTTGGTCCTACACAACCCATGTTGGTCTAGACTCACGGCAATCCTCCTGCCTCAGTCTCCTGTGTGTTGTATCACAGGTTTGTACCACCTTGTCTGGCTTATGTGCTGCTAGGTATTCAAACCCAGGGCCTTGTGCTTGCTAGGCAAGTGCCTTAACTGCTGAGCTATATACCCCTAGCCTCTGCATTTAGCACATTTTTTTTTTTTTTTTTTAGAGACATTGTCTCGCTCTGTAGCTCAGTCTGGTCCTGAACTCATTGTAGAGCCGAGGCTGCCGTGGGACTCATGGTAATCCTCCTGTCTCAACCTCCCAAGTGCTGGGATTACGGGCATGTACCACCACGCTTGGTTTATGTGATGCCAGGGAATTGAATTTGGGGATTTAGAACTTGACCTAGCTTGTGCACTTTAACCACTGAGCCATTGCTCCAGCCTCTCCTCCCCGCTTTGTTTTGTTTTGTTTTTTTTTGTTTGTTTGTTTGTTTTGTTTTGTTTTGAGACAGTCTTACTCTGAGGCGCAGGCTGGTTCTGAACTCACTGTGGAGCCCAGGCTGGCCTTGAACTCATGGCAGTACTCCTGTCTCAGCCTCCTTAGTGCTGGGATAACAGGTGTGTGCCGCCACACTTAGCATACTTACTGTGCAGTAGTTTGCTATACACTGTGGCTATATAGTGATCAGGGTAGAAAGGGAATGTTTCTGCCTAATTATTTATTGTGGTAGTAAGGATCAAACCCAGGATTTTTACACTGAGCTATGTTCTTGGCCCTTCTTGTCTTTTATTTTGAGACAAAGTCTCGTCACATTGCCCACATCTTGCTTGCCATGTGATATTGGATTAGGCTTTTCAGCTTCCTCACCTACAGACTGAGGCTGTACCATCCTTTGCTAAGCTGATGTGTACATGGGGACTCATTGACACTCTTCAGCCCAGAAATGCTAGTGTGGTAATCTTGTCATTGCTAAATAAATAGCTGGGGATGGAAAGCCATACTAAACGGAGATGTTCACAGACTGTCACCAGAACCTCACCTCAGTTTTTCACAACTGGTAAGTGATTTGTTCGCACTTAGAATTTTGGTGCCAAACGTAGTTACAATGAAAATCTCCCTGTCTCACCACTTTGTGAGTAAAAGCATGCTCTGAACTCAAGAACCCATGATTGCAGCAGATGAAGCAGAAGAATATGAGTTGGGAATAAAATGGTGAGGTCGGCAGGCTAGAAAGTGTAAGAAGTAGGAATCTGGACTGCAGAAGTTGCTATGGGCCTCCCTGAGTCATCTTTGTGGTAGTGATATGAATATGGCCCCCTGGAGGGTAGGGTTTGTTGCATTTTTTTCCTGCTACTTTAAATAATTTATGAAAAAGAATGTATTTCTTTAGTATTTTTGTACATTTTGTTTTGAATGATAAAAACCTAATTGAAGAGAAATACAATTGAGTTAAATGCAAAACAAAGATCAAAACATTTTTTAAAATTTTTGTGAGCATGGCAGAGTCTTGCTTTAATGTAGTCCAGGCTGGCCTCAGACTCATGATCCTCCTGCCTCAGCCTCCTGAGTGCTCGGATTAACAGGCCTGTGCCACCATGCCAGGTTTATGTGGTGCTGAGTATTCGGACTCAAGGCTTTCTAAGGCTTGGTAGGCAAGCACTGAAACTCTTAAGCCCTATGGCCCTTTCATGTGAGGCAATTCCATGTTACTTTGAATGTATTGAGTCAGGTTTTGTTATTACCGAGTTATTTAATAAGAAATCTTTACTACTCATAGGTAGGAATTCACCTAATTCTACCACCCAGAGATAATTGTTTCAAATATGTCTATGAAAATGGGATCATACTGTGTGTTACATGATTTTATGAAACAGTACATTTTCAGCATAGAAGTAATAAAAGATACAGAATGAACAGATAAAAATAGAGTACCACCCTCTACATTAGTTTGAGAACCAGTGTCATAGAAGACAAATCAGGATTGGTTGTTATTGTGAAGTCTAGTTCTTTTTGTGACAGAAATTTTATGAGTAAAATTTGCCATCATAAAGCACACAAATTAATAACTTTTGTTTGTTTTTTTGAGACAGGGTCCTGGTCTGTAGTCCCGGTTGGTCCTGAACTCCCTATGTATCCCTGCCTGACCTTGAATTTATTATGGGAGACCTCCTGCCTCAGCCTCCTGAGTGCTGGCAGTACAGGGGTTCTCCACCGCACCTGGTTTATGTGGTGCTGGGAAGTTGAACCCAGGGCCTAGTGCTTGCTTGCTAGGCAAGTACTTTAACCACTGAGATATACTTTTCGCCCTGATCTGGATCGTTTTCTTCACCCCAGGGAGGTCTCTCCTCCTCCTAATGTATTCCATTCTCCACAGAATCATTATTGAAAAATACATCTAAGCAGATGCTTTTGTCTGTGAATATAATTGTTAACTTTTTTTATTTGTAGGAGATAAAAGCATTCAGATGGCAGATAACAGGTAAGTCTAAATGGACTTTTGTTTAAAATGTGGTTGGTGAGCAAGGGCCAGGCAATATTCCAGTAAGATTTGTAGAGTCAAAATTAAGTGCATTCAGGCTCTAGCTGGTGACTAATTTTTGTGTATATGTGAACTGGTAAGGAAATTGCTTTTGCATCAAAGGTGAATACTGTACTTGGCAGACTGTAGTACAAAGTAATCATTTTGCATCACAGGCCTTAACCACACCTCGTCCTACTCTGGATAATAACACTTAAGTAAATTGATGTGGTCATTATTGGTCAAGGGAAGGGTTTGGTTGTGCTTATTTTTCATGAAGGAAATGGTCCAGGTACTGTAGACTACATGGCTGGCTTTCAGAGAGTGGTGAGCACCATGTTTCACCTGGGCAAAGCTGCTTTGCTTGATTAGAGGAGCAACATGCGTGTTTATTGTTTTGATATGAGGGCTGGGAGCAGATATTTAAGAAACAAAGTTGGAGAAATGAAAATTAAAAGCTTAGGCAAGGGTTGCAAATAGAGACACTTAGTGTAGCTGGCCTGTGCTTTGGCGTAAGAGGGATTGCTGAGTGGTAGATGCTTTTTCGGAACAGGGCAGAGATCTGTCACGTAACACATGTGCACGTTATTGTTCTTTTTGGTCTCAATATGAAGTTTTTGTAGAGAGATCCCTGTTAGTATATTGAAGAATGAAGAAAATTAACCACTTGTGCTTTTGTCTTCAGAACTACCTTTATGATAATACTTTTTAAACTTTTAGTTTTTCAGATGGAGTTCCTGCAGATTCTGTGGAAACTGCTAAAAATGCAAGTAACACAGGTCAGTTGCACACAAAACAGCAGTCCATATATAGGGCAGAGTGTCTCCTACTCTCTGGATCAGATATTGTAGTAAGCGATTTCAGTTCTTCAAAGATTTAAGGGTGAAAGTCATTGCCTTCTTTAAGTTTGTGATAGGTGTGTTGTTGTCTCCCTTGCTTTAGATTATATACTTCAGGTATATAGTTACTATATACCTGACATACACAGGAGAAAAGGTTCAGTTTGGCTCATGATTTCAGAAGTTCCTGTTCAAGGTCATCTGACTCCTAAGACAGAAACAGGAAAGCTCCTTACCTCATGACAACTAGCTGGCAAAGAGCAGGGAAAGAGCTACAGAAAACATGCACCCTTACTGGAGGCACTACTCATTGATTAGAGAGAGCTTACCTAGGAAACACAGTGCCCTGGGTTGATTCCTCAGCTCCATAAAAGCTGGGCATGGTGGCACATGCCTGTAATCCCAGCATTTGGGGGATTGAGGATTGCTGTATGTTCAAGACCAACTTGGGACCAACTTGGTCTGCATAATGAGTTCAAGACTAGCCTGGCCTACAGGGTGAGACCTTCTCTCCAAGAAGGAGAAACATACCTTCAAATGCAGGCCTTCATGGACCTACTTCCTCCAACTAAGTTCCAACTCCTTATGGTCCATTTGCCTATGAATGCATCAATGGTTAAATCCATTGATGTGGTTAGTACCCATACATTCAAGTCATTTCCCTGTCAGTCTCCCTCCCTCCTTCCCTCCCTTCCTCTTTCTCCCTCTCCCTCCTCTCCTTTCCTTTCCCTTCCTTTCCCTTCCCTCCCTCCCTCCCTTCCTTCCTTTCTTCTTGAGATGGGGTCTCCCTTGGTAGCCCAGGCTGATCCTGAACTCACTGTGGAGCACAGGCTGACCTTGGACTCACAGCAGTCCTCCTATCTCAGCCTCCTGAGTGCTGGGATGACAGGCGTGTGCCAACATGCCCTGCTTATGTGGTGCTGGGGAATTGAACTCAAACTTGGATACTTAGCATAGCATTCTGGTGCTTAGTACTTGACTTAGCTCTTTAACCTCCATTCCTCCAGCCATTCCTCCAGCCCCTCTAGGTGTTTCTTAACCCAGTCACATTGACAGTCAAGATTAACCTTAATGGTAGGAAATTCAGAGTCTGGAAATATAGGGAACTATACAGTGCCCTTCTTTCAACTTCTCTCACTCAACTTGAGTATCAAACACATGACTAGTCTTCCCTTTGTACCTTTAACTTCCCCTGCTTATTTTGAAGGGAATTACATGTGTCATTGGATTCATAAATTCATAGATCCGATGTTTATCCTGATTAAGAAGCCTTTATCTCTGTATTTTCTCTAGCTACCTAAAGGTGAGTTATAAATACACTTTCTCCTAAAATAGTTAAATGCAAATTTCCTAAAAAATGGAATGAATACTTCTATCTACAGTGTCATTGTTAAAACAAAAAACTGAACATTGATTAGTATTGTTACCTAAAGTTCCTGTTGTCCTAGTTTTCTCAGCAGTTCTTTTCACATCATACCCAAGTCTTAAGACCTACTCAATATTCATGCATTGTGCTTAGTCACATCTCTTTGTTCTAGTGTCATTACCTTCTGGCACATCAGGATGTTCAGAGCCATAGTTGTCTAGAATGCCCAGAGCCCTAGCATTTCATCCTGGTGCAACCTGGGGTAAATATTTTGGTGAAAATGACACAGAAGTAACATAATGCAGTGCATTTCGTTGAAAGGTATAAGGTATCAGCTTGACCACCACGTAAGGACCCCGAGATCAACAAGTCTGGATTAAGATGGCATCTGCCAGTCTAGACTTCTCCTTGGTCAAGGTCATTTGTCCTTGCAGGCACTCTGTTGGGTGGATTTGGATGTCCTCACCTTTAGATTCACAGATGCACTTGGTGAACCAGTAATGGCGTTGCTTGCGAAAAGGTGCCTTTTTGATGCACTTGGTGAACCAGTAATGGTGTTGCTTGCAAAAAGGTGCTTTTCCACTTCTGTCAGTCCTGCTATACATCACCTACTGAAGAGAGCCTCTTAATTAGTGTCACCAAAGGCTCATAGGGTTATGTTACTCAGTGCATTATCAGTTACCATGTGTTACTCTTTTTGATGTGCAGATTGTCTTGTTTGTCCACTTGAGTTTCTTCAGACTGTCCTCCTAAGTCCTTTGACATAACCTCCATCAGTTTTTAAGTTCTTCTAACTTTGTAGCACAGTGTGATACTCTTCTTGACCTTAAACTTTTCTTGCCCCAGACATGAAATCCAATACTTATTCAAAAGACTTGGTTTCTTTTCATGAATAAAAGTAACTAGAAACGAGAATATAGATGATACATGTCATTATTTCTTGCCCCTTTAAGTGAACAGAGCTAGAGATGTTATTCTTTGAATATGAATATCCTGGTACTACTTAACAGATTGTACATGTGGCCTAGAGGAATGGCTCAACAGTAAAGCGCTTGTGTAGCAAGCTCAAGCCTCGAGTTCAGATTAAGCTGGGCATGGTAGCACGTGCCTGTAATTGTTGGTAATCCCAGCGCTCAGGAGGCTGAGACAAGAGGATTGCTGTAAGTCCAAGGCTAGCCCGGGTTACATAGTGAGTTCAAGATCAGCTTGGACTATAAAGCAAGTCCCTGTCTCAAAAAAAAAAAAAAAACCCTACAGTATGTGCAGTTTTATATATACATTAAATATGTGAATACAGTGTCTCAAGTTCGTGTTTGTATTAAAATTGAGTGCTTGTTTGATACATTTCGCTTGCCCACATCATGTGAGTGTTCCCAAGAATGTACTGTCCTCTTAGTAAGGGAAGGGTGCTATTAAGTTTCAGTATTATGTCATTCAGAGATAAATTATCTGACAAACATGTTAAAGGCTATATTGTGAGCCAGGTATTGCCCCACTCCAAGGTAACAGGTGAGTGAAGAATAGTTTGCCCCCAGTCAGTGTCTTACTTGGAAGCAGGCATTCAAATAAAAATAACTTTAATATTATAAGTCCAGTACGAAAGTATATAAGCTGTTGGGAGGGTAGGGTGGCCAGGGAGTGCCTAATGGAGGTGATGGGTTTAGGAGGAGAAAGCCATTCAAGATAAGGGTGAGCAGGATATGCAGGAGAAACTTGAAAGAACAGTGTGGACAAGAGGGCTGATGCAAGATGGCTTTCCCAGATGAGAAGTGAAAGGCAGCACAAATGAACAGATGCTGTTGTACTGTAAAGAGCTGAGCTCTTTCTTGTCCTTGGCTTCTGGATACTACTGTTGCATTTGGGCAGGCTTAGGTAATCCAAGACAGACCACCTGAGCTTGGCCAGTGAGAATGTCTTTAATCATTGAGGTCAGGGCTTAGCCACTTTCAAGAACCAGAATCTGTCCGTGTCTCCACTTGACTCACAAAGCATAAATGCTTTTAAAACAAAGTTTAACTATAAACCAGGCATGGTGCCACATGCATGTAATCCCACTATTCAGGAGGATTGCTGTAGAGTTTAGGGCCAGGCTGGTCCACATAGTGAGTGTAGAACCAGCCTGAACTGCAGATCAACACCCTGGTCTCAGAAAAAGTTAATTTTTGGAATTTTAAGAAGTCCCTTGCTTTGTTTGGAAATTAGCTATAAACAAAGCTGGGTAGATACTTGTTGCTAATTCCTGAGTTTTCTGTGGTGGACATGTTTTAAATGTTTTTTGTCTTGTTTCTGTCTCTTAATAGAGAAGCTCACAGATCAGGTGATGCAGAATCCACAAGTTTTGGCAGCTTTACAGGAACGGCTTGACAATGTTCCTCATACTCCTTCCAGTTACATTGAAACGTAAGTATGCTACTGAAAAGACGTGCCACTTACAACAGTAAAGAGATAGTAACCCACTTTTACTGCCTCAGAGTAGTAATAGTATTTTTTTGTTGTTGGTGTTTTTTTTTTTTTTTCCAGTACTGGAATTGGACCCAGAGCCTTCTCAGTAAGAGCTACATCCCTGTCCCTTGGATTTTGTTGTCGTTATTAAATAAGGTCACCTGTTTCACCACATTTTACATTCTGGGCTTAAATTTGTGATTCTCCTGTCTCAGCCTCCCAGAGTGTTGAAATTACAGGCATCAATTTTATTGTTTTTTATTTTTAAAGCTGCCCAGGCTAGTCTCATATTATCAATCCTTCTGCTTCAGCCTCCGAGTAGCTGGTGTTACAGGTATAAAGTACTGCCCTTGACATATATGTGGGGTAATTTTTCAGGTCAGGGTTTTGCTCTGTAGCCCAGGCTGGTCCTGAATTCACTATGGAGCTCAGGCTAGCTTGGATTCGTGGCAGTCTTCCTGTCTCAGCCTCTTGAGTACTGAGATTATAGGCATGTGCCACCATGCCCAGCTTATGTGGTGCTGGGTAATAGAACTCGGGCACTAAATACTTGTTTTAGTGCTTGCTAGGCAAGCGCTTTAACCGCTGAGGCTTTCCTCCAGCCCTATTTGTTTTTTAGTACTGAAGATTGAACTATGAACTTTCACGTGGAGCCATGTTTTGAGTCCATTTTCTTTTTCATCAGGCTTTTTTCTCTCTTTTTGAGATAGGATATTGCTCTATAGCTGAGGCTGGTCCTGAACTCACCGTGTAGCCCAGGCTGGCCTTGGACTCAGGACAATCCACCATTTTTATTTTTGATTTTGAGACAAGGTCTTGCTAAATTGCCCATATTAAACTTGAATTTGTTATTGTTTAATTCTTTTGGTGCTAGGAGTCAAACTCAGGGCCTTCCACCTGAACTACATTCCCAGTCCCTTTTTATTATATATTTATTATTATTTAATATAGGGTCTTGCTAAGATGCCCTTGCTGGGCTCAAACTTGTAAACTTGTGATCAGCCTCCCTGAGTGTTCCCGTCAACAGGCCTGTACCACTGGGCCTGAGTTGGACTTGAACTTGAACTCCTCTTTCCTTAGTCTTCAGAGTGTGCTGGGATAACAGGCTTGTGCCACTATGGCTGGCTGGCCTGTATGATTTTTAATGCACGGACATTTCCCGCGGACTGCAGTCAGGTACTGGATCCAGAGGTGTTTTAATGCCCTGTACTTGGGCTGACTGGCTTTCTGCTGGAGGAATAATGAGAAGGTGGTGTCCTTCCAGACACACAATGTGAACACACAGTGCCATCTTACGGCAGTTCAGAGAACTACACGAATCGTTGAAATTGCACATTGCAGGGAGATAGATGTTGGCCGAGATCAGAATGTTGTCTGCACTCCTAAGTTAGCTAAAAGAACATTGTTCTTTGCACCTGCATTTGTGGGCCATCACTGCTGCCTCCATGATGCTGCCCTTTTGTGCTGTATGCCTCTTTCCCTGGGCACGGAGGACTTGAGGTTGCTGACTACAGTTCAACTTACACCCTGCAGCTTTGGCTCTTTAGGACCCTCTCTTTGTATGCATATAGTTGCTAACTACAGCCTCCTGCAGCCGCATAAGCCCTTCATCCGTAGTGTGCTGTTATGGGGCTGTTACTGAATTCCTTACTGGTGAAATAAAGGAAGACAGCCTGGAAATATAAGTTGTACGATGTCTGAAGGTAAAGGATTTGTAATGAGTGGGACACAAGCTAAATCAGTGCAGAAATTTTCGGTGTTAATGGTAGTATTTTTCCCAACATTTGAGAGCCCTCATGAGGGCAGAAAGTTGAAAAATAGGACATCAGCTCCCAGTTTTGTGGTTGAAGTTACCGAGTGAGGGAAAGAGGGCCCTGTAAGGGACTGTCACTGTATAGAGAACCATGTTGGAGAAGAAGATGCTCCATGACGTTTGTTCTGTCAAAGAAGTTAGCTTTCAGGTTACAGGCAAGTCAGGAGGGAAGGATACTGACTGCACACTCAACACAGATTTCCTAGACTGGGCTTTATATGACCATCTAATGTATTTTGTTTTGAGCTGAGGAGTGAGCAGCACTTTAGTAGAGGAGTTGGTGGAGCTCAGCACAGTCCCGGAACACCAAGAGCTCATTACTTTTCTTGAGAACCTCATAAGTTTTGTCAAGAGCCAAAAAGGTCTTCAGAGACATTACATTAAAGGCCTTCATTTTTAAGTAATTTTTTTGAGACAGTGTCCTTGCTCTGTAGTCCGTGTTGGTTTTGAACATAGTGTGTAGCCCAAGCTGGCCTCAAACTCAATAGTACTCCTTCCTCAGCCTCATGAGTGCTGGTATTACTGGCATGAGCCACCATGCTTGGCTTTAGTGGCCTTAATTTTAAGGCAAGCTTTGGCCAGTGAGCAAAACCTACCCTGACAGTACACATACATCCTTTAAATGGTTACATTGATCTCATGGAAAAAGCAGCAAATGTAAATTATCGCTGTTGGACTTTATTGTATTTTTTTCTCTACTGATTGTTTCACGATTTTTATATACTATAATGACAGATAAATTGTCTTATTCTTTTAAAAGTAGAATAACCAAAGACCTCCTCTCTAGCTTGCATGCATGAACCTGTGACAGCATACCTTTGCTTTTTACAAGAAGCCTGTGATCTTGTTGTGTTGCGTAGTGAATGTGATGACATGCCCCGCCTGGGATACCATGTTGGCTCTTCTGTGGGTCTACCTGTCATCTTTCTGAAAGGGATATGCCAATACTGGGCTGCCGTCTAAAGTCTGGTCAAAGCTTGTTGGTGCCCCCCAGGGCTGTTAATTAAATATCCATTGGAGAGGGCCCACTGGAGGTTTGCTTTGTCTACTTAAAGGATTCTTGGGGTAAATCTGTGGTGGCATATGTCTTAATCCCAGCTCTCAAGAGGCTGAGGCAGAATTAATTGCTGTGAATTCAAGATAAGCCAGACCGTGGAGTGAGGCTCTGTCTTGGTGGGGGGAAGAGAAGAGGGAGGAAGGTTCTTTGGGAATTACTTAATAAGTAAAGGATGGTGGGGAAGGAGTTGCTGTATGTGCATACTGGGGATTAAACCCAGACCCTCATACATGGTGATTAGAGTTTTGCAGAGTACTTTTTGAAGACTAGGTTGATGGACTGTCGTAACTGCAAATTCGATGTATTATTTTTTTCTTTTGTGGATTGCTGTTTTAGCTTCCTCCCTCATCTCTTCCTTTTCTGTTGGATGTTTGTTTTAATGGTTTTCAGGTGCTCTTCATAGTAGCAATATTAATTGTATTTTAACCTAAATTAACTTTAATAAAATTGAAATGCATGTCTCTTATTTTTACACAAGTATGTCTTATTATCTCTTCCTTTTCCAGCTTACCCAAAGCAGTCAAGAGGAGAATTAATGCACTAAAGCAGCTTCAGGTGAGGTGTGCACACATAGAAGCCAAGTTCTATGAAGAAGTTCATGACTTGGAGAGAAAGTATGCAGCATTGTACCAGCCTCTCTTTGACAAGGTAGAAAGCACTGTGGATACTTTTTTTTAACCACTATTTTTATTATACATATGTAATACATAGTACTTACAATGAATTTGGGTATTTTGTGTGTTGATACTTTTGATTAGTGTTTTAACTCTTCCTAAGTTGAGGTGAGGTGTGCATGTTTACCCAGGAAATCATTAAATAGGTCTTTTTAGAGACATTTATAGATCTAACTTACTACTTAAGTTTCCAGGTAACCTGAAATTTTAATGATCCTTGTTTTTTATGCAGAGAAGAGAGTTCATCACTGGTGATGTGGAGCCAACAGATGCAGAGTCAGAATGGCATAGTGAAAATGAAGAAGAGGAGAAGTTGGCTGTAAGTTTTTATTCAATGAGTATAACTTGTGTTCCGCTAAAAGTAACATTTTTGATGATTGTTAATCATAGCCAAAACTGCCCAGAGAACAGCATTTCTCTTAGTAGGTATTCCTTCTCAATTGGGTTGGAGTCTCCCATGATACTGTCTAGTGCCATGGTACTGTCAGTTTCCATGATAAGTGAGATACAGCCCCTTCTCAATCATTTGTGCAGCATTTTGTTGAAATAAAGTATCAGGAAACCAAGATTTATTACAAAACCAAGGGCAATGTTAGTCCAGAGAAAGTAGAGGTCAGCAGGGAAGCTGTACACCTGTATCCGCAGGTGCCGGGAGGCTTGGGGTGTCTGGAGACCTTATGGTATTCTGCTCTGTGATGGTGACGTGGGCGCCTTATGAAACACACTTAGCTATGAGCCGTGGTGTCTAGACTGGTAAGTGAGGAGGTTAGTGTTGTGCTGTGCCTTATCCTCGCCCTCTGATTATAGCCCTTTTCTGGTGATTTAGTACTATGCCATGCCCTTTCCCATGAAAAATCTCAACATACTACAAGATTAACTTTACCAGTCTTGTAAAAAAAATTTTGGTGTTGAGGATTGAACATAGGCTTCATGCATGCTAGTAGGCAAGTACTCCACCAGTAAGTTATACCTCCTGCCTGTGTCATTCTGATTTTATACTTGGAAACAAGTAATTTTTATCCTCTGACACTAAATTTTTTAAGACTTTTTTTTTTTTTTACATTGGTTATTTTATGTAGCTAGGTATGTGTAGTATTGATCATTTGAAGATAGGTGGAACCTGGCCTGGTTAAAGCCATGGCTGTGGATGAGTATTAACTATAACTTCACTCCTTAAAACTCAGGAATGAGTCTGCCTTTGCTAGTTGAAAAAAGTCCTGCTTGACTACTTCCTCCTAATAATCCCATGTGACACAGCTTTCAGAATTTACTCAGTTTGTTAGAGCCATGACTAACCCCCCCTCCATCTGCCTTTAACCAGGGGCCATGATGTTAACAAGACTATCCTATAAGGTACAAAGTAGCTTTTCTGGTTATCACTTTGGTATTTGTTCAGGGCTTGTGTACTCACCAGTATAGCTGTCTCCTGGTAGCTGGACCTCCAGATGCAAGCAGTTTCTTGTTGCTGAATACTGGTGCCACATACTTTTTTTTTTCAATGTCTCTTTTTTCCCCCTATAACTCCCCCACCCTATTTTAACCAGAAGTCTGATTTTTAAAATTTTTATTTATTTATGTATTTGAGACAGGGTGATTCCAGGCTAGCTTTGGACTCACAGCAGCAGTCCTCCTGCCTCAGCTTTGTGGGTGCCGGGAATACAGATGTGTGCCACCATGCCCAACTTTATGTGGGGCTAGGGAGTCAAACTCAGGGCTTTGCACTTGCTAGGCAAGCACTTTAACTGCTGTGCCATTTAATTTATTTTAATTTAAACCTATTGCTTCACATACAGAGGTCAAGTACATTTATCCTTTCCACCTGAATAGTAACAGATGCAGTGTACACATGTGTCCCATCTCCAGCCTGATGCAGAGTCTTCATTCTCACCCAGTAGCTGGTAGTTCACCAAATCAGCATTTGACAGCTTTTCTAAATCTAGTGACATTTTGCCATTTCTTTAGCTTTTTCTCCTTGATGTAAAATTTTGCCATGAGACTCCAGCTAGTTGTGGTACCTTAATTGCTTTTTCTTTCCATGGCTTGGAGATGCAATTTTGTCTCCAAGGAAGAGAAGGTCTTTGTGTAGGACTTAGAAATTATATTCTCCATTAAGCCTTTGAGCTCTTTGTATATTTGTTTTTTTTTTCTTGATAACTGTTCTATTTTGCATCTTCATTTTGTAGGGAGACCTGAAAAATAAAGTAATCATAGCTGAAAAAGAAGAAGCAGCAGCTGAAGAGCCAAATCCCAAAGGAATCCCAGAGTTCTGGTTCACTATCTTTAGAAATGTGGATATGCTAAGTGAGCTAGTGCAGGTAAGTGGACTGGGGAAACTTTCTGGTTCTCTTGCAAAGTAATTTGCCTATGATTTTATTCTAACATTGCTTATGTGCGTACTAAGAGTACTGGGCTAGGAGCATAGTTCAGTGGTTAAAGCGTTTGCCTAGAAAGCACAGGGCCCTGGGTTTCATTCCCTAGTACCACATCAGCTGGGTCTGGTGGCACACATCTGTAATCCCAGAACTCAGGAAGCTGAGGCAAGAGGATTCTCATGAGTTCAGGACCAACCTGGGTTACAGAGTGAGACTCTGTCTCAAAAACAAACAAACAAAAAACCAAACAAACAAGAAAAAGTGCTGGAGTCCTGAGGAACTGGGAAAAGCACTTTCTGTTATATGTACTTATCCAGCTATCCTAATCCCCTGGGAAGAGGTCTTGGCTGGGAAGGCCTCTGATCTACCGAAGCTCTTGGGCCAAGGATGGCAGCCCACCCCCAACCAAAGCTTGTCAGTCCATTCCATTTGTACCCTGTAGAGGCCCACTACTTGACCCTTAGGAACTTGTTCTCAAGTTTATCCCTTTCATGTATTACTGTGGTGGAGCAGCAGGGAACCTGAGGCCAAGAGGCAATAGATGTGAAGAGTCCCTTTAATGAGAAGAGCAATGTATTTATGTACACACCCATTCAGTTCTCAAACAAGCCTTTGTGCAGTTCTTGTTTATTGTATTAAAATATGTAACAAGTTGCTAATATTTTCTGATTATTGCCCTTGAATCAAATCTCTTTTTTAAAAATGGCCAACCTATCTGGTTTTTTTTTTTCCTTTGTTTTCATGTCCACTTTTCTGTAATGAAATAGCCAATAGGCCAATAGGTAACATTTGACTTTTCCTGAAAAGAGTCAACAGCGAAAGTTTCTAGGATAAGACTATCCCAGATTTCCAGGACAGTCATGTTCTTCAGGTTTTCATTTTTCCCATGTCACAGAAATGTCCTCATTTGTGCTTGGGCTTGCTCTGAGAAGTTAAAGCTCTACTCTGTGCCTGAGTTGGCACAGTACTTCTGCAGTGAGAATAGCTGCTCTTCTTTTCAAACGACTATTGCGACTATAGAGAAGTTTAAAAATCCATTTTTAGTGGTTTTCAGAAATTTGCTACATTGATACCTCCATCTACCTTACTTGTCCTTTACCCTAAGCTGAAACTTCAGGGATAGAAAGAGTACATGTGTCTCCCAAGCCAGAGAGACATCTGTTGTAGAGCAGCTTCAGTTTTTGTGACCTGAGATGTCTTTGTGTATGAAAAGATGAGAAGACTGATAGATACTTTTAAAGAATGCATGCAACAGATGTTTGTTGACAAAATTTAGTGCTTACCAGTTTTTGTATTCTTACCTCAACTGTATGTTAAAATTACCTTTTGATAAATATAACATCAATGTCTACCCTACTGCTACTGAGTTGATGAGACTATCAAGGATGGGAGGATGGGTTGCTGGGAATAGAATGCAGGTTCCTGAGCATGCTGGCAAGTGCTCTGTCAGCTGAACTATACCTTCAGCCCTTTAGGTGTGTTTTTAGAAGCCCTTCATGTGATTTTTTTAGTAAGAAAATATTTATTGAGGCAGAGTCTCACTTTGTAGCCCAGGCTAGCCTTGGACTCATAGCCATCTTCCTGCCTCAGCCTCCCGAGTGCTGGGATTACAGGCATGTGCCACCATTCCTGTCTTTATGTGGTGCTGGGGAATCAAACCCTGGGCCTTGTGCTTGCTAGGCAAACGCTTTACACTGCCATTCCTCCAGCCCCACATGATCTTGATGTGCCCCCATGACAGGTGTCTTACTCTTTCATTGCTGGGATATAATACTTGACACCCACAACTTAAGAGATGAAAAGTTTATTTTAGCTCACAGTTTCAGAAGGTCTCAGTCTTCATTGGCAGCCAGCAATTCTGGAATAGGTTTGTGGAGAGCCTAACCAGAGACTAGCTCTGTATTGCTTGGAAGGCAGGAAGCTGAGGAAGAGAAGTGTGGAGCTATGGTGTACCCTTTGGGTCAGGTCACAGTGACCTTCCCCTTCCTACCAGGTCCCACCTTTTAATAGCACAGAAAATGAATGGATTGACCCTCATGATTGAATCTCCTTCCAAACATATAAAGCTTTTGGGAGATAGAGGGAGTATTCCAGATCTAAACGCTATTTGCAGGGTGGAGCAGAGGCTCAAATTGTTTTGATTTATTTTGATTTTGAAGACTGGATGGGAGGCTCATGAAAATACGAGTTGTCAATCTGGATTAGGGCAGGCCTTATATAGGGTCTGCTTTTTCATGTGCCTCTGGGTGATGGCCGACGTTACTGGGTAGTGTGACGCTTTGAGTGAAGTTGTAATGAGATAGCATTTTCATTGCCAGAATTAGGTGACTGACTTCTGGTGAGCCTCTTGTACACAAAAGTCTGCTAGACCAGCTATCTGGTAGTTTAGATGTGAGAGGCTTTTTTGTAATACGGCCTAAGCTTTCAAGAGCCTGACACTTGTCTTCATATCTTAGTGTGGGGTGTCCTTTTATTGTCCCCACACTTTTGAAGTAGTGTTAATGGTTCAGTATCTAAGCTATAAAATGTCTTTCTGCATTTTGTTTTAAAATTATAAGTAGATATTTGGGGAAATCAAATATCATTTGTTTTATTAGCAACCAGATAGCAGATGATAGTAAGGTTAACTTAGGAAGAACCTGTCTCAAAGTAGATTTCACTTTATCCAAATGTCAAATTCCAAAGACAGGGCTGACTTGTAATACTTTAGTTTTGCACATGGGAATAACTAAAATAGATTCTGAAAAGACAGCCCGGTGTCACAGGCTTGTAATCTTAACACTTTCGTAGGCTGTAACAGAATCGTAAGATCTAGCCCGTCTTGCGCAACTTAGTGACTTAGCAAGACTCTGTCTCATGATTTTAAAAAATACATAAAAATAAGTTGGGGATACAGCTCAGTGTGAGTGCCTTGGACTTGATCCTGGTAACAGTGAGAGCGAAAGTTGATTCTTGAAAGTGGAGTTGTGGAATTTGGATATAGCAACTTTATAATCTGCATTTCTGAGATGATCTGGCATTTACTTTGTAAACATTGCATTATGCTTTTGGATGTGTAAAATTTTCTGTCCACAAGTTACCTGGCTGGCTTAAGAAACTAAGAACATAACATCAGTTTCACAAATTTAGGCTCAGTATCAGAGGGTACTGCTACTTTGAGTAGGAGTTTGAAGCCCCTTGATCATCTGATTGGAAGATGTACTAGTGAAAACATGTATGTCAGAGCCAGATGTGGTGGCCCACAAATGTAATCCCAGCTACCCAGGAAGCTGAGGCAGCAGGATCACAACTTTGAAGCTAGCCTGGGTAACTTAGCAAGAGCCTGTCTCAAAATTTAACAAAAGAAGGATGAGGGAGGGGCTGAGGATATATACTCAGTTGAAAGGCCTGGGCTTGATCCCACCTCAGTACTACCCCCCCCCCCCCCCCCCCCCAAAAAAAAAAAAAGTCAAAAGGACTGACAGTGTAGCCTAGTGCAGAAACCCTGAGTTCATACCCCAGGACCACAAAGCAAAACATACAAATCATTCTTCTTGGTAGTTGAGAGCTAAGCATTTGTACCAAATGATTCTGGCATTGGGATATAACTGTGTGACTGCTTTTTATTTTTTTTCTTTCTCCTGCGACCTGTGTGACTGTTTTTGCTGATACGGCCTCTGGATCACTTTTTGTCTATAGTGTCCTAGATGCCCTTTTGCTGTTGCTGCTTTTTTGTTTTGTTCTGTAATGTCAAAGAGAACTTAAAACTGAGCAGTTGTAATTACCAGATTGTATTCTTAAAATTTACTGTAATCTCAAGTTTTGAGTTCACTACCAGGCTTCAGAAGTGAATGTAAGGACTTGTCACTAATGTTTTGGTCACAAGAATTCAACTCTGCTTTTTCTCTTGTGAACTCTAAATGACAGGTTTCAGTAAACTCTAATTAAATAATGGTCATTTATCAAAGCGTACGGTCACATGTAAGGATCATAAGCTCTTGCAGGTATGACTTAGATGTGCTTTGTGAGTCTTCTAGGGTGTGACTGTTGAGGATTTGGGATGTTTGCTATAAGTGGGGAAACTAGCTGTGAAGATCAGTAGTTGCTGGTTTTAGGTTTCTGCTTTGTCTTCCCCAGGATGCAAAGCACCAGCTGTCTTGGTTGCTGTCACTTCTGGTATCTATTTTTTGTGATAGCGGAAGGGCAGTGATCCTGCTGCCTCCATTGGAGGCATGTAGGTATCCATGGTATTTTCCTTTTGGTCACCATTGTGCCAAGCAGAGAGACATGGTGCCTGGTTCTTAGCACATTGTTGCTACCACCCCAAGAAGCCTTGCCTGTGAATCTATCTGAATAGATTCCTGGAAGTTATTACTTGATGAGGTCAGAAGTTTGACAGGGCCAATGTCTAACATCTGGGAGTATATGCCTGTAATGTGATAGAGATTTTTTTTTAAAAAAACAAGTAGAAATTCTTTTTTGTTTCCTTTTTTTTAAAAATTAGGAATATGATGAGCCAATCTTGAAGCACCTGCAGGATATTAAAGTGAAATTTTCAGACCCTGGACAGCCTATGGTGAGTAACCACTGAGCCGTTGGTTAGCTTGGGACCTAGGCCAGAATAAGAAAATCAGACCTTGTTACTCGCTGCTGAGCAGCTGCGAGGGAGACTGCATAACAACAGTCCGCTACCAGTTTGTGCTTCCTTCAGTTCTGCAGTTGGGAGTCTGAGCTGAAAAATTAGAACACAAGTACTACATGTCCTACTCCAGGTCTGTGGAACTGGGTGGTAACCAGAGCAGGAGTCAGACAGGTGTGGACTGCTAGGATATGGTATATACTGGGGCAGGCTGGTTTAGTTGGTGTGTATTTTTTCATCAGATTAATATTTTTTTCCTGAAAATGTATCACAGGTTTACATGTAACTGATAGAAATTTACAAAGTTGATAAGGATGGGAAGTAGTCAGGCACAGTACCATCCATCTATATAATAGAGTTACTCAGTAGTCTGGTGTAGGAGGAACATTGAAGCCCATAGATTCAGAACTGGGCAACATAGTGTGATTTCTTTCATCTCAGAGAGAGAGATTACATAAAAATCCAAGATACTGAGGAAGGAAGAAACCTTCTCAGGTTTAGTCTAAAAAAAATATTGCAGGTAAGACTGAAAAATCTTTGCCTTTTCTCTGTTATGAAACATCTCCAAAGTGATCAGTACACAAATTAGTGGGGTACATCTGTCTGATAAGCTTCACCTTATCCAGCCCCTCCCTCTGCTGATCTTGGTGATGGGCTAGGCCCTCCCAGTCCTCCTGGTCCTCAGAGGGAGCACTGTTCGTAACTTAGCAGCCTGCCTGTGGCTGTTGGGTTCCATTCCAGTGCTAAAGCAACTCCAGTGACACATGACTGACTGACTAGTGGCTTTCAGTTTCAGGACTTGGAGATACACATGTGTGAGGAGCTATGGGTTAGGGATCATGGGAACTAGGAAGCTGGACCTAGGATCAGTTTCTGCTTCCTTGCACATGTGCCCACCGCACTTCATTCCCTAGGGCCTTGGATTAACCTTAGTGTCCAAGAGTCTCCAGCAGTGCTTCCTGATTTGCTTTGCTTCTACTAAATTTTCTTCACTATCAGACGTGTGGTCACATGGAGCTTCAAAATTCTTTTTTTTTTTTTTTTTTTTTTTGAGACAGAGTCTTGCTCTGTAGATCAGGCTGGTCCTGAACTCACTGTGGAGCCCAGAGTGGCCTTGGACTCAGGTCAATCCTCCTGCCTCAGCCTCCCGAGTGCTGGGATTGCAGGTGTGCACCACCACACCAGGCTTCTGTGGTGCTGGGGAATTGAATTGGGACCCTTAGCCCTTGAGTTAGCGCTTGTGAGGCAAGTGCTTTAACCACTGAGCCACTCCTCCAGCCAGGAGCTTTGAAATTCTGTTGTGTTTTCGTTACTCTTCTTCTTACCTTATGATTCATTCAGATTCAGTTAACATTTCTTCCCACCTCCTTTTTGGAATCAGTTCATTTTTCCCTTTTTTTTTTTTTTTTATCTTACTGGATGCCTGTTTGATGATTCCCTAGATTTGTTTTTCTTCCTTTCTGTGCCCAATATTCTGTCTTCCTGCAACTCACAGTAGCTTCTAGGTTAGAACTTAGTGTCGTCTATAGGCAATCACCTTGTTATTTTTTCTTACTTTGTCCATTATAAAAGCCATGTGTGCTTATTGCAGAGTATGTGGAAAACATAGGCAAATGAGGAAAAGCCTACTTAAATCTCCCATCTTCTAAAAATAACTGCCTGTTGCTTCATGACATTCCCCACAGCCTCTTCATTTTGAGTTATTATATCAAAGAATTAATAAAAAGAAAATCATCTTTCTATCTTATTTTTATAGCCCAGTCTGGTCCTGAACTCACTATGTAGCCCAGGCTAGCCTTGGACTCACAGCAATCCTCCTGCCTCAGCCTCCCAAGTGCACCACCACGCCTTGCGGCATATGTGGTGCTGGTGGATAGAACTCGGCCTTGTACTTGCTAGGCAAGTGCTTTAACTGCTGTGCTATTCCTCTAGTCCACAAAACCATCTTTCAAGGTGAATGGCTAACTACTCCCGAGTGTCCTCTACAGAGACCGTCTAACTACATACCCAGTGTGAGCATAGGATTACATCACACAGACCTGAGTGGGGCAACAGTTGTTGTGACTGACTGACTGCTGTAAGTGGTTTCCTTGATGCTACTGCCACCTCCCATCGCCTCCCCATTCTGCTTGTAATACTCTCTCGTTTAGTATACTTTGAGCCCACTCTGCATCTCGGTTGCATCTATTTCCCGAGTTTAGGTTTCTTCTGTGTAAAAGGTGGTGAAATGTTTAGAGGCTGTCTAGTGCCTCTATTTATATTACAGCTAGTGACATTTTTTTTTTTACTTCCTCCCCCTTCCTTTTTGGGGGTCCAGTGGTGGTAGTTGTTACTGGGATTGAACCTAGGGCGTTCACACTGAACTACAATTCCTAGCCCCTTTCTTTGTTTTGAGACGTGATCTTGCTACTTGAGCAGGCTGGGCTCAAACTTGCACCCACTTGCCTCAACCTCTCTCTGTTGGAAATTGACCCTTGTGCCACAAAGCCCAGCTTGTACTTCCTTTTTATCCAGTCTTTTTTTCATTTTGTAATTTGAAATCTAAAACCTAGAGCAGAATTGGAACACTTGTGTGGAGAATCCTCATCATGTGCACTTCATCCTGACCCTCATGTCAGCTCTGACCATATGGGTCGGGTACAGGAAGGAGCCCACATTCTTTTTATTGTTTCCTACTATTTTTATTAATATACATATGCAGTACATAATGTTTACAGTGAACTTGAGTATTTTGTGCACATACATACCATATCAACTTTACAATCCCTTTCCTCCAACTCTGACTATTACATCATGTGGTTCTGTAGAATGTCTGTGTTCTGGGTTTCCCGAGAGAGAGAGAGAGAGAGAGAGAGAGAGAGAGAGAGAGAGAGAGAGAGAGAGACTATACCGTACTTAGCATATTTAATCTTCCGCATCTAAATCATTTCACTGAAGTCACTACTCTTTAGCTCAGCTTCCTATTCCTTGAATGGGCCGTAGTGGTCAAATCTTGATGCCTGTTCTCTGAGTCTAGCCGATCCCTTTATTGGTATATTTGCTAAAAGTCCTTTTTATTTTTCCTATATTTTGCTATATCTTTGTTGATATTCTTAAACCTGGCCTTAATCACCGGTCCACCTTAGAAAATAACTACAAGCATGTAATTCAAAAGACTAGTAAATATGAGAAAGAAGAAGAAAAGTTAAACTTCAAATGCCTTAGCTGAATATTGGAAGGTACATTTGTACATTCACAGGGTTATCTTTACCTCAGTCAGTTTTCTTAGGATAAACTTACATCAGAGATGTAATAAGTGAATTGCTACAGTAAATGAATTTAGATCACATTGCTACATAAATGAACTTAAATTTATATCAGATAAGTATACTTAAAGTAACAGATATGAAGGCAAATTTAGTTATCAGAATTTTTAAACTTTTATAACTTATTTACATTTCACTGATTACTGACATTTTGCTAGATTTGGTTTATAATTTTATCTGCCTATCCATATATTCATGCATAGGTATTTTTAAGATTTTATGCCAATTCCCCATGTTGCATGTGATTATTTTGTTTTGCACTCTACTATACAATTACTAACACTAATGATGTGGGGAGATTTACAGATTTTATAGAACAGCTGGTATTGTTTTAAAGGTATATCAAATGACTTAGATACCCATCTTTTTTATTACATTTTCCCTTTAGATGTTACCTTTCCTTCAAGTTGTTTTGGTGCTGCTTATCTTTTTGCCTTTCTGCCTCTCTCAAAGAGGATAAACTCACATTTGACATCAAAAAAGTGAATTGTTACATTAAACAAGTTTAAGACATTATTAGTTTGCTACATTGAATGGACTTAAATCTGTATCACATAAGTATGCTATAGTTAAAGCAATAGATAAATATGCTTAGTTATTTCAGATTTAACTTTCATATATTGTTTAATCATATTTCATTAATTATTATCATTTTTGCCCGATTTGGTTTATCCTTTTACCTGTCTATCAGTTCGTCCTGAATTTCATGCATAGCCTTACTTTTTCTCAGCTCATTCTCCTCTAGCGGTTGTTGCTTTTTCTCTGGGGTCATTGGTGTTGCTGGCTTCCCTTTTGCTTTCTAAGTTTCCTTTAAGTATTCTCTGCAATGCTGGCTTAGTGGCTGCAAATTTCTTTAAGGTTTCTATATCATGGAAAGTTTTAATTTCTCCCTCTAATTTAAAAGATAATTTTGCTGGATATAGCAGTCTTGGTTGGCATTTATGTTCTCTTAGTGCTTGGATGACATTGCTCTGTGGTCTCCTGGCTTTTAGAGTCTGGGTTAAGAAGTCGGCAGTTATCCTGATGGGCTTATCTTTGTAAGTCACCTTCTGTTTTTCTTTGTGTTGGGTTTCTAGTATTTTAAATTACAATGTGTTGTGATGAGGATCTCTTCTGATCAAAGTTGTTTGGTGTTTTTTATGCCCACAGTATTTCCATGTTCATTTCTTTTCTTAGATTTGGGAAATTTTCTTCCATAATTTCATTGAACATGACCTTTAAGCCTTTTGTTTCGTCCTCAGTCTTCTGGACTCCCATAATTCTGAGGTTGTTTCTCTTTGAATCATCTATCAGCCATTGTACTGATTAGCTTTCTTCCTTTTTTACTTTGTGTTCTTCCTGGCCTGTATGTTACATTTCAGTCATTTTATCTTCTACGTGTGACATTCTATTCTGAAGGTTTTTGAATTGGTTGCTTATTATTTCCTGTGTGTTTTCCACTTCCTGAATATCTGCCTTCAATTTTTTTATATTTCTTGCGTTCTTCTCTAATTTCTTGTATTGCCTTCATTATCTTCTGGTTTATATCTTCTTTGTTCTCCTGTAATTGCTTTTCAGTGTTTGCTGTTAGCTACGTCCTTGTGTGTCTCTTGCCTTATCTGTTTCATTTCCTGTTTTAATTCAGAGTGTTTCTGAGCTGAGAAGGTAACATCTTTTTTGTCTTTGTCATCTTTGGATTCTGCTGTTTCAGGATTCCTGATACCGTTTTCTGGGGTGTCCAGTCTTTTTGTAGGAGATATATTACCACATTTCCTCATGGTTCTGCTGTCTCTGGCTGCCTGTCTCTGGTGCGCAGGAAAAAAAGTGTTTGGTGAAGGCCCAGTCTTCTAGATGCCTCTGGCACACAGGATAGTGGTGACCTGGGAGCCTCTGCTGCGTGCACGGTAGGGACAGGGCGATGGTCCTCCTTTTGAGATGTCTTGTTCACTCTGGGCCCCTCAGCAGAGCTCCCCCGCCTGTCCTGGCTTCCCTCCACCAGCTCGGGCCTCTCCACCCTTGGAGGTGTGCTCGCTAACAACACTGAGCCATTCAGGAGAGCAGCATTCTTTCCCCCCCCCTCTTTTCTACTCTCTCTGCCTCTTGTACCAGTTTCTTTCTAGGCACTGTTTAAGGGTGACCCCACAAGTCCCAATGTGCTCTTCTGAGCTTTCTTTTACTCTCTTTTTTTTTTTAAAATGGCTCCTGCTTATATCATTGCCTTTTGTGGCTGCTGAGCTCTGTTTCTGGTCTGGGCTCCCGGGGACCTTTTCTAGGGGGAGCACACATTGCGTTTGTAGTATCCACTACCCACAGGTTTGTTTTTCAGAGGCTGGGGCTGCCAGCTGCCAACAGTTCCCTCTTCTCCCGCATCCTCCCTTAACCTCAAATGGAGGTTCTGGCCTCCGGTCTTTCCTTCATCTGTGGTCTGTGGGTGCCAGCAGCTCAGGACCCTGGCGAGTTAGCTGCTGTTTTCTTCCACTTCTGATGTGACTTCAGGTTTTCTTACCTTCCTGCGGCCTCTTGTCAGTTGTTGGGGAGATCCTCTCCCAGCTCCGTCGGATGTCCTGGGCCCACGCAAGCTTTCCTTTGTATGCAGCTACCTGTGGCTTCCTGGGATGCTGGGATTTTTTTTTTCCCTCTGCTTTCGATGTTCCTTCGGAGTTTCTGACCTTCCCCTGGCCTCCTTTCAGTTGTTGAGGTGCACCTCTCTTTTTTTCTAGCTACATTGAACACACATTTTATGACCAAATTCTCGACTTTTTAAGTGGGTCAATGAGGAGACATTGTGCAGCTCTGTTGCTCAGCCGTCATCTTGACCGGAATTCCAGAGCCCACATTCTTGTCTTCCGAGCATGAGGACTGAGAAAAATAACAGCCATTTCTATTCTGGTCGTTAATTTCACATTCTTTAATTATAAGTAATGGTGCTGGAGGATGGGCTGGAGTGGTTGAAATGCCTGCCTAGCCAGCACACTCCCCTGAGTTTGATTCCCCAGCACTAGGATAAGCTAGGCATGGTGGCACACGCCTGTAATTCCAGCACTCTGGAGGCTGAGGCAGGCTGATTGCCATGAGTCCATGGCCAGCTTGGGCTCTGTAGTAAGTTCAGTACTAGTGTGGGCTGCAGAGTGAGACCTTGACTCAAAAAAAAATTACAAGTGATAATGTTCATTTTTAGCATATTGACAGTGTCCTGGACTATGGGAATGTGAAGGAGGCAGCCTTACCTGTGGGTCACTTCTCTGTTGACACTTCAGTCTTTCAGTGCTTTTGGGTGACCCTGGACACAAGCTGAGAAGAAGGGGAAGAAATGGAAAATAGGAAGAAATGTGATTTGGAGTAAATGTAGTGAAAGGAAATGGTGTGAGAAAGAAAATAATTTACTTATACAGAGGAAAAGAGTGATGTAGAATCAGGCATAATAATAGATATGTGGTCTTCCCAACCCAGGATGGCTGTCCACACGGCCTTTCTTAAGCACTTTACAAGAGCAGCCTTCCACCTCTTTTCCTGTTCTCCCTCCTTTATGGATTTCTTTCACCCTTTAAAAGGTCGGGAGAAGTTTCCTACCTGAGCTTTGAGTTTGCAGGCCCATTCCTTTTGCTTGTGGTAGGGACTCAGGAGCTGCTGATCAGGAGCTACTCGTATTCTCTCTCTCTCTCTCTCTCTCTCTCTCTCTCTCTCTCTCTCTCTATTTTTTTTGAGACACAGTCTCATTCTGTAGCCCAGGTTAGCCTTGGACTCAGGGCAATCTTTCTGCCTCAGCCTCCAGAGTGCTGGGATTACTAGTGTGCACTGCTGTACCATGCCTCCAGCCCCCTTTTCTTTTTCTCTTTTCTTTTTTCCTTTTCTTTTGTTTTCTCTCTTTCTTTTCTGTTGGGGATTGAACCCAGGGCCTTCAACTGAGCTACATCCCCAGCTTATTTTTTTATTGTGAGATAGGGTCTCACTGAGTTGCTGCATTCAGTCTCAAACTTGAAAGCCTCTTGCTTCAGTCTTCCAGAGTTCTGAGACCAGCCCAAGATTGGCTCTATAAGCTTTCATGGACCTTTCCTTCCACCCCTTCTTCCAGAATTCTTTTTTCACTTTTTTTCTTTGAGATGTGATTTGAAAGTATATACGTATGTATAGATTTCTTTCTTTTGGTGGGGTTAGATTTTGACAGTCACATTTTTAAATCGGTTTAATTTGCCCTAGTTGATAGTTTTATAGTCACAATGAAATAGAAGTAGTTAAGCCCTAGCTAGCTTGTCTGGACTAAGGTCTGTTTTGCATTCGTAGATTGACACTTAAGGCAGTTTATGAAGAGCCAAAATGTTGTACTTGCTGTGTTCAGGAACCTAGAGAACAGAGATAGACATTCCTACGATTGCATAGCACCCACAGATGGGCATGATCTGAACACAGCCAGTCTCGTGGCCTCTCTATAGAAAAAAGCAATCTCGTGTGATTGAAATATACAGTGAATGTTTACATAAGATTTATTATAGTAAAAGATACACTGCCATTATCCCCTGCCTGCCCATACTCCCTTTTGGCTTCAGAAACATCCCGGCATTGTTGCTGCTTTATGAGGCAATTCTGGGAATCCTCTTTTGGTGAATATCTTTGAGGTGTTAACAAAATACTGTCAGTGTTGCTGCCAGTGCTGTCCAGTGAAAAGGCAGGTCATAAAAATCTTACAGTCCCTCTTGCACCTTATTGAGCAGATCTGGCATCTCGTGACTTCTGGCTCTTCCTCAAAGTCAGATTGACAATGAAAAGTAAATGTCTTGGATCTGTTCAGGACACTGAAGCAGCCATGACAGCACAGCTAAAGACGTGAAAGAGGAGTCTGGAACTGCTTTAGGAAGGCCAAGGTGGTGGGATATGTGTGTTCAAAGCGAGGGGGGAGTCTTTTGAGGAAGATTAATGGCAATTTGTCCTTTATTGTAATAAAATATTTTAATGTTTAAACATTCACCATGTTTTTCTATAGTATCTAATTGGCATATGGCTTACTCATACATGACAAGATTATTGGGCTATTAAATAATTATTTTTCTCATAATTATTTTTATTAGTATATGTTATACATAGTATTACATTTATCTTTTTCCCTTATTAATATGTATATATGGAATGCATAAATGTTTACATTGAACTTGTATTTTGTGCACATCTATATTGCATGAAAATTGCAAACCCTTCTTCTCTCCCTTTTTGACCCTCCCACACCTTTCCCTTCCTGGCTCTCACTGTCCCCCTCCCCTGCCCATTGTAATGATTTATTTTTATATTGCCACTTGCCTTTCGTAAGTCTTCTTAGAATGTATGAGTATATCCAGTATTCCATAACACTGGCCAGTGCTACAGAATGTTTTATGCATTTTGCTCCCCAAAAGAGGCCATCTCTTATTTTTTGTTTATGTAAAAATGTGAATTGTGAGTGTTTTTTAGCTAATCACTTGGTCTCTGCCTGCTTTTCCAATTTGCTGCTGTACCAATTTCTCAGTCAGATGTGCAGAATACTTTGTAGTAAAGGATCTACTTTGTCCATGGGTAACTTTGTCCTTTTTATCCTACACAGCTTTTGCTTGGTATTAACCTCTTTTCATTGTATATGGCACAGAATGTCAGCAGTGGGTACTGTTGGTGTTGAGGAAGGAAGAAAGGACTAGACTATAGGTGGTAATTTCCAAGATAAATGTGGCTTATGACACATGTCTCTGGACTTGAGTTATATTTTAGAGTGTAAGTAGTACTTACTCTTATTTTCTGCTTTTAGTCTTTTGTGTTAGAGTTTCACTTTGAGCCCAACGACTACTTTACCAATCCCATCCTGACAAAAACATACAAGATGAAATCAGAGCCAGACAAGGCCGACCCCTTTTCTTTTGAAGGTCCTGAAATTGTGGACTGTGATGGGTAAGAAAATGTCTTCTCTTTCTGCAACAAAATCAAATAACTTTGGAACTTAAGGTTAAAAAGATTTTTTAAAAGAATAATATCAAACATTTTGAACCTATCTAAAAGTCCAGCAAAGATTTCAGTACAGCATTCTTTTTGGCTGGGCGTGTGTAGTGCAGATGTAGTGGCTGATGCTGGAAGATATATCTTGTTCAGATGTGAGCATTCGGATTGGTACTGTGTTTCTCTGAGGAATTGGATTCTCTGGACATTTGTAAATTGAATTTTTTTTTAGTTGCATAAGCTACTTACCGATTAACAGGAGTTTTAAGTTCTTAAGAACAAGTAAATATGTAATGATTCATTGCAAATCTGTATTGATCAGTGATTGCTTTGACAGCATTATCAGCAGCATTATTTGCTGCTTGACTTATGTGATTTCAGTCTCTAGACTACAAAGGGGAGAATTTAACTTAGAATGCATTCCTCACAATGGGTTTCGATATTTGGGATATGTTCTGTGTTGCTGTGTTGGTCATGTGCAATGACCCCCTGTTGTCCCACTTACTTAGCTGACTTGAGAATTCCGATATATGAGGGTAACTTCGAATGTGCTCTGGGATTCTAGGCCATTGGGCAACAGGTTCTTGTATGTTGTGCATAGTTGATAAGACCTTGTCACAGAAAACACACTTGAGAATCATGAAGAAACTTCTTACACAATAATGCCATTGTTATTTCAGAAGCCTAAGGCTTAGGACAGCCAGGGTGTCTAGAATGAGAGAACCCAACCATTTCCAGTGGTCAGCATTTCAGGAGCCTGGTAATACTTGGTTGGCAGATTGGTTTTCTTACATTGTCCAGTTTAAGCATAGATCTGTGCTTTGAGTCCTGTCTGTTTTGTAGTTGATTTTCCTCCTGGACTATGTGTCCCTAACAGCTATCTTATCCCTGTAGATGTACTATTGACTGGAAGAAAGGAAAAAATGTTACAGTAAAAACCATCAAGAAAAAGCAGAAGCATAAGGGTCGGGGCACTGTTAGAACAATTACTAAACAAGTACCCAATGAGTCATTTTTCAACTTCTTCAACCCGTTGAAAGGTAAGTAGATTGGGTCATTTATTATACGCTAGTATGGACTCGTTTTTGTTGCCTTGATTCAGCCCTAACGTCCTAGAGTTCAGTCCTGTGACTCTTAGGTAGGGAATGGTTGCTGTGTCCGAGGTGTTGTGTTGGTACATGGTTGAGCTTTCTAGGCAGGGAGCTGGAACAGGTCGATAGGATTGTCTTCTTCCTTAGCAAAGAGAAGGGTCTTTATGCATCTCTGCCTGGCTGCTATCCCAGTAAAAATTTCAGTTCCACTTTAAGAAGAGTGAAAGGAGCACTTGCCAACTGTGCTGCTTCCTCAGCTTATCCCCTACCCCATCCCTTGAGTTTATGCTGTCTTGTGTGCCCCAGGCAGCTAGTCTGTTGAGAAGTCAGGGATCATTCTCCAGAACTCCTTCTTAGCTTGGATTACCACTGTTGTACGTCTTCTGACTCACCCATCAATCCTCTTTTTCTCATCAGTTCATTTTTTTTTCCAGTTTTTTATACACAGTGATAGAGCACAGGGTTTATTGTATGTATTTCATGGTAAACACAAGCAGTTGCATTTCCCCTTTTTTTATTCTCTTTTTTTGTTATTACTGTGTTTTGAGTTTAGGGCCTACCCTGAGTCAGATCCCTAGCCCATTTTTTTTTTATTGTTGATTTGAAGACAGAGTCATGCTAAGTTACCCAAGCTGTACTCCAGCTTGTGGTCCTCCTGCCTCAGTCTCCCAAAGTGGTGGGATCATAGGCTGAAAGTCTGTAGGCAGTTACAGCTTAGAAACTTTTCTTTTTTGAGACAGGATCTCGCACTGTAGCCCATGCTGGTTTCAAACTCACTGTGGAACCAAGGCTAGCCTTTGACTTGTGGGAGTTTTCCTGCCTCAGCCTCCCGAGTACTGGGGTAACAGGCATGTGCCATCACATCCAGTTTATATAGTGCTGGGGAATTGAACCAAGGGCTTTGTGTTTGCTAGGCCAGCGCTTTAACTACTGTGCTATTCCTCCAACCCCTTAAACTGTTCATACTTTCCTAAATCATAAAATACAAATAGACTATGAACTAGTAATGGTTGCAGTCAATTTTAAGAGTGAAATGTTTGGAACTCTTTTTTTTTTTTTTTGAGGCAGTGTCTTGTTCTGTCACCTAGGCTAGTGTTGGACTCACAGCAGTCCTGCCTCAGCCTCCCTAGTGCCTGGATTACAGGTGTATATCACTGAACACAGCTTTATGTGGTGCTGGGGAATCAACTCAGAGCCTTGTACTTGCTAGGCAAGCACTTTAATGCCCTTTGGAAGTCTTAAGATAATCCTGTGATTGATTGATTGATTGATTTGATGAGGCACAGTCTTGCTGTGTAGTTCAGGCTGGTCCAAAAGTCACTGTGCAGCCCAGGCTGGCCTCAAACTCTTTACAGTCCTCCCGCTTCTGCCTTCCAAGTGCTGGAATTATAGGCATGTGCCACTGTGCCTGGTTTATGTGGTACTATGGAATCAAACTCAGGGCCTTACACTTGCTTAAGCATTCTGTTCCTGCAGCCCCAATATTTCTTTGATCTTGAGAGGATATGCAGCCAGATCATCTACTTAATGTAAAATCTTGGATAGGACAAGGCAGCATTTTTTTCTTCATCTTTTATGAAGAGAGCATAATTTGAAGTAAAGATACGTATATGTTTTCACTGCCAGTAGTTCTCTGTGAAGCCCCTCACATCTCTGCTGTCACGGATAAATTGTTTCTTGCATTTTACTTGGTCCGTAAGCTCAACGTCTTCATCCATCGGATAGTCCCTGCCCTTCATGGGGTCAGGTCAATATTTTGTACTTTTAGTGGATGTTTTTGGCAGTATGACTTTGAACCTAAAAGATCAATAGATGTGAAGTTTAAGAATAACCATAAGTTTATTGCTGAATTTTCCTTGTTTGGAAAAATTCCTTTTTAAGGCCTTACATAAGGTATATTGAAAGTTCTTTCTGTGTGGTACCTATGAAGTAGAGGGACTTTGAATCCTGGAGTCATTGCCTCCGTAGGAATTTTTTGTTTTGACGATTGTATTCAGTCAAAGCCTTCATGCTGAGATTCCTCCCTCATATCATCCATCCGCCCCCCCTATTTTTTCTTTTAAAGAAATATTTGGTGTAGGATCTTGCTCATTGCCCAGACTAGACTCAAACTTAGACACTTAGACCTGCTTTTGCCTCCTAGGGTTGGAATTAGAGGAATGTATCACCATGGACCCAGCTCATAGAGAAATTTTTAATACTGGTTTTAAAATAACTTACTTTAAAAGTGGAACTTAGAAGCAGACTGAGAAATTTTGGGAGTGATTTTTGAGGTTTGAAAAGTGTTTAATAGTGATGGTTGCTCAGATATAAAGTTAATTTACCAATTACTAGACTGTAAAAAGTAGGTGGGTTTTATGTAAATTATGTCTCAGTAAAACTCTTGTTAAAAATCATCAGATAAACACAAACTAATGATGAGTACTTGTGAGTTAGAGGATGGCTGAGCAGGGGTCAAAAACAAAGACAGAATTGATGGCTTCTAAAATGAAGGAAGTATTTGGTACCTAGCCTGGTTCCCGTTCTGTCTTTAAACCTACAAGCTACTATGAAAGGTACTTGATGAGACTCTTTGGACCTGGCCCTGCACCTTTCCACATGTGAACTGTATCTCATGGATGGTGTTAACAGACCTAGCACCCATGTATGCATATTGATCAGTTCAAGTGCTAGAAGCCAGGGCCATGTGACACACTTGTCTGGTCAGGGGTCTGAATCATGTGTTGCATGACTGTTGCTCAGCTTGGTGGAATGTGTTTAGAAGTCCCTGTTGTTCTGTCCTGCCTAATTCAGTGTCAATACCACAGTCTGCGTGGTCTTGTGTATGTTGCCCGCATCTGAGCAACAACCTTGGGGTGGAGCTGTTCCCTCTATATAGGGCATTGGCAAACACTTGAGCATCCTCTTACTTCTGGGATAGACAGGAGTGCAGTTTCTGCCCATCTTTAGAACCTCAGCAGTACCCCAAGCACAGGCTTAAGAATTTTCTGTTCCTATTTCAACACCTGTACTTATGCAGGCATGAGTTGTTTCTCCCCATACTATAGTAATGCAATGTCCAGCAACCTGGAGCACTGAGAAGCCTTTCCTTCTCTCATTCCCTTCTGAATTTTTTTTTTTTTTTTTCAGCTAGGTCTATAAGAAGTTAGTCATGGTGGGGTATACCTATAATCCCAGTGATTTCTAAAGCTGAGATGGGTTAGCTTGGACAGCATAGGAAAACCCCACCTCAGGACAGCAGATTGTGTAGTAGCCCACATGTGGTCAAGGTGGATACATAGGGCATGGGACCCAGGGGCAGTTTTAATAAAACTGGTGGAGGAGCTTGGAGCTTGGGAAGGCATCCACAAGGAAGTACAGGGTTTAGTTGACATCTAGTGAAGCCCTGAGGCTGTGAAATGTCCATTTTTGTGCTCACTGAGCTTTAAAATTTTTTGGTTGTCAATGTAATGTAGACATGTTTTGTCTTTTCTTTTTCTAGCCTCTGGGGATGGAGAATCACTGGTAAGATATTTTGTGTTGTTGTCAAGTCTTGTTTTGTTGTTTTTGTTTTTGAGACAGGGTCTCAATCTGTAGTCAAGGCTAGTCCTGAACTTAGTATACAGCACAGGCTGCTTGAATGCACTGCAATACTCAGCCTCCTGAGGACTGGGATTACAGGCATGCTCTACCATGCCCAGCTTGTGTGGTGTTGGGGACTCAAACCCAAGCAAGCACCTTAACCATTAGCTATGGCCCCTAGCCCCTCAGTTCTTACTCTCCTGGTGAAATTTTTGCCTTTTGAGTAGGTACCTACTCCTTTTAATCTCTCCTACTCCTTTAGACCCTGAGGTTTTTGGGATACCATTATACTGTGGGGTTGGGAAGTAACATAGGTTGGCTTCAGGAACAGACACATGTCCATTAGTCCTGCCAAGTCATTTCTGTGACACTGGAGGTCCTTACCCTGAAACCTGTGGGCAGGTGTTACTGCTGTGGGCCTGCAATACCTACATGTTCTACTGTTTTGCTTTTGAGTTCCTTTGAAACTGTCTTAAGACTGTCTTAAATGGCTTTGAGTATTTGATGATTATCACCCAATAGTGCAGCAGTTTGGTGTTCTTTTGAGACAGGGACAGTAGTCCAGAATGGACCTGAACTCACTATGGAGCCCAGCCTGTCCTTAGACTTCACCGCAATCCTCCTGTCTCAGCCTCCAGTTGGGATTAAGGCGTGCGCCGCCTTGCCCAATTTAGGTGTTGCTGGGGAATCAGCTTCATACTTTAGCACTTGACTTAGGGCTTCATAGGTAAGCGCTTTAACCAAGTCATTCCTCTAGCCTGAGTTTGGTGTTTAAAAATCCAGTAAACCAGGAATGAGGGTTAGGATTGGGTGACCTGTTGAGAGAATGAGTTTAATTCCACTGAAATTAGTCAACATTTTTTTTCCCCTTCTCAGGATGAAGATTCTGAATTTACATTAGCCTCGGATTTTGAAATTGGACACTTTTTCCGTGAGCGGATAGTTCCACGGGCTGTGCTCTACTTCACTGGGGAGGCCATAGAGGATGACGACAATGTATGTGGCCCAGGGATGGGGGAGCTACCACCTGGGTGCTTCCCACTGTGGGTGTAGAGAAGCCCTGCTTGAACTGTGGCCTGGGAAGCCTGGAAGGCAAAGTTTGTGTTGCTTTATCAGCCAAATATGTGGTTCCCCACTGAGGAAATAGACAAGGTGTGTGAGGCATTCAGCTAATAGTCACCTGTGAAGCCACTGAGTCCTCTGAAAATTTCATGGGTATGCCATGTCTGTGGAAGTTCTGTGAGCTTTGGAGAACTCGTAAGCATGAGAAAACCCCCTTTCAGAGAAGTCTGGCCACATCACATGATTATTGGCAGTAGGTTCTTGTTGGTATGGGATCTAGTCCCCAAAACAGACTGCTGCCCCCACAAGACAAGCCCTGACTTGTTTTTTGTGTGTATTGTTTTGTTTTGTTTTTGAGACAGAGTCTCGCTCTCTAATCCAAGCTGGTCCGAACTCACTGTGTAGCCCAGTTTGGCCTCGAACACACAGCAGTCCTCCTGCTTCAGCTTTCCAACTGCTAGGATTACAGGCATGTGCCGCCATGTTTGGCTTATGTGGTGCTGGGGAATTGAACCCATGGCCTTGTGCTTGCTAGGCAAGCACTTCAACCACCGACCTATGAATCCCCCTGACCCGAAACCTTGAGTGTTATGTAGCAAACTGTCCTTTAGATATATAGCTGGTATAGTTCCTAATCACTCCAGAGCTGAGGTAGGTTCCCGACAGAGCCAAAGTTGAATTGCCCCGAGTTACCTTGATATGTGGAGATAGTTAACAGCTCTTTGCTCTTGTGCTTTTAGAGCTCTTAATTTCACTTTCTGACAAGTCTGTTATCCTTCATGAGGGGTACAGCAGTTTAGACATGTTGGGTCCATGTAGGTTCCTGGCCCCCTGAGGAAGCAGTGATTTCCTTTTCCTTACCATATTTGGTGTGCTGAGGCTCCTCTGGCAGCAGAGGGACAACCAGCCTGGTGTGTTTTAGCTGGAAAGTCTTCGATCTGTGGTCTGACTGCCAGAATTTGCTTGTTTATACCCATGCTGAGTAGTTGTGGGATCAGGGCTTGTGTGTGGATACAGTTTAATACAGTGTTGGGTTCCTGAAGCAATATGTAGTCACAGAGACTTAGGTATTAGGACATGCTGTTGAACACAATTCTAGATCAGTACATTTGAGCAGGATTTTGTCTGGGCATGGAACTGTCCAGACTACTATGTCCAGTGCAATAGGACTGACCATATATATCCTTTGGGGCTTTGAAACATGACACTGGTGACTAAGGAACCAATGTTAATTTAATGTAAATAACCCACCAGGGTCCAGATCGCATTCTTAATGGTCACTGGGAAGCTCATCCTCAGACCAGTGGTCCTCAGGTACTGTTGATCACACACCTATTGATTTGAAAGACTTGAGTGGGCCTTGTGATGGCCTGCTTAGATTGTAGTCTGTGTCAGGACAGACGTGCTCATAATACTGTATGCGTGGATATGAGCACATTGAGTGTTCACTGCTGGGAGCCTGTTGTCTGGAGCTGGATATTCCAGGCCTTTCAGCTGCCCACACCAGTCTTCATTCTCAGTAGCTGCATGACCTTGTGCCTCCATGTCATAGATGTAAGATGAAGTCATTGGCAAAGACTATATTTGTCAGATGCTGAGAATTGTAGATGGTATGGGGTTTTACTAAGCATTGGTATGGAAATTATTTCAGGAATGTTAGCCAGCACCAGAAAGTTGTTGGAGAAAATGACTATGGGTACCCTAGTCCTATCCTGTGTGCTCTGTGCATGTGAGGCATAAGTGGGACTGACCCTTGCTAAACGATCTTTTCAAAAGTCAGTTTCACCCATGGTGAAATGCTAGAGTCGAACCTTGATGCTGAGATCTCACTTGAAACTGTTAAGTCCCATCTCCCTTGAGAGCTGTCAAGATACTTGTAAGGAAAAGTACTGCCTTGTGGCTGGGTGTCACTTCGCCTGGACTATATAGCACAGTGGGATTCATACAAATTCTGAATAGTCTGAAGAAGTGGAATGTTTCTAAGAACCTATTGCATTTTTCTGTGCCCTGGTTCTAGTAGTAGTGGTCAGGTTACAATAGCACTAGCTTTTGCATTTGGAGTGGGTTCACTCAAGACCAACCAGTTAAAGTGTCAGAGGCTATCAATCCTTTGAGACTTTTAGTTGTAACTTATTTTAAAAATTAAATACCAACGTTTTTATTGTTACTTGGTAAAGGTTTTTTTTTTTTTTCCATTTTATGAAGTATAAAATGATGCCACAGTTTCTTTATGCTGTGCAATTATGTTACTAGTTTACTTAGGTCAGCCTTGTAGAAAATTAGGAAAATACATTGCTTTACACCTGTCTTCTCCTGCAGCAGTAGGAGTGAAGTTACAGCACCTACCTAGTCCTCAGTTGGATCTAGCATACCGTGGCTTGCAGTGGCTTTGTTGCTTCCTCTCATCCTTAACTTTTGTTGGAATGACTCAGTTCGGTGCATCCTATGGAAATGCAGAGCTCATAAGCATGTGGCCCTTTAGCCAGGCTGGCCCTGTAGCATGCATCTCCAGAGCGTGTGGTAGCATCTCTGCCTCTGGGCACCTAGGTGGCACCAGCACTGCCTCTGCTCAGTGGGCAGCATCTAGGCTGCCTGCTCTCCTTAGGCTGGGCAGGTGGGGTCATTTAATGGGGCTGACAAGGGACAGGCTGTGGTCATGGTTTCATAAAACCTAAAATGCTTTTTCCCTCTCTTTTTTCCCTTTGTTTTTATATTTGTTTGGTTTTTCCCTCTAGTTTGAAGAAGGGGAGGAAGGAGAAGAGGAGGTAAGAAATGGATTGCATGAATATCATGCCTTCTATTGAATGTCCTCTGGCCTTCTGTGCTTATAGTCATGAAATGGACCATAGTGAGGCCCTCTTCACATGAAACTGCTTTGGCTCTTCAGTCCGCTGAACAACTGAAAGGGAACATGTAGTATATGCTGCAGCGATGCCTTAGCTTTTCACCTTGCAGTTGCCTTATAAAAATATATCTTAGAAAATAATCAGTTATCACATAAATTGTTTTTTTCAGAAATATATTTTTTTCAAGGTTATCAGTGAAACCAAAAGATAACCGGAAGTAATTGTGCATCTAAAAGAAGTGATTTAGTCACTGTTAGGTAGTAGCAGTTGGCTTCTTTCCGAAGCAGAGAATTATTTTCCTATGTTTCTGGGTAATAAACTTGACAAGAAGTTAATTTCATCTTTAAAATAGTCTTTCCAGCTAACTCTCATTTTTTTTTTAAACATAGGAATTGGAAGGTGATGAGGAAGGAGAAGATGAGGATGATGCTGAAATTAACCCCAAGGTAAGTTATTTTGGGGCTGCTCAGACCTAGGTGTACTATACCCTTGGACTTCTAAAAATGTTCCCCACTTTGAAGTAGTGCTACTAAAAATATATTTGTTGTTTTCCAGTTAGAAAATTTGAACTATGTCGGAAGAATACTTAGATGATGAACTATTTGACATTATACACGTGACTGAAAGGTTAGGTAGAAAAGTTCAGGGAAGTGCTCTTCAGCTCTACAAATAGTATCTTAATTGTACTGCTTCATTTAGTAGAGCAACTCTACTTTCCAGTTTTAATTTTCTAAAGAAATGATTTATGATCATCAGTCACCTTACATGTGTTTGGAAAGAGTGCAAGAAGGGACTTTAGGGGGTTATTTCTTCTTAATGATGAGAATAATGGAATTGTGGGCTTAAGTTTGCAGTTGTACCACTTGAGCTGAGAAGACTTCAGATGACCTAGACAACTTAGATAGATGTTTCAGGTAATTTTTAAATAAACAGAGCTTGCTAAGGATAACAAGAACTTAAAAAGGAAAATAGGTGGGCAATGTCACCAATTTATCTATAAATGTGGGCTTTGATTTGTGGTGTCGGGCAAGCCTCAGTCAGGGGACTATGTCCTTGAGTTGTGTACCAGGATCCTGAGCTATAGTGAGGAATCTCCCTCTCTTTGAAGCACAGAATTTTCAGCCCTTCTGTGTTTTAGGATAACAGTAATGGGCTGACAGTATACCATTGCCTGGCGTTTCTGTGACCTCTGTCTATCCAGCTGTTGCTTGTTTGTTTGTGCCTTGTTTGTCCCATGTGGAACGTGACTAGAAACTGCCAGTGTGACGACTTGGTGCTGGAGCTGATGTGTTGCCCCATGTGTTTCCCTGAGTGTGTACGCACACAGCAGTGGTTCTCTCGGGACAGGTGGCAAAAGGGCTTCAGCTTTTTACAGACGTGCCTTACAAATACCACTCTAGGAATGAACTTTCTGAAAATGTCTCTCCTTTGAAAGTTGGCCCGTGGATCTTGGGGACTATGTACTGAAACCTCTCCTGCTTAGTCTCATGACAATGGAACCAGGTGCTGCAGGAGAGACAGCCCTGGGTCTCACATTTTGTGGAATACAGTTGGGGAGGAGGAGCCAAGAAGGTAGCAGTCAGCAGTTAACAAATTTGTGACACCTTCGGCTACTCTGTAGGTGTGTGGTGGATCTGAGGGCCAGTTGTGTGTATTGGGCTATGAATACATGAATACAGATGATGATGATTAAAATTAGAAGAACAGGGATTGGGGACAGCTTGCTGTGTCCACACTCACATCCATTGCACCCTTGACCTCTGTGTGGCATTTGTCTCTATAGACAACGTTTTTTGTTTCTTCTGTTTCCTTTTTCTTTTTTTTTTCTTTTCCTTTTGTGTATTCTCCTTTCTGTCACCCTGCACTTCTCCTCTCACTTTTCTTGTGTTCTAAAGGAGCATCTCAGCAGGTGTTCACAGATGGTTGGCATAGTGTTATCACATTGCCAGTCCCTCGGGAAGCCTGGTCAGGGCAGGGACAGAGTAGCTAGGATCACACATGGGCTGCATGCAATGGAAAACTGCAGCATAGGCAGCCCAAAGGGTTATTCTTGTCCTCAGCTCATCAGCACATACTGTGACATCTGTGGCCCTTCTCATGTTCCTCTCCAAAGTGATTGCTGACAGTGGAGCTTGGACAAGCGGAAGAGATGAGAAAACAAGGAATGTATTGGTATTACCATCAGTGAAGAGATAATGTGTCCTGGCTGTTTTGAGAAAGAAAGCTGCTGTGCTGAAATTGCTCATGTTTAGTACTTGGCAGCCCTTTTGTATCATGAAAATTGTGGCTGTTTCCTCCTGTATAATTTCGCGCATTTTATTTTCTTTCATGCTGACAGTTCCTTTCAATTTTTTTCCCCATTTAGGTATAATTTTTGTCTGTTAATCATTCATACGTTCCTAGGTAAGGTGGAATCCATTCATACCTAACTCCAACTGCTAGTCTCTACTTTGTACGATGCATTGCTTTGACTTGGGGTACACAGGAAATGACTGACCAGGCACACTTGGTGTGTGACAGAGCTGCCATTGGGCTTTCTGAGGAGCAATGTTTGTGTCATGTTCTGAGTTGTACTTCTAAAACCAATAAACAAAAACTAGATTTGGCTCCTACTGTCTGAACCATAGTTTCTTGCTAAATAGTAGCAGACCTGTCACTTAGGTGCCATGGTCATTGATGACAATACAGCTTTCCAGTAAGAGGATAGGAGGCCCAAGGGAAGAGAGTGTCCTGTACTTGCTGTTTCCCGCTGTGCTGGCTATATCATGACCGGATCAGACACTGGCAGTAGAGGTCAGCCTACTGATATTTCTTCACACTTCTGTTGATTGTTTCTGTTACACTTACTGAATTTAGGCATTGTGTAGACTGATGGGTAGACAGAAATATAACCAAACTTTTAATGTGTGTGTGTGTGTGTGCACGCGTGCATGTGTGCGCGCGCTTGCGTGCATGTGTGTACATGCACACATGTGTTCTTTCCTGGGAATTGAGCCCAGAGGAGTCACACCTAGCTACATCCCCAGCCCATTTTCTACTTTTGCGTTTTTTTTTTTTTTGTTTGTTTGTTTTTTTTTGAGACAAGGTCTCGCTCTGTGGTCCAGGCTGGTCCTGAATTCACTTCAGAGCCCAGGCTGGCCTCGGACTCACGGCAATCCTCATGTCTCAGCCTCCCAAGTGCTGGGATTACAGGCGTGCACCACCGCACCCAGCTTATGTGGTGCTGGGGAATTGAACTCGGGTACTTAGCGCTTGGCTTAGCGCTTGCTCCAGTGCTTTAACCGCTGAGCCATCCCTCCAGCCCTACTTTCGCTTTTGAGACAGGGTCTTTCTCAGCTGCCCAGGCTGCCTTGAATTTGCACTTCACCTGCCTCTGCCTCCCACAGTGCTAGGATTACAGATCTGCACCACCAGGCCCAGCTTAATACATCAGATTTTTTTTTTTAAATTAAAAAGTGACTGGCATCTGTCTCAGTGTGAGTTGTAAAAAGTGCTATTGTGAGGCCAGTGGGATGCTCTTATTGAGGAGCGCTCCAGCCTTTATAGATGGGGTGAGCTGCACAGTCCTGGTGGGTATGCAGCACACCGGAGTGAGAAAAGGTTCTTCCCAGTGTATAAGACCCCTCCATTGTAGGATGCTTTCCACCTCTGTGTGCTTAGAGGGTGATGGTAAAAAGAAGGAAGTTCCAGGAGAAACATGTGCACTAGACTCTAGTAGCCACACCAAGGCTTCTGCCTATGAGAATTAAAACAGGCACCAGCTGATAAGGTGTCAGCCAGAACAGTTCCCACTCCTGTAGTTCCCTTGGGCCTGATACCCACCTAGCAGCTGTTATGAAGACAGCGCTAGGTGTGTGTCACCTGTCAGTGGTCAGTGCTCTGATAAGAAAGGGTCCTAGCCTAGTTAGTGTTCTTGAGTGTGTTAGTGGCTGTCTTCTATCCTTTCAGGTTGTCTGTGGTCTGTCAAACCCTAACCTTTAAAGAAATGATCCCACACTGGGCAGGGTCTGGGCTGAATTGCTGCCCCCCCTCCCCCCCTTTTTTGAGACAGGGTCTTACGCAAGCTGGTCCTGAACTCACTATGGAGCCCAGGCTGGCCTTGGACTCACTGCAATCTTCCTGTCTCAGCCTCTAGGTGTGCGCCACCATACCCAGTTTATGTGGTGCCTGGAAGTGAACTCAGAGTACTTAATGCTTGACTTAGCACTTGGTGCTTTAACCTCCGAGCCATTCCTCTAGCCACTGAATTGCTGCCTTTTAAGATGCTGACTTCTCTTGCTTGGCAGTCTAGTTAGCATTGAATGACCATGCTGTCATTAATATTAGTGACATGGTGTGGTGTCCAAGTTTGGTTGTCTTCTTATTTTGGGCTGTATAATAAGCCAAACCCAGTACATGCCTGACTCGAGATGTACTTCCAGAGCTGAGCCCCTCTCACCCACATGACAGGAGTTCCAAAGAGGATGTAGTTTTGAAATCTGGGGTGCCCAACAATCATACACACACCCCTCCCCACATGCTTACCTTTCTGACAGCCTCATACCTGTTTTAGAGAGGACTCTTACCTCAGGCAGTATTCATCGTCCACGTTAATGGGTTTTTGTATGTATGTATTTTCTTTGAGGGTTGTTTTGGTAGTGAAGCCTGGTCATCTTATGTTCAGCATGTTCTCTACTGCTGCACTATACCCCTAGCGTTGAGTTTAAGATTAATAGGTACTGGGCTGCAGGAATAGCTCAGCGGCAAGCGTTAAACCAAGCACTAAGTAGCAGGGTTTGATTCCCCAGCACTACATAGGCAGGCATGGTGGCACACACCTGTAATCCCAGCACTCAGGAGGCTGAGACAGGAGGATTGTAGTGACTCCAAGGATAGCCAGGGCTCCATAGGGAGTTCAGGACCAGCCCGAACCACCGCGGAGTGAGACCCTGTTTCAAGGAAAAGGAAAAGGTTAATAGGTGCTTCATTGTCAGGCTTGAAAATATACATTATTGATGCAGAGTAGGTGCATCAATAATGGTGTTGTGTGTCATTGTGTGTGTGTGTGATTCATTTATACATGGAGATGTGGAGACTTCTATCTCGGCTGCCTAAATCTTTCTGTAAAACCCCTTGGTTGGTTTTCTTGTGTGGAGATTGTGTGTGTGTGTGTGTGTGTGTGTGTGTGTGTGTGTGTGTGTGTGTTGCTAGGGATAGAATGAAGGGCCTCATGTGTACCAGGCAGATGCCCCATCAAAGAGCCATATCCTGCCTTTACTGTACCTGCCTGAGCTATCCCTCTTAGCTCATACTCTCAAAGCCATTGGCCCAGTGCTGTTGCCCATTAGATTGGGCCACCTCTCACGCAGCTTAGAATGTCAGGCTGGCATCATTTTGGCTCAGGTTTTGGTTGAGCCCATTTAGTCTCAGACTTGGGTTCCTTGGACAGCCTGCAGGACAGCTGTAGCACAGGCAGACACTGGGGAGAGGTGTCCCTGTCAGAGCAGCAAACCTCTGTTCTAATGACTTTGGGCTTATTCCTGTGCTCTTTCCATTCCACTTAGAAATAGAGTTTAAATCAGAGCCTGAGATTCTTCCTTGATACTTGTATCTGCTTTATACATACTATTTCATCTTTTTATTGTAACTTCTCAAAGTATAAACCAAAGCTTCTGCTAGGCACTAAGAGATTATCAGCGGTGTTGCCATAGACGTTCATTTGAACCATATTGTGCAGTATTTTCTTAGTGACTGTGGGTTTGCCCAGTTAGAGTAATTTAATTTCAGCAGCCAAGAATTTTGTGTTACAGATGAGTATGCCTATTAGCTTAGAGTTGAGAGTATTATCTATTCCTTGGTTGTTGTTAGCTTCCACACAAATGGGCTCTGAATGTGGCTTAAAGATGTAAGTTTTGTGCATCAGGGTTTATTGAAATTGATGTCCTCTGGAAAGGGAGAGATTTCCTGGATGCCTGTATTAGGACTGAATTTCCATGTGTCCATGTGAATTTCCATGGTGTCCATCTGGTGAGTCTCTGAGGGGAGTTGGGTAGGTGCAGCTCTTTGTGGTGGCTAGACCCTAGTGTGTTCTGTTCTGTAGGTCAGTAGTTTTAATCTTCTTTAGGTGCTCTTTCCAGGTAGTAAAAACCTGGAAAGAAGTTTGGACAGGGCTGTAACTCCAGAGACAAGTCCTGTGGACCTGAGGAAGCTTGGCTCAGTGTCAGCCTCCCAGGGTAGGGAGAGCCCCAGCAGGCATCTAGCCACCTTTGCTTTACCCACAGTACAGCTCTCTCAGCATGTTATGTGGAATCCCGTGTGTAGTAGTTGGCCTCAGTGACCCCAGAGAGACTATCCTGTCTAATATACCATGAATTTAGAGTGTTTCGTGAGAGTGTAAAAAAGTATCCTACTATGACTTTTCTCTGGGAAAATAGTTTCTTGTTATACTAGGGGTTGGGTCCAGGGCATTCCCATTGAGCTACATCTCAGCTAGTATTTATTTTTGATTTTGAGATAGTGTCTCACTAAGTTCCTCCGACTGGGCTGACACTTGTGATGATCTTCCTGCCTCTCCCTCCCAAAGTGCTGGAATTACAGTCCTGTACCCATGGGCCTGGCCAGGAATTAGTTTTTAAAAGTCCCATTTGTTGTAATTATTTTGTCAGTAAGAATGAATGAACAAATCGAGCCTTGATTTTTGTTGTGGGTTGAAGATGTGGTGGGTGACACTAGTTTTGTTCTCTACAAGTCTTGTCTTCTTATTACAGAAAGAGCCCAGCCAGCCAGCAGAATGCAAGCAGCAGTGAGAAATGGCCACCTTGGGGATGGCTGTCAGGATCCCACCTTCGTGGGGTCTCAGGCCTTGCTACAGCACAGCATATGGACAGTGCTTATGACGTCTAATGCGTTTTCAAGTGCATGATTTTCACTTTCACGTTTCCTTTTTCCTTCTTATTTTGCTTAACTGTACAGTGGCAACCGAAATGCATTTCAGAAATAGGAGGTTTAGTTTTAGCACCCTCTGCGGTCTTGGTTCCTCCAGCTCTGGACCTACTTTAGGCCCTGCTTTATGGGAATTCCCTAGACCACGTGGGTTGCAGGGGGAGTCCCTCCTTGAGGAGCAGAGGACTGGGAATGTGGTTTCAGGATACCCACAGCCTCCTCTGCCACTCCTGCGGTCAGGCTGAGTCCTCTTGATTTGAAGAAACTCCACCCTGTTTCTACCACTGATCCTGCTGCGTAGAAGCTGCTTCAACCGATGTATCCTAATCATCTCAGAAGAGCTGAGTAGAATAAGGCTGTTTTCTTAGATTTTTTTTTTCTTTTGCGTTTTTAGTTTGCTAGGGGTTGGTTGGGTTGTGGTGCACACCTTCTCTGAGGCAGGAGCTGTAGTGGGACCCTCATATTTATTTATTCATTCATGCTCAGAAGATTTTGTCATACTGTTGCTCATCCTTACCGTTGATGAAACCATGTCATGACTTGACCAGGAGGAGGGTGTGCCGTCTCCTGGCAGAGCAGGGCCTGTGTTGAAGAAACTGCTCTATTCCCGCAGCCAGGTGCTGAGAGCAGAATCTTGTTCTATGATGTGCAGACCGTGTGCTCCTGTTAGAGGGTCTCGGGGAAGGGCAGGGCTGTTGTAGCCTGCAGCTTTTTAGCCCAGTGAGTAAATGTCAGGTCTTCCTTCCTCAGTTAACCCCATTTTGGACCCCACCACTCATCCTGTCTTAAAAGCCCTGGGTTTGGTATGACTGGTTGGCGGCTAGTGTGTGGAGTTTCCAAGCATATATCCATGGTCTCTGGCCACTGGGGACAGCTGGGGCCAAACTATAACCAGGCATGTAGCGAGTGCTCAGCCTTACCTGATAACACATTTGTAACTGAATACGGTGTTTTCAATTTGTACAGAATAGTTAGAATATTCTATTAAAGTTGTGAAACATGAAACTCGTGTTGTGTGGCGTCTTTATCTTCCTGTGGCTCTCTCCTGGTAACTTTCCAGTGGTTTAGTACCCTGCTGGATTCTGAGCCCTTGGATGTGGGTGCGTCTAGGACTTAAGTCTTCTGACTTGATATTTTGTCATTGAAGCTTTGAGAAACTCGTTTTTAGGGAGAGGCTGTGTTTAGTTTGCCCATAGACTTGCTGTCTCCTGCATGTGAAGGTGGGTTTACCTGGCTGAAGTAATTCCTTAATTGCTATAGAACTTTGAGATTTGACCTTGGAGCCCATGGGATGGGGTGTACCTTGGAGCCCAAAAGAGTCCAGGAAGAAAGCTGCCCAACAAGCCTCTACTGAATGTATCTTTCTGGAGTGCTTCTTGACACTTCTTTTACTCCTTAATGAGAATGACGAGCTCTGTCCAGAAGCACTTGCCATGCAGCACTTACTCAGTGACCTGGCTGGGGAATTCTGCCCTTAGGGGTACCCAACCAATCTCAAACTGTAGCCAAGAGAAGGCAGCTATTATACAAGCCTGCATCTCCATTTGGCCAGCAGGCCCACCCCCTGCCCTAGCACCTGACCTACCACCTGGCTAATCTGCCTTCTTTCTGAGATTGGCAAGAAGGCAGGCCTCTAATGGCCTCCGGATGTGGTGGGAGTTGCTAGGTGCAGGCTTAAACATAGACACACCTCCAGCAGTTGTCATGGCAGAACAAAGCAGGCTATCTGTGTATCCCTTCTCTTCCACATCCCATTAAGTACCCAGGGTTTCTCTGTACGACATCCCTGTGTGCTGCCCACTTAGGGCAGCTGGGTTCCGCTGGGGCAGGCATTGGCTAGGAGGCTCCACAAGCTCTTAATGTTTATGTCCCCTGGAGTATTTTAAATAAACCTGGGCTTTTTTGTTGTTAGTTTTTTTTTTTTTTTTTTTTTTTTTGGATGATCTCAGGCTAGTCCAGACTGGTCATGAGCTTACTATGTAGCCCAGCCTGGCCTAAAACTAAGGCAGTCCTGCCTCAGCCTCCTGGGCTTGTAATTTAGACGTCAGAAACAACTGTACAAAGTATGCTTGGATAATTTGTAAAATGTTAATAAGGACAGTTACAGTGCTGGAGAGCCTGGTGACACAGCTGGTCTGGTCACAACTGCAGTGAGGTTTGTTCTGCACGTTTGACCTTCCTGGAAGCCTCCTTCTGACCTCTCTGGGCCTCCTGACCACTATTTTGAGGAGGTAATGGCCCATATTCAGTTCCGTAAGAAGATGCCCAGCCTTGCTGCAAGGTTATAGTGAAAAACGATCCAGTGTTCTATGCATTGACTCTGACCAACAGTTTAAAACCCAGTTCCATGATGGCTATTCTTGGGGCTTATACAGGAAGGAACATTACACACACATACCTTTCTTGTACTGTATATCTAGCTGTGCCTTCACACCGACCTACTTCCCCAGCCAATTTTTATTGAGGCGAGTAATTGCTAATGTGTTCAGGGTGGGCTCACCCTCCCAGGAGTGCTTGTGCCCAAGGGCCCAGTCTCCTTGGACGCTCTCCCAGATGCTCGTGAGGAATAGCAAGTTGCAGAACCTTGGGCAGCCTGTGCACACAGTGCAGCGGAGTTGGGAGCCAGGAAGGGGCTTGTTACTATGGCTCCTAGCCAAGTGAGACAGCCTTCGGAACGGTCTTTTTGGGCCTTCCCAGGTTCTTACTGTGATCTAGTGGCCACTGCACAATATCAGGTCATGCAGATGGGAGAAGAGGAAGGGTTAAATGGTGGCCATCTAGACGTATTTGCATTTTTTTTTTCTGAATGTAAGTGAGGTGACACCACTCACTGTCTATGTTGCTGAGGACTGTTCCTGGGTTATTCACCTCAGGGAACTCAGCATGCTGTCTTCCCATATGTGCTCAGCAGTTGTGTAAAAAGATCTGCTCAAGGCCAAGAAACCTGTACATCTCACCTGGCTGTCCACATCCTGCCTGCTTCCCCAGGAAGGTGCAGGCTGTCCTTCAGTGGCCAAGAAGCCCAGGCACCATCCCCCTGGGTTCACTATATTCAGATACTGCTAGAAATGTGTACTTGTCAGTGGGGGCTGGAGATGGTCATGGAGCTGCTGGAAGGTTTCCCTAGAGCGCTCAGCCAGGAGCTTACAAGGAAGGCAGGACTTAGCAGCCCTGGTGGCTCTCTGACCTGGCTAAGAATGGCTGCTCCTCTGCCCCATCCTGGGATGTGACTCCACCAGCCAGGACCCCAGCTCTATGACTCATAGGCCAGACCCATCCTGGTCCTTTTGGTATATCCATGTCCCCAGGTTGGCATGATGTTCTTCCAGGGTCTTGCCACTCCTGGAAGACACAGAGCTGCTCCTGACCTCTCCATGAGTAGCAGTCTGCCCCTCACTTTGCACCCCACAACCACCACCTATGTGATATCTCCCTCGACCCTGGGTCGCCTACATCACAGGGCACCCGGAAGACTTGGTTTGACAGCCGTATGCTGAGGGTGTGCAACTTCAGATCCGCTTGGGCTCCTGCAGTCAGGCAGAAGCATTCATGTGAAGCCACCTTGACAGGTGGGAATGTCCACACAGGTGCCGCATGCCGCCACAAAGCAGATACCTCTGGGTGTATGTAAATGAAACCTCGGCTCGTGTTTTAGAAGCTTCCCGAAGTGGGATGATTCCAGGTGAGAATCTAGTTTCTCTGTAAATGGGAGCGGCAACTTAGAAACCTGCCAACTAGTGGTACCCTGTCTCAAAATCAGAAAAAAAAAGGGAGCGGGTGGGGCTGGGGTTGTAGCTCCTCAATGTGAAGGCCCTGGGCTCCATCCCTAGTATCACAACAAGGAAAGGAAGCAAACAAGGAAAAAAAAAGGGGTATCCTAACTCAAAAGAGGGGGTTCTTGGGAGGTAGCTTAGTGTAAAGGCTGCTGGCACCTCACTCCTTAAGAAAAGCCCAAACCTAGCCCACAGCAGTTCCATCCAGATTCTTGACATCACCCAACCCCCTTGTCCAGGGCTGGGAAGAAAGGAAGGCCTCTGATTTGCACAGCTCCTCAGCCTTGAAAGTCCTTCTCAAAGTGGCCCTCAGTATGGCGGTGTAGCTCTGGTACAGCGCTTGCCTGCTGTGCACAAGGCCCTGGGTTTAATCCCTTGCAACTCCTACTACCCGCCTAATGGTCCTGAGAAGCCTTTCCTGACCTCACCTGCCAAGGTCAGGTCACGTCCAGGCAGGATTGATGTGTTGAGTGAAACAGGGATGAGAGTAGGAGGCAAATCCGGCATCAGACCACACTGCCTGGCACTGCCAACAAGTGATCCTTGGCTAGGGTGGTAAAAACAAACTGACTCCTAGTTCTGGGGGCCAGAGTCCTAAGTCTGTTCTGACAGCTCTGCAAGGAGGCCCTTCTTACCTCTTCCAGCTCCTGGGGCTCCACCGTTACTGCAGTCACCACCTCTGCCTTCACGTGGCCCTCGCTCCTCGGCCATCATCGTAGTGCTTGTTTCTGCTTTGTTTTGTTTTGAAACAGGGTGTTGTTCTTTAGTCCATGCTGGTCTTGAACTCTGGGCAATCCTCCTATCTCAGCCTCTCAAGTTCTGCGATTACAGGTATGAATCACCACACATGACTAATTTTTATGTGGTACTGGGTAATGCTTTGTTAATGGTAGGCAAATGCTCTAACCACGATGGTATGTCCCCAGCTGCAGGTGCCTCTTTCATGAGGACAATTGACATGGCATAAATCCACCTGGGAAATGTGAACCAGCTGCTCTCAAGGTCCTTAATGTACTTTTGCCAATCGTCATTCACATGTCTAGGGATTTGGACATGGACACAATTTTTTTGGATGGACACGTTTAGCTCACAGAATGTTCTACATTTTATCAAGTATATCAAACCAGGCCTGTTGGCATAGACCAGTAATCCCCTTAGTCTTGGAGGCTGACGCAGGAGTATCACAAGTATTAGTCCAGTCTGAAAATTTTGACTTAATGAACACTGTCACAGAGTCAAAACTAAGAAATGGACTGGCCTGGAGGAATAGCACGTTGGTTAGAACTCGGGCCTAGCAAGCACAAGGCCTGGATTTCAGTTCCCCAGCACCACCTAAGCTGGGCATGGTGGCACATGCCTGTGATCCCAGCACTCAGGAGGGTGAGGCAAACATGGTCAGGAGCTTGAGTCCAACCTGGGCTACATAAGTTCAGGACCAACCTGAACTTCAGAGCAAGACCCTATCTCAAAAAAAACACAACAACAACCACCACAACAACAAAAACAAAATGAAATGGGCTGGAGACGTAGCTCAGTGCTGAATATAAAGGCCCTGCTGTCCCTTCTCAGTAAAAATCAAGCCAAAAACACACACAGATGAAAAAATCATTAGGTCATGTGACTTTGTGACTTTGTTCCAATCCCCTTCATCCATCCAAAGGGAACAGGAACAGCAGGACTGCTAACATTGTGAGTAAGCAATGAGGCAGCATGCATGGAAGACCTCAGAAGAACTCTACATGAAGCCATCATCACTAGTTTTTTAAAAATTAAATTTACATACCACATTTGAGTCCCCTTTTCACCCTCGCAAGTCCCCCCATTTCCTCTGTTCCTCGCCATAAAGTGAACTGTCCTACTGTCCTCCATCTCTCTTTCACTTCCTTTATAGTTTGGTTTTCTCATGAAGAGAAACCATGTGATATTTAAGCTACTGTGTCTGATTCATTTCGCTTAGCATAATGGTCTCAGCATAATGGTCTCAAAATGCACCCATTTTCCTACAAATGACTCGAATTTGTCTGTGTTGTGGTACAGTAGTACTCCACTGTGTTTTATTTAATCCTCTGCTGTTGAGCACATTGGCTTCTTCCATGATTTGGCTTTTATAAATTGTGCTGCTGTGAACATGAGTATACATGCATGTATCAGTGATCCCCAGGACAGGTCTAGATGGATCCAAAGGAATGTGTATTTTTTTTTCCAGGAATCTCCATACTGCTTTCCATAGCGTTAATTCTAGTTTACAGTCCCATTAGCAACTTCTCCAGTATTTTTTTAATAGCATCTATTTTTACTGGTGTTAGGTGGAAACTCAGTGTGGTTTTGATTTACATTTCTTTGATGGCTAAAGATGCTGAACATTTTTTCATGTATTTATTGGCCATTTGGACTGAGACCTGTTTATAGTGCTTCAGGTGCCCATGTTTTTTGATTGGGTCTTTTATTTTGCAGGGCCAGATTTTTTTTTTCAGTTCTTTTTATATTCTTGGTAATAGTCCTCTGTCTGAGGAGGGGCTGGCAAAAATCTTTCATGTTTCATAGGTTCCCTCTTCACTCAGTTGATTGTTTCCTTTGCTGTGCAGAAGCTTTTTAATTTGATGTAATCTCATTTGTGAGGTTCCAGGTCAAAACAGAGCTCGAGTAATAGAGCTGCACAATGTCTCTTCATCGACCCACTTAAAAAGCTGAGAATTTAGTCATAAAACACGTGTTCAATGTAGCTAGGACAGAGGGGAGCACCCCAACAACTGAAAGGAGGCCAGGGAAGATCAGAAATCCTGACCATCGAAAGTGGAGAAAAAAAATCCCAGCAAACCAGGAAGCCGCCCCAGGCCAGATGCAAATGGTTAGGAGCAGCGGGCATCTGCAGATGGAGGAAAGCCCCCATGGGCCTGGGACATCTGCCTGAGTTGGGAGAGGAAGGATTGAGGAAGCGGGAAGATCAGAAATCCGGAAGTCATATTGGAAGTGGAGGAAAACAGCAGCTGACTCTGCATAGTCCTGGGCTGCTGGCAACCACGGATCACAGTCAGAGGAAGGCTGGAGGCCAGAACCTCAGTCTGAGGTAAGCGTGGATCCAGGAGAAGTGGGAATTGTCGGCAACTGGCTGCCCCAGCCTCCGAAGAAGCAACTCACGAGTAGTGTATGCTATAAATGCAACGTGTGCTCCCCCTAGAAAATGACCAGTAGTGCAGATCAGAGGCAGCACTTGGCAGACATCACAGGCAATGACATCAGCAGGAGCCATTGAAAAAAAGAAGGGGGAAAAAAAGTGCCCAAGACTGAACCCTTTAGAGTAAAAGGAAACTCAGAACACATCAGGACTTTTGGGGTCACCCTTAAACAGTGCCTAGGAAGAAACTGGCACAAGTGGCAGAGAGAGGAGAAAAAAGGGAAAATAAAGGATGCTGATCTCCTGAATGGCTCAGGGTAGTTAGTGGGCACACTTCTAAGGGTGGAGAGCCTCAAACTGGGAGATGGAAATGAGAACAGGCGGGAGAGCTTAGCTGAGGGGGTCAGGGGTGAACAAGACACCTCAAATGCCATCGGACTCTCAGGTCCCCCTCACTGCCTACTTCCAGCACTGAATTAAGAAGAATTGTGCCTCCCCACCACACACCATCATAGCCATTCAAAGAAACCTCTCAGCTTAATACCAGAAACATGGGAAGAAGACAGGGCCACAGGGCACCCACAGAGATGACTGAGACCCCAGAAAATGATGTCATGGGCCCTGAAATAGTGGATCTCATAGGGAAAGATGTCAAAAAACAAATAAATGAGTCAAATAACCAGTTCAAACAAGATACTCTCAAAGAAGTGCAAGTATTAATCAGCAGGCCTAAAAGAGGATTTTACTAAGCAAATAATGGTCCTAGTGGAGACAAAGCTTACTGAGCATATTGAAGCCACAAATAAAAAGTTGGTTGAGGTAAATAAATGCAAGATATGAAGGAACATTTAATAAAGAAGTGGGAAATCTAAAAAAAAATTAGGTGAAATTGAGGACATGAAAATTATATGTCACAACAGGGAAAGGTGACTCAGATATTGTGAAGATAAAATATCAGACCTTGAAGAAAAGGCAGAGGAAACAAATTATATAATTAGGCACAACTCTGAAGTTAGAAATGAGCAAAGTAGCTGGATACACTGGCTGATGGATGATTCAAAGAGAACCAGGCTCAGAATTATGGGTGTGAGAGAAAGAGCAGAAGACAGCACCAAAGGTATGAAGAACTTATTCACAGCAATAGTGCAAGAAAATTTCCCTAATCTAGAAAAAGAAATTAACTTTCAGGTACAAGAAGCTTATAGAACACCAAATAACCAGCAAGGAGACTTGCCCTGACATCATATTCAAAACATCAGAAATATAACATAAAAAGGAATATTAAAAGCAGTAAGAGAAAAAGACATTATTCTACCAAAGCAAACCCATTTGAATTACTTCAGACTTCTCAAGGCAAACTTTAAAGGCCAGGAGAGCCTGGAGCAAGATCTTTCAAGCTTTAAAAGACAGCAAGTGCCAACCCAGGTTGTTATATCCAGCAAAATCATCCCTGAAAACTGAAGAAGAAGAAAAAAATTTTCATGATTATTAAACCCTTAAGAAATTTGCAACAACCACCTGTAATGCCAGTACTCGGGAGGCTGAGACAGGAGGATTGCCGTGAGTCCAAGGCCGGCCTGGGCTCTGAAGTGAATTCAGGACCAGCTTGGACCACAGAGCAAGACCCTGTCTCAAAAATTAAAAGAAGAGAAATATGCAACAACCAGCCCAGCATTGCAGAAATTACATGGAGGAATCTTTGAGAGAAGCAGAGAGGCAAGCAGCACTGAAAAAACATGGAAGAAAGGAACATCTAAAGATAAAGTGTAACAAAAAATAGATTAGTATTTAAATTATTTGATTAATATTCTTCTAAAACAGTACCACTGTCTCATAAAATGTGAATCTTCCCCCCAAATTATTTTTAATAGTATGTAACTTTACAAAAACATAATAATTATATTCAACATGGGCAATTGATATGTAAAATCTTTAAATATATATATGCATGAAGTTAGGGATGAATAGATAGGTAAAAGGATAAACCAATTCTGGCAAAATATTAATTAGTAAAATGTGAGTAAACAATTTACGAAAGTTTAAAAAATCTGAAATAACTAAGCATACCTCTCTATTATTGCTTTAACTGTTGTATTCTTATGTGATACAGATTTAAGTTCATTTAATATAGCTAATTGATACAGTCTTAAGCTTGTTTAATGTGGCAATTCACTTTTTTGATGTCAAGTGTAAGTTTATCCTCTTTGAGAGAGGCAGAAAGATAAGCAGAACCAAAAAAATATAGAGGAAAGGAAACATCTGAATAGAAAGTGTAACAATAAAAAGATTGGTATTTAAAACATTTGAATAATATACTTCTAAAAAAGTACCAGCTGTTTTATAAAATCTGTGAAATCTCCCCACATCATTATTATTAGTAATAGTATATGTTTGCAAAACAGAATAATTACATTGAACATGGGGAATTGATATACATTTTTTTCCCATCTTATTGATATGTATAAGCGCAAAATTTAAGGTTTACAATGAAGTTGAGCATTTTGTGCACATAACGTATCTTGTCAAGGTGACAAGGACTTTCCCACTCTCCTTTTGTCCCTCCCCCTACCTGCCCCTTCCTCCCACCCCACCCTACCCCACTGGCTCACTTTGTTTTTCACTTTAAGTTCCATGAGATAGTTGTGATCTGGGTCTCTTATATCAGAGAGACCATTTGATGTTTCACCTTCTGCTTCTGACTCACTTCACTAAGCATGATGGTCTCAAGTTTCTTCCATTTGCCTGTAAAAGCCTCCACATTGTTGGACTTTATTGATGCATAGTACTCCATTGTGTATAAATACCACAGATTGTGTATCCATTGGTCTGTTGACGGGTATTTTGGGGACTTCCATATTTTAGCTATTGTTAGTTGTGCTGCTATGAACATGGGTATACATATATCTCTGTTATGTGTTGTTTTGGCCTCTTTTGGATATATTCCCAGGAGGGGTGTCGCTGGATCGAAGGGGATATTTATTTCCAGTCTTTTGAGAGCTCTCCATACTGCTTTCCAGAGTGGTTGTACGAATTTACATTCCCACCAGCAGTGCATGAGTATTCCTTTCTCCCCACAGCCTCTGATATAAAATCTTTAAAAAATATGTGTGCATGAATATATGGAAGGATAGGTAGATAAAATTATAACCTAAATCTAGCAAAATGTAACTAGTGAAATGCGAGTAAATAAGAAAGTTAAAAATTCTGAAATAACTAAGTATACCATCATATCTTTTACTTTAAGTATACTTATGTGATACAGATTTAAGTTCATTTAATGAAGCAATTTGATATAGTCTAAAGTTTGTTTCTTGTAGCAATTCACTTATTTGGTCTTTGATGGAATTTATCCTAAGAAAACTGATTGATGGGATAACCTTTTGAATGTACAAACATGTACTTTTCAGTACTCAGTAAATACATTTGAAATTTAACTTTTCTTCTTCTTTCTCGTATTTACTAGTGTTTTGAATTACATGGTTGTAGTTCTTTTCTTATGAGGACTGGTGGATGAGGCCAGGTTAAGAATCTCAACAAAGATATAGCAAAATATAGAAAAAAGAAGAACTTTTGGCAAATATCCCAATAAAAGGATCTGCTGGAATCAGATGCATCAAGATTTGACCACTGCAGCCCATTCGAGGGGTAGGAAGCTGAGCTAAAGAGTAGTGATTTTAGTTAATTGATTCAGATGCAGATAGCGGGAGTTAGGGGGTAGGGTTGGGGAGGGTGTGGGAGGCCCAAAAGTGGGAAGGGACTGTAAAGTTGATGTGATATATATATATGCACAAAACTCAAGTTCATTGTAATCATTATGTATTGCATATGTATATTAATAAAAATAGTGGGAAAAAAGTAAAAAAAATAGTTGTAATCTGAAAAAAAAATCTCATTTGTTAATTCCGGTTGTTATCTCATGTAGCACAAGCTGGCCTTTGACTCACAGCAATCCTCTTACCTCAGCCTCCCAGGTGTGGGGATTTCAGATGTGCGCCACCACGCCTGGCTTTGTGTGGTGCTGGGAAATTGACCTCAGTCCCTTGGCTTGCCAGGCAAGTGCTTTAACCTCTGTGCCATTACTTTACCCTCTGATCCATTTTGGTTTGATTTTGGTACACAGTGAAAGATGTGAGTCTAGTTTAATTCTTCCACATGTGGCGAACCAGTTTTCCCAGTACCATCGGGTAAAAAGCATATGTTTCTAGCCCTTGGAGGACTAGATGGTTGAAATGTGCCCACAAGTGTCTCTGTCTCCTCAATTCTGTTGTTTTGTAATATAATTTGATGCCTGGTCTTGTGATGACTCCTGCTTTTGTTGCTTAGGATTGTTTTGGCTATTCTAGGTCATTTCTGGTTTCCACATAAAGTTTAGATCGTCTTTTTCTAGTTCTGCAAAAAATGTTGTTGACATCTTCATCAGGATTCATTGAATCTGTATATCAGGTTAGGTAGTATGGTCATCTTGACAGTATTGGTTCTGTCTCTCCAGGAACAGGATATTTCTTTCAACTTTCTAAAATTCTCTTCGATTTTGTTTTTCGGAGTACTGTAGTTTCAGAATAGAAGTTTTTTCACTTGCTTAGGTTGATTCTCAGGTATTTAATTTTCTTAGAGGCCACTATGAATGGAATTGTTTTCCTGATCTCTTTCTTTGTGTTTTCATTGTTGCTATAGAGGAATGCTGCAGGTTTTTTGTGTATTAATTTTATATTCTAAGCTTGGCTGAATTTGTTTATTAGTTCTAAAAGTCTTCTGGTAGAGTTTTTGCGGTCCCCTATGTAAAGGATCACATCATCTGCAGATATGGATAGTTTTACTTCTTTTCCTATCTGTATTCCATTTTTTCCGTTCTCTTGCCTGATCGCTCTGTCTAAGGTTTTGAGCAAACCATGTTGAAGAGAAATGGTGAGAGAGGACACCCTTGTCTTGTTCCTGATTTGAGGGGAAATGCTTAGTTTATTTCCGCATTTAGAATGATGGTGACTGTAGAATTGTCACAACTTTTTTTTTTAATTAGTTTGAGGTAATATTCTTGTATACCTGTTTTCATTAGAATTTTGATCAGAAAGAGATTTTGCATATTGTCAAAGTATTTTTCTGCATCTGCTGAGACGATCATGTGATTTTCGTCCTTGGTTTTGTTAATGTGATGTGTTACATTAATTGATTTATGTATGTTGGACCAGTCTTGCATCCCCAGAATGAAGGCAAATTGTCATGGTGTATGATCTTGTTGTATTTCATTTGCAAGTGTCTTACAGAGGATTTTTGCATTTATATTCACAGAGGAAAGTAGCCTGTAGTTTTCCTCTCTGTCCGGTCTTTATCTGGTTTGAGGATCAAGATGATACCTGCTTCCAAGAAGGAGTTGGGCAGTGTTCCCTCTCTTTCAGTTTCATGGAGGAGTATAAGGAGCATTGGCACCAACTGCTCCCTAAAGTTCTGATAAAATTCTGTGGTGAGTCCATCAGGTGCTGGGCTTTTCTTCTTTGGTAGCCTCCTTATTATTATTACCTCGATGTCATCTCTGGCTATTGCTCTATTAAGGGTTTTTGTTTCTTCTTGGTTCAATCTTGTTATATCATATGTGTCCAGGAATTTATCCATTTCTTCTGAGTTCTTGAATTTATTGGAATATAAGTTTTCTTTTGAAAATAATCATCTTATAATCCTCTGGATTTCACCAGTGTCTGCTGTAATTTCACGTTTTTCATTTCTAACTGTGGTGATGTGAATTTTTTCTTTCCTTCTCTTGGTGAGTTTGACTACAGGCTTGTCAGTCTTGTTTCCCTTTCAGAGAACCAACTCTTTCATTGTTCTTTTGTATTGTTTTCTTATTTTCAATCTCACTGATCTCTGCTCTGATTCTTATAATTGCTTTCCTCCTCCTGCATTTGAAATTGGCTTCTCCTTGTTTCCCGTGGACTTTGAGCTGCGTCACTGGATTGTTTTTTTTTTTTTTTCCTTTGAGGTTGCTGTGTTTCTTCATAGTGCATTCATAACTATAAATTTCCCTCTTAGTACTGCTTTCATTGTGTCCCAAAGATTCTGGTATGATGTGCTTCCACTGTCATTTGACTTTAGGTTTTTTATTTCTTTCTTGGCTTCTCCTGCGATCCATTTGTTGGACTAATAATGTATTATTTAATCTTTATATATTTATAAATTTTCTGTAATTTTGCTATAAATTTTTAGTTTTATTTCACTATGGTCTTAAAGTATGCAGGCAATGATTTCAATTCTTTTGTATTTATTTAAGCATGTCATGTCCAAGGATAGGGTCTGTTTGTGCTGCTGAGAAAAAAGGTATCATCTGTTGATGTTGGATAAGATACTCTATAGACATCTGTTAAGTCCATTTGGTCCATGGTGATCTAGCTCTGATGTTTCTTTGTTGATTTTTTTTGTTTTGTTTTGTTGTTTTTTGTTTTTTGTCTGCTTGACCAGACAAAATCCTGGGACTCAGTCATCAGCAGGTACAGGAAGGGTACTCAGCCCAGAAGGGCCTCAGAGCCCCAGACACTGTCCTGCCCTCCTGACGGTGGCCCACTCTGCCCAGACATTGTTAAAGGGGCTGAGGGCCAACTGTGCTTGATGGGACAGCAGTGGTTCTGATCCCCACCCCCACCCCCCTGCCAGTGCACAGAGCCTTGGGCTGGGGCGTGTCTTGTACTTTTTTTTTTTAAATCAGGTTTCAGGTTTTGGATAGTGTGTAGCACTAGGAATTGAACCCAGAGACTTCAGTCTCAGCTACACTTCCAGCCCTCTTTTGATTTTTTTTTTTTTTTTTTTTTGGACACTGAGTTTTACTAAGGCTGGGCTTCAATTTAAGATCTTCCTGTCTCAGCCATCACCTGGATGAATACAGCTCCACGGAGTGGGCAAGGTGGGAACTACACGCAGGCAGCTCGCATCCTCACTCCTAGCCGTGTGAGCCTGGGCAAGTTATTTAACCTCTCTGTGCCTCAGTTTCTTATCTATTCTATGGGGATGATATAGCACCAAGCATCTAGGCATGTACCGGAACCTAAGGTGCCCATGTAGAAGGGATATTGGCTGCATTTGCTGCAACATGGAAACATTTGGTAAATAAAAATGAGTTGATACTACACCTTTCCTCCATGAAGACAGGTTAGCTAAGAACTGACAGGACCTGCTCTCAGTTGCCTGGTGCACAGGAAGTGCCCAGTGGCCTCCTTGCAGGTGCCCAGTCTGTTATTCTAGGGCAGTCAGAGGGACATGGAGTGGCAGAGGCATATTGCCTGGCTAATGTCAAGGCTGGCAGCTTTATAGCTTGCTACCTGTGTGGGAGCACCGGGGACAACTTAGAGACCTGTACCTAATGCCACCAGCAAGCCTGATTATTCTGCTAATTGGCCTGGGTACGGCCTGTTCTCTTTTCTTTTTCCTTTGGTAAACTGGGGAATTTGCACTGAGCTGTATCCCCAGTCCTTAAAAAAAAAAAAAGTTTTGTTTTTATTTTTTAATTTTGAGCAAGGTCTCCCTAAGTTGCTAAATTGCCCAGGCTGGCTTGAACTGCAGCCTCCCCATAGCAGGGAGTGCAGGTGTGTACCATCACCTAAGTGATATTTCTAATTTTTTTGTGGTAAATCCTAAATTTGCTTGTTGGCAGTGGTGACTACTCTACCATGTGATATGGATATTTCTTCTGTCGTTTCTCAGGAAGCATCATGACTTTGTTGGCTTCGTAAGGACACTGAGGGGCCGGGGCACAAAGGCCGTCTAAAGCCGCTGCAGGGTGGCAGGTGTGGAGAGCACGGGCAAGCGGGGCTCCTCTATGCCTACAGGAACTCCCTGAGGTTGAAACCACAATGTAGACATGTTTTGTCTTTTCTTTTTCTAGCCTCTGGGGATGGAGAATCACTGGTAAGATATTTTGTGTTGTTGTCAAGTCTTGTTTTGTTGTTTTTGTTTTTGAGACAGGGTCTCAATCTGTAGTCGAGGCTAGTCCTGAACTTAGTATACAGCACAGGCTGCTTGAACTCACTGCAATACTCCTGCCTCAGCCTCTTGACGACTGGTATTACAGGCATGCACTACCATGCCCAGCTTGTGTGGTGTTGGGGAATCAAACCCACAGACAGAGCACTGTGCCTGGCTCAGGGGTGCAGGCCACGCCTGGCCTTTCGTATCTCCACTTTGCCGCACGTCTGAGAGTTACACACCACTCTGGGCATCCTCTTGTCCTGCAACATGGTTGGGGGTGATGAGTCTCCATCCCTGGGTCACTAGTACACACTGTCCTGTGCTAGGAGCAAACCCCGTCCCCGCAGCAGCTCACTGCCAGGAAGGCGCGCCACAAGCTGCGTTCTCCAAGGTGAAGAGGGATGCAGGACGTCAAGCGTGCGTGCTCCCATCAGGCCTGTGGACTCACTCAACCTCCACTAGGGAGGTTAGTGCATATCACAGTGTGCTTCCTGTCTCGGGGAGGTGTGTGCACATCATGGGTGAATCTTGAACTCACCTAGAGAGGTGTTTGCACAGCCTGGTGGGCTCAGATACGGAGCTGTGTGAAAGTCACGAAGGGCTTTGGGCCTCAGTTAAGGAGGTTGGTGCATACCCAGGGAGCTAGGGAGGTTTATGCACATTGGGGTGCCACTGGCTTCAGCATGGGAGGTGAGTGCCAATCACTGGGGTCTCCAGGCCTCAGCTAGGGAGGAGTTTCACATCAGTGAGGGCACATATACTCAGCTAGGCAGTTATGTGCACATCACAGGGGATATCCTGTCTAGATAGGAAGGTATTTACAGATCATGGAAGCTCCTGGTCTCAGCTACGAACGTGTGAGCACGGGAGTCACTGTGATCACACACCTACCAATCTGTGGCCTGGAGCCCCTCATGATGTGCGCACACCACCCACTCAGAGGCTGGGAACACTTGTGTGTGCATGTACTTCCCTAGCTAAGGCTGGGAGCACCTGTGATGTGCCACACCTCCCTGGGAGGGGCTAGACGCTCTCTGTGATGGGCACACACCTCCCTAGTTCAGGCACAGGGCCCCAGTGATTTTCACACACCTCCCTAGATGAGGCCGAGAGCCCCTTAATTTGCACACACCGTTCTAGCTGTGGCTGGGAGCCCCATGTAATGTGCACATCTCCTAAGCTGAAGTCAGGAGCACTGATGACGTTCACATGTCTCCATACCTGATGACGGGAGCCACCCCGCTGCTGTGATGTGCACACCTCTCCCTAAGTAAGGACAGAAGTCCCTTGTGATTGGGACATACCTCCTAGCTGAGGTAAAAAGCCCTCGGTGATGTGCACATACCTGCCTAAGTCAGCAACCCCCAGTATATGCACCCACCTCCCTGGAAGAAGCTGGGAGCCACCGGTGATATGCGCACACCTCCTACCTGAGGCCCAGAGGCCCCTGTCATGTGCACACACCGCCCTGAGGCCAGGGAGACTCCCCTACTTGGCACACACCACCCTGTCTTACACAGAGAACCCCCATGACATGTATAAAACTTTCCAACAGAAGCCGAGATGCCTCTGCTTTGTGCACACAATACTGGGGGCCCCTTGATGTGCACACATCTCCTTAATTGATGCCGGGTGCACCTTATAATGTGCATGTATGTCCCTACCTGAGGCTAGGAACCCCCATGATGTGCACACACCTGAGTTTCTGAACTCCAGTGGCCTTCATAACCTCCACACACCTCCCTAGCTAAGGCTGGGAGCATCCTGTGATGTGCACACACCAAAATAGCTGAGGCTGAGAGCCACAAACAATGCACACACACTTCCCTGAGGCCGTTAGCTCCCCGTGATGCGCATACACATCTTTAGCTGAGGCTGGGAGCTTCCCGTAATGTGCAAACAATGCCCCTAGTTGTGGCCACGAGTCCCCCGTGATCTGTATACACCTTCTTAGCTGACCCTGGGAGTCCTCCAGGATGTACACACACACCTCCATATCTGAGTGTCTTGTTACTTTCTATTTACTGTGACTTGATACCCGACATGCACAACTTAGGAAAGACTTACTGTAGATTACATGTTCAGAAGTCACAGTTCATAGACAGGCAGGCAGCTGGAAAGTGGCGGAAGCACATGATTGGGCTGCAGCTAGAGCTGGAACTGGAAGTCCTGGTGCAGAGATGCTTACAATATGGTAGCACAGAGAGATTGAGAGGAAGGGCGGAACCAACACAGGCCCCTCCAGGTCAAGCCCTAACCACCTGTGCCTCCCTGCCAGGCTCCACCTCCCAGCCCTGCACAGTATCCATAGGAACATGAGGCCTTTGGGTTGACACTCCAGATCCAAACCACCACAAACAGTGATCCTGGCCTCAGCTAGGGAGGTGCATGCACACCACAGGGGGATCCCGGGCTCACCTGACATTGTGTGTGCACATCATGGGGAGCTATTGACCTCAGGGAGGTGTGTGCACATTATGGGAGGCACCAGGACTCAGGTAGGGAGGGGAGTGCTCGTACAGGGGGCTCCCAGCCTCACATAGGCAAGAGGATGCACATCACAGGGAACTCCGGGCCTCAGCTAGGGAGATGTGTGCACATCCCCGGTCTCCAGCCACAGCTAGAGATGTTTGTGCACAATACTGAGCCCCCAGCCTCATCTAGGGAGGTGTGTGCAAAGCACTTGGGGTTTCAAGGCCTGAAATAGGGAGGTTTGTGTCCATTTCGGACGGCTTCCAGCCTCAACTCAGCGAGGGAGATGTACGCACGTCATTGGGGGCTCCCCTCCTTAGCTAGGCTAGAGAGTGCATATCACGGGGTCTCCTGGAAAGCCAAGAAGGAGGGTTCATATCACGCGGGACTCCCAGCATCAGCAGGGAGTTATGTTCACATCACAAGGGATCCTGACCTCAGCTAGGGAGCTGTGTGCACATCACGGGGGATGCCGGCCTCAGGTAGGCAGGTGTGTGCCAATCACGGGGGCTCCTTTCCTCAGTAAGGGAGTTGTTTGCACATCATGGGGGTTCCTGAGTTCAGGTAGGGAGGTGTGTGCTCATCATGCGGGGCTCCCACCCTCAGCTAGGTGGGTGTATGCACATCACTGGGGACTCCCTGCACTGACTAGGGATTTGTAGGTCCAACAAAGGGGACTCCCAGTCTCAGAGAGGTGTGCACACATAATGGGGGTCTGTAGGCCTCAGCTAGGGAGTTGTGTGCACATCTCAGGAGTGTTCCCAGCCTGTGGTAGGGAGGTGTGTGCTCATCAGGGGTTCTCCCTGGCTTCAGGGACATGTGTGCACATAACAGGGGCCCGGCAACCACAGCTAGGTAGGTGTGTGTACAACAGGGAGCTCCCGGACTCAGCTTGGAAGGTGTGCGAACATCATGAAGGCATCTGGGCCTCAGCTTGGGAGGTCTGTCCACATCATGGGAAACTCATCATGGGAAACTACTTGAACTCAGGGAGTGCTGTGAACATTACAGCGGTCTTCCTGCCTCAGCTAGAGGGGAGTGTGAACATCACAGGTGATTCTGGCTTTAGTTAGGGAGATGTGCATACATCTGAGGACTTCCCTTTTAAGGTAGGAAAGTGTGTGCACACACAGGGACTCCCAGTCACATCTAAGAGGGTGTGTGCACACCACAGGATGCTCCTGGCCTTAGCTTGGGAGGTGTGTGTACATCACTGGGGGCTCCTGGCCTCACTTTTGTGTGTACATACACAATAAATGGGTCTCTGGAACTAGGCTAGGGAGGTGTGTACAGAGCCTGTGGGTGGGGCCACCATGTGAGGTGCACACATCTCCCAAGCTCAGGCCTTGACCCTCCCAATCGTGTACACACCTCTCCCTACATAAGGACAGAAGTTCCCATGATGTGGACATACCTCCCTCGCTGAGGTAGACAACCCTCTGTGATGTCCATACACCTGCTTAAGTAAGTCAAGCCAGGAAACCCCCCATATATGCATCCAGCTCCCTAGCAGAAGCCGTTAGCCACCCTAAATGTGCACACAAATTCCTGAGGCCAGGATCCCTGTGTGATGTACACACATCTCCTTACCAGACGCCAAGTTGCCCCAGTTATGAGCACACACCTCCTACCTGAGGCCAGAAGGCCCCCCAAAGGACTAGGCCGAGGCCAGGCCAGGGCTAGCCCCCCAAAGGGCTAGGCTGAAGCCCGGTCTAGCCCCCCAAAGGGCTAGGCCAAGGCCAGGGCTAGCCCCCCAAAGGACTAGGCGGAGGCCAGGGCTAGCCTACCAGAAGGCAATGTCGAGGCCAAGGCTAGCCCCCCAAGGGTTAAGCCGAGTGCAGTCAAATGCTAGCCCCCCAGGGCTAGATCAAAGATTAACCCCCCAAAGGGCTAGGCCGAGGCAGGCCCAGGCCTAGTCCACCGAACGGCAAGTCCGAGGCAAGGCCAGGGCTAGACCCCCAAATGGCTAGGCCAAGGCCAGGCCAGGGATAGCCCCCCAAAGGGCTAGGCTAAGGCCAGGGGTAGCCCCTAAAATGGTGAGGCTGAGGCCAGGGCTAGCCCCCCCAAAGGGATAGGCTGAGGCCAGGGTTTGCCACCCAAGCGGTTAGGCGGAGGCCAGGCCATGGCTTGTCCCCCAAAGGGCTAGGCCGAGGCCAGGGCTAGCCCCCCAAAGGGCCAGGCCGAAGACAGGCCAGGGCTAGTCTCCCAAAGGGCTAGGTCGCAGCCAGGCCTGGGCTAGCCCCCCAAAGAGCTAGGCAGAAGCCAGGCCAGGGCTAGACCCCCAAAGGGCTAGGCCGAGTCCAGGCCAGGACTGGCCCCCCGAAGGGCTAGGTCGAGGCCAGGCCAGGACTAGCCCTGCAACAGTTAGGCCTAGTGCACTCCAATGCTACCCTCCGGGATAGGTCAAGGCTTTGCCCCCAAAGGGCTTGGCTGTGCACAGGGCTAGCCACCCAGAGGGGAAGGTCGAAGACAGGGCTAGGCCACCAAGGGATAAGCCGAGTGAAGTCAAATGCTAGCCCCCTGGGCCAATTTCAAGGATTAATCGCCCAAAGGGCTAGGCCGAGGCAGCCCAAGCCTAGCCCCCCAAAGAGCTAGGCCGAGACGAGGCCTGGGCTAGCTCCCCAAAGAGCTAGGCCGAGGCGAGGCCAGGGCTAGCCCAACAAAGTGCTAGGCCGAGACCAGGTCTAGACAACAAAAGGGCTAGGCCGAGGCCAGGGCTAGCCCCCCAAAGGGCTAGGCCGAGGCCTGGCCAGGGCTTGCCCCCCAAAGGGCTAGGCTGAGGCCAGGGCTACGCCACCAGAGGGCTAGGCCATGGCCAGGGCTAGCCTCCGAAAGGGGTAGGCCAAGGCCAGGCCAGGGCTACACCCCAAAGGGCTAGGCCGAGGCCCGGTCTATCCCCTCAAAGGGCTAAACCGAGGCCAGGCCATGACTAGCCCCCAAAAGGGCTAGGATGAGGCCAGGGCTAGCCCCCCTAAGGGCTAGGCCGAGGCCAGGGCTAGACCCCCAAAGGGCTAGTCTGAGGCCAGACCAGTGCTAGCCCACTAATGGTCTAGGCGGGGGCCCGGCCAGAGCTACACCCGAAAGGGCTAGGCCGAGGCCCGGTCTAGCCCCCCAAAGGGCTAGGCTGAGGACAGGGCTAGCCCCCCAGAGGGCAATGTCGAGGCCAGGGCTAGCCCCCCAAGGGTTAAGCCGAGTGCAGTCAAATGCTAGCCCCCCTGGGACAGATCGAAGATTAACCCCCCAAAGGGCTAGGCCGAGGCAGGCCCAGGCCTAGTTCAACAAATGGCTAGGCCAAGGCTAGGCCAGGGCTAGCCCCCCAAAGTGCCAGGCCGAGGCCAGGGCTAGCCCCCCGAAGGGCCAGGCTGAGGCCAGGCTAGGGCTAGCCCCCAAAGGTCCAGGCCGAGGACAGGCCAGGGCTATCCCCACAAAGGGTTGGCCGAGGCCAGGCCAGGGCTAGACCCTCAAACGGCTAGGCCAAGGCCAGGCCAGGACTGGCCCCCCAAAGGGATAGCCCAAGGCCAGGCCAGGACTAGCCCCGCAAGGGTTAGCCCTAGTGCACGCCAATGCTACCCTCCGTGATAGGTCAAGGCTTTACCCCCAAAGGGTTTGGCCATGCACAGGGCTAGCCCCCCAGAGGGGAAGGTCGAAGCAAGGACTAGCCCACCAAGGGTTAAGCTGAGTGAAGTCAAATGCTAGGCCCCCGGGCCAATTTCAAAGATTAACCGCCCAAAGGGCTAGGCCGAGGTGAGCCCAAGCCTACCCCCCACCCCCCAAAGAGCTAGGCCAAGACGAGGCCAGGGCTAGCTCCCCAGAGGGCTAGGCCGAGGCCAGGCCAGGGTTATCCCCACAAAGGACTAGGCCGAGGCCAGGGCTAGCCCCCCAAAGGGCTAAGCAGCGGCCAGGCCACGTTCAGGCCCCAAAGGGCTAGGCTGAGGCCAGGGCTACGCCACCACAGGGCTAGGCCGTGGCCAGGTCTAGCCCCACAAAGAGCTAGGCTGAGGCCAGGCCAGGGCTATCCCCCCAAAGGGGTATACCGAGGCCAAGGCTAGCCCTCCAAAGGGCTTGGCCGAGACCAGGGCTAGGCCACCAAAGGGGTAGGCCGTGGCCTGGGCTAGCCCCCAACAGGGCAAGGCTGAGGCGAGCCCAGGCCTAGCCCCTCAAAGGGCTAGGCAGAGGCTAGGCCCGGGCTAGACCCCCAAATGGCTAGGCTGAGGCCAGTGCTATCCCCACAAAGGGCTAGGCTGAGGCCAGGGCTAGCCCCACAAAGGGCTAGGCCAAGGCCAAGCCAGGGCTAGCCCTCCAGAGGGGTAGGCCAAGGCCAGGGCTAGCACCCCAAGGGGTAAGCCAAGTGCAGTCAAATGCTAGTCCCCCCAGGGATAGATCAAAGATTAACCACCCAAAGGGCTAGGCCGAGGCAGGCCCAGACCTAGTTCGCCAAACGGCTAGGCCGAGGTCAGGCCAGGACTGGCCCCCCAAAAGGCTAGTTCTAGGCCAGGCCAGGACTAGCCCCGCAAGGGGTAGGCCTAGTGCACGCCAGTGCTACCCCCCGGGCTAGGTCAAGGCTTTACCCACAAAGGGCTTGGCCGTGCACAGGGCTAGCCCCTCAGAGGGGAAGGTCGAAGCCAGGGCTAGCCCACCAAGGGTTAAGCTGAGTGAAGTCAAATGCTAGCCCCCCAGGGCTATTTCAAGGATTAACAGGCCAAAGGGCTACGCGGAGGCGAGCCCAAGCCTAGCCCCCCAAAGAGCTAGGCCGAGACCAAGGCTAGGCCTCCAAAGAGCTAGGCCGAGGCCAGGTCTAGACCCACATGGGCTAGGCCAAGGCCAGGGCTAGGCCCCCAAAGGGCTAGGCCGTGACCAGGGCTAGGCCCCCAAAGGGCTAGGCCGAGGTGAGCCCAGTCTTAGCCCCCTAACGGGCTAGGCCGAGGCAGGGCCAGGGCTACCCCCAAAAGAGCTGGGCTGAGGCCCGGTCTAGACCCCCAAGGGGCTAGGCCGAGGCCAGGCCAGGGCTAGCCCCCCAAGGGTTAGGCCGAGGCCAGGCCAGGGGTAGCCCTTTGCACAGCAAATTCTGCTGAGCCGCGTAAAGCCACCTGCCAGGCGGGGCCCAGAGACATGCAGTGGCTTTTGCCCAGAACAGTGCCTGCTGCTCCAGAGCAATAGAGAGGTGGCCGCCCTTCGCCTAGAGATGCCATGACCTCGTGTCCCCTCTGCCCCTACCGCGTCTCTATGGCATGCCCTTCTGCCGAATGGGACGCGCCGGGAATGAGCTCTAGCCCTCTTGAGGCGCTGCCGTTGCCGCACGGTCTCGAGAAGACAGTCTGGTGGAGGACGGTCTGGCTTCGCTCCGTAGGCGCTGGGGACTCGAGAGCAGTGAGTGTCGCGCGGCGCAGGGGAGACTGAACAGCGATGCCGGGCCTGAACCCCGGAAGAGGACGGCGGGGTTGGGTCTCAGGAGTCCCCGAATCCCCCTGGATTTGGGGGAGCCTTGGCGGAGTGACAGAAGTGGGTGTGACGGCCGAAAAGCCACCTTAGAGGAGGTTAACGGGATTTGAAAAGGGGGATCCCCAGGAACCACTTTGAGGGCAGTTACCCAGTTTTCCAAGAGATTGGAGCTTAGTGGGTTTGTGGGGCACAGGAAGGACTCTGAAGGGGAGGCCTTGAAGGGTTGTTGAGCGGGGGACTCGCTTGGGAGAAAGGGAGATAGGGCGAGGTTGGCGAGTAGTGCTGGAGATGGGAACGGAAGACGACCCAAGGAGGGAGCGAGGAGACAGTGGGCCATTAGAAAGTGATCTGACCCTAGGTAGTTGCTAAGTAATTGTTTGCTGAGACGCCGGGCGGGTGATTGGTTGTGGGGAACGCTCAGGACGAGCGGCATCATGGAGAAGGGAGAGGAAGAGCGTTCTGGGAACGTTTTACATCTGGGTTCCTCCGTGAGCAAACCCCGTACTGGTAGGGAGTCCTGTACCTGCACTTTGAACACCTAATATTTGGTAACAACTCTGTACTTGCACAGTCGAGTTTCAAACTTAGATCTTGGACTTAAGATGATTTCGACAATTGCCTTTTTTTTCCCCTTTGGTACTGGAAATGGAGCTCAGAGCATTCACACTGAGCTATATCCCTAGCCCATTTTTTGTTTTTTTGTTTTGAGGTAGGGTCTCACGAAGTTGCTAAGTTGACCAGGCTGGGTTTGAAGTGGTGATCCTCTTGTTTGTACCTACCATGGTGCTAGGATTATAGGTCTGTGCCACCCAGCCAGCTGATAATTATGTCCTTCTTCCTCCTCTTCTTTTCTTCCTTCTTCTTTCTTTTTGTTCATAGAGTCTTTCTTGCTGTGTAGTCCAGGTTGGTCCTAAACTGACTTTGTAGCCCAGGCTGGCCTCCAACTCACAGTAATCCTCCTGCCCCAGCCTTCTGAGTGCGAGGATTACCGACATGCACCACTGCAACTAGTTTTTAGATGGTGCTGGCATCAAAATGGGGCGTTGCACTTCCTAGGCAATCGCTCTAATCACTGAGCTACACCTATAACATTTGTCTTCATACTTTTTTAAGAGCTGAAATTTTTAGCCATATGTGATGGCACAGGCCTGTAATCACAGCCTGGGGGTTGAGGCTGGAGGATCACAAGTTTGATCCCAGCCTGGGCAATTTCATGATTAGGTGAGACTGTGTCACAAAATCAAAAATTAAAAAAAAGATTTGAGTTCAACATCAGTACTACAAAAGAAAGCTCAGATTTATGTAGCATTTATTATTGCATTGGAGAGTCTATAATTTTTTTTTGAGATAGGGTCTCGCTTTAGTCCAGGGTGGTCCTGAACTCTCTATGTAGCCCAGGCTGGCCTTAACTGAGAGCAATTCTACCTCAGCCTCCCAAGTGCCAGGATTGTAGGTTTGCACCACGTGATATTCTAAATTCTTTACATTTATAAACTTACTTTGTTTGCCTTTATTATTTTGTTGCTTACTTTTTTCTTTGTTTTAAGCCAACGATGTTATGAAATTGAACTGTGTGCACTTACCACATTATTAGTGATGTTTAAGCTGTCTGTGATATATCGGAAACATTTAAGTTGTAATACAGTTTAATTGTAGAATGACATTTTGCATTTTATTGTAGTTGGAATGCTGTGTATGAGAGAGAGCTACAAAATTTCCAAGAGTATGGAGATATAGGAGAAATCTGGAGAGTTATTAAAACTGTGATACAGGGCAGGAGGAGTGGCACAGAGGTTAAAGCGCTTGCCTTGGAAGCTCAAGGTCCTGAGTTCAATTCCCCTGCACCACATAAAAGCTGGGTGTGGTGGCGCACTCCTGTAATCCCAGCACTTGGGAGGCTGAGTCAGAAGGGTTGCTGTGAATCCAAGGCCGGCTTGGGCTCCATAGTGAGTTCAGGAACAACCTGGGCCACAGAGTGAGACGCTGTCCCAAAAAATAAATAAATAAATAAATAAGGAAAAGAAAAACTATGATACAGAAGATTGTATTGGATGTATGTGTGCACTGTATCAATAAGAAGCCTAAAAATCTTGAAATCTTGGGAACTTTGGGTTGAGTTGACTTAAGTGGATAGAATTAAAATATCTCTGTGTCTTCTTACTTAATGACCCACATTTAAATTAATCAAAATATTAGGAAATTATTTTCATTTTGTAGGTTTTTTTTTTTTTTGAGACAGGATCTCATTCTGTAGTCCAGTCTGGCCTTGAGCTCATGTCAGTCCTCCTGCTTCGGCCTCCTGAGTGCTGGGATTACAGGCTTATACCACCATGCCCAGCTTATGTCATTTTTCAATAAGCAATACAATTTTGAGTCATCAACATGTACTGATATCTAAGACAGCCTTTGTTGGGGGAGTATTTTCCAATGGTAATGCTAAGGTAGGGAAATATTAATAAATAGCATAAATAAATAACATACCTTATCTATTTCATTGTGGTTTTTGGTGATGTTCTCTCATAAATAACCTTAGAGATAAAACTTAAGTCAGGCTATCCATCCTGCAGCCACTGGGTTTTTTTGCCCTTGATTTTAAAAATATTATATGAAAGGGCAACCGCCTTTGGATCCTCCTTCGAGTTAGCAGAAGCTCTTCCTACTCTGCCCTTGATTCATAAACAAAGCACCTTCCTTGCCAAAAAAAGTTATAATGAAGCAAATTTTTTTTTTCTTGTACAGGATATGGACCCAAGGCCTTCAACCTGAGCTGTGTCTCAAGCCCATTTTTGAGTCTTTATTGTGGGATAGAATCTCACCATGTTCCCTGGGCTGGATTCAAACTTGGAATCCTCCTGCCTCAGCTTCCCAGAGTGCTGGAATTATAGATGTGTGCCACATATTAAGCAGAAAAGGATGTTTTATTAATTTTTTTGCAGTCTT